>JAWZYV010010693.1:0-372500 GCA_038373885.1 Cheiracanthium punctorium
ACCGAGAGGGATCTTCGCACGGTCGGGCATCCGAGAAGCCACTCAGGCAAACTGAAAACAAAAAGAATTTCGATACTTTTGACACACAAAGAAACTCACAAATTACTTGTCACATTTAAGATTATTTATGTCTTGCAAAAACATTTGAACGTAATACGATAATGAATGTTTTTATCCGAATTTTTTATTATTTATTATATAGATTATTCTATTCCTCTTATAAAGATTTTTTGAGCAAAATATTTATATCATTTTAACGAGGATAAGTTGAAAAGTAATGTACATATGCTTGTAGAACACTAACGAAATGACCTTTAGAAGTGTCCCAAGCGGTATGTGGAAGTAACAGTCCCCCTGTACAAGCATGTACAGTTTAAAATGCCTTCCGTGCATGCAGTATATTTTGAATGGTGGAGGTATTATTGTGCTAGATCTATCTATCCTCAGTTCGATTTCTTATGAATTAACCCATTGAATAAATTGAGAGAAGTTAAAAATATGTAACCTATAATTAGTAAAGACCATTCCAGATATATAATGAAATAATTTTACAAGCATGTATTTTTATACGGGAAAAAATAGTGTTTAAAGGCACGGTTTTAGAAATACATATTGATTTCGAAGGTTCTAAAACTTTTACAGAAACAAGTATTATTTTATGTGTGCAAACTTGTCTAGTTATATGTTTGCATATGGGAAAGGTGGGAAGTGTTAGAAATTCCAAATATATATCCATGAACATTAACATTCATTAAAAAAAAACCTGAGTTGTACGAATAAATAACTTTAAACATCGCCAGTCTCACTATCTATTTACTCACTGTCTATGTCTTGCGGCATTTTTTCCGCACACTATTTTAACTCAATTTTTTTTCATTTTGAATCAAGAAAATTCGTAAAAGTTGTGTTTTATTTTATTAGCTCACCCAAGGTGGAGGAAGGGCTGGGATAAACCTCCAAATATAACACTCGCAAATATAACACGTGGGACCTTTTAGTTTTGTTTACATCTAATTAGCATTAGTAATACCATTAATTAGCACTAAACATAAATTGTAATATAATTAGCACTATTTATTTTCTCATTTAATTTAGCTCTATTACTTTAATGTGAGGGTGAACTCCTCCCCCTAAGCCTAAATATATATATATATATATATATAGGTGCGTCACTGACCAGGGGGCCCCTTGGTAACATTTGCTACGGGCCCCGCGCTGTCTTAATCCGGCACTGGTGTGGACAGATGTTAAGTCCAATTGGCCGAAAATAAACAAGTGGTTGAAGGGAGGCAAACACGAGCCGAACAAGCTGCATAGAGATGTTGAAAAAGAGTGGAATGAAGGCTGACCCGAATTCCCTCCACTCTAAGAGTGAGCTTCTCAATGGGTTTCTCAGCCAAGATCATGTGTAAAAAATGCAAAAAGTTGCAAAGCGACTCTCAAAATGAGAAAGAAGAAAACAGAGTGGTGAAAAATTATCAATGAAAAAAGAAGAAAAAAGGTCCAATTAAAAAATCAGGAGTGACTGAAGCGAGGCGAAAATTCATTCAAGACGATATCACAGCATGCAGTTGAGGCAGGTGCTCTACGTCGCCCATAGAGGGAGCCACATCCACAAAGCAACGATCTATCATCAACTGAAGAAATTCCCTGCTACAGCGAAAGCCCTCAGTCTGTAGCTCTTGTTTATCGAAGGACCTCAGCAGTGTCAGAAAGAACCGTCACACCATTGGTCGGCTGCCACCCGCAAACCGACAATCAACCGATGAGATGACAAGTCTTAGAAAAAGGATGGCTTCACTCCATACAGTCCAAGGGCTGATGATTCACAACCAGCATGATGGTAATGAGACTATTTCAATAAGTACACACGCTCTATGTTGAGAATTACACGATTGGTAGCCTCCACGGAGATGCTCCCCGGTAAGAACCAATGGTCCGCCGCTTCTAGCAACCCTCTCGAGGAATCTCAAAGAGAAACCTCATCAGGTTGCGCGGGGTTTGGCCTAGCGGGTGGTAAACGGTAACCAACACCTGCATCTCCACATGAGAGGACGCAGTGATAGGAACCCTGACCAACGGGGCGGGACGAACCCGGCCCATTGTCCACCCGTCGTCACAACTACCGTCGCACCAATGGAAAAATTTCAGGACTCCTTTTAGCACGAAGTGCCTCGTGCAGCATAGACACTTTAGGTTTCTTTTGTCTTATCACAGGAAGGAGATCACAACTACGGTCGGATGGGCTCGCCTTCCATTCAACGTGGTTCACCTGTCAGTTCTTTGCTCCATGCTTGTGCATGGCTTGCAAGAACGATTTAGGATGGAATGTCGCGGAGTTCCGCGGCCTTCCTGAAATACATGCACCACTAGTATTTCGAACTTTATGCACCGCCATTAGGAGAAACTCGAGAGTTTCTCCTTTTGAAATACATGCACCACCAGTATTTCGAAGTATTTGCACCACCAATAAGGATGCTCGCACCTCGGCTTTTGAGGCGAGCACCTCTCCAGAAATACATGCACCACCAGCATTTCGAACTATGCATCTCCAATAGGAGATGCCTGCTCCTCCGGCCTTAATGCCGAGCATCTCCGACGGGAAATACATGCACCACCAGTATCCCCTTTTAGCACTTCGAAAAGTAAAATACATGCACCACCAGTATTTTGACTTTGCTAGATACATGCACCACCAGTATTTTGACTTTGCTAGATACATGCACCACCAGTATCTATCCCCCGCCATCTGTTCCTGGTTTAGGGGTGCGCTTACTCTTTTGTCTAAGTTGCCCGTTAGCTTAATGAGTCTCCTAGCGCATCCAAAAAGCGGGTCAGGGCCTCGCGCCCTTTATCAGTCCGCACATAGTTACTGAATGTCGAGGCATCCAATTTCGGGCTGAACCGATTTCTCAGTTCTTGCAGTCTTGGACCGGGGCCATCGCTGAGCAACGGGCCTGCTTATGAGTTGCCATCCCTAAAAATGAGTTTATCATTGAGGCCTGTTTTCCCCCGTCACAGTATTCTATTTTATTATTCTAAGTATTATAAATGTTATATTATTTCATTATTTTAAATCAATTTTTTTATACTTTTGTCGTACTAAAGAACTTTAGATGTAGGTAATCGTTTTGTGAATCTTGCGCCATTTTCTTTCATGAAAATTTATCCTAAAATTCGAACATTTTGCTCTAAATGTAAAGGTAAGTGAACGCTTATAATGTATTTAGAAATTATAAAAATATGTATGTAAATCATGTTTAGTGAAAATTACTCATGTGTTATTTATAAATAAATTATTTTAATCAGAAATCGTATTACTTGAGTAGTTTTTATTCTTGTAAATAAGCATGACGTTGTGATACTATTTAGACAATTTAATTTTGCCAGTTGAAAATGTTATTTATCAGTTATATATGCCTTGATTATGTGATTAAGACTTACATCTGGTTAGGGATGGACGCGAGACGACTTTTTGCGAGACGAGACAGAGATTTACAGCTTTTTTGCGAGACGAGACAAACATTTTTAACATTATGCTATAGGGATTTTTGCGAGACGAGACAAGCTTTTCGGCTCTTTTGCGAGACGCGAGACGCCAATTTTTCGTCTCGCGTCCATCCCTACATCTGGTACAGTGCAGAAATACAGTAAATTATAAATTATTGATTTTTGCCCGTTTATACAGAAACTTCAAATGTAGTTAATATTTTGTACAAGCGTTCATTATGCTTGCTCAATTCCTAAGTTCGATTGAGAAAGCGACAAAATAATAATATATACTACATGAAATGTCTTTATTAAAGAATAATTAATTCAGGGATCGCGCTATAGAGCGTATTTTATCAATTTTCTCCAATATACAGGATATTCCGAAAACACTGAAATGCGCTTTAATACATCATTTGTTAAAGATTAATCTTGAATTGTTTAAAATAACGTAGGAAATACGACTACGTTCATGAAATATTCATTATAAAAATGTCTTTCTCATTTGTGTATTTAGTTATTTTAAAGTATATTAAATATCCACTTGTGAAACTAAAATAAGCAATCGTGAGAGTAAGCGCTACTTTGTTTTTCCTTCAAATTGTATGCATCTATTTTCTTTATGTAAATATGTATCATAGCATACAAATTAATCATGAGTTCGTACTTGAATTAGTAACACAATTACTACTTAAAACTACATTAAATAACGTTTGAAAGCACTGGGCAGCTTAAGAAATGCCTGATGTATACGTGAAGACTCGAGCATCCGTAGGCCTCTTTGGATGGCTCATCAAAATACACGCGCAGGCCCGTTACTAATTGCGAAGGCCCCGCCTGGACAGTGGGCCACGATATGCAAGCTATCGGCGGGAGTTGTCAGACGGCAGAAGTTGCAATTCCTTGCCTCCTTCACGATAGAACCTTCGAAAATAGGCCGGGAAGGGACCATGGTCCATCACGACCCAGTTCACCTTCCTACTTTTGCAAGTTCTCTTTTCGCTCCCCATCGGAAAGATCGAATGCGTTAAGCGTCCGACTTCTGCTTCTTCCCACCTTTTCTGCCACAGTTTCCGGGCTTCAATCCTCATAGAGTGTTTCACACTCCTAATTGAACTCTTTACTCCTTCATCTACTGAGGGTCTCTGAGTTCCACTCTTTGCCAGAGCGTCAGCTTCCTCGTTCCCCCAGGTTCCGACATGTGCCTTTACCCAGTGGAAGTGGATCCGCCTGTCTCCGATCTCAGAGTGGATTGCTGCGACCATTGCATTTCTGCAATTCAGCCTTGAAAGAGCCTGGAGTGAGGATTGGCTCCCTGTATAGACATCCACAGTTTCTGTGCTTCGGCAGTGTGGGTACTGCAGACCTTTCAGGACTGCGACGAGTTCGGCCTGGAATACACTTCCATTGTCCGACAACCTGAATTGACCATCAGCTACTCTCTGCTGGCCACGGTACAGTACGTATCCTGATCCAACTTTGCCGTTGAGCTTGGACCCATCCGTGAAGAGCTCTAGTCCCTTCTTCCATGGGCCCAAGGCATCCCAGCTGATGAACGGACTCCTACTCGGGTGTGTGCCCCATCGTGGAAGTTCGCCCTCTACCTCGGAGGGTTCGATTCACGTATCCCAGAATTGGATCGGTTGATCCTGCTTTCGGAGTCTCGAGATAAGCGCTTCCTTCTCCACCTGTAGGTCTAGCGGTAGGAGGCCCGGAAGGACACAGAGCGCGGCACTCCGGACACAGAGCGCGGTAACATTTCTTTATCGCTATAGTATAATCCTTTGCACCTGTATTAGGCGCGTCCGCATTCGCTCTGTTCCTCCATCCGGGGCCGTCACTAAGCAACGGGTCTGCTCATGAATTGCCACCGCTAAAAACGAGTTTATCATTGAGGCCTGCTTTCCCCCGTCACAGTATTCTATTTTATTATTCTAAGTATTATAAATGTTATATTATTTCATTATTTTAAATCAATTTTTTTATACTTTTGTCGTACTAAAGAACTTTAGATGTAGGTAATCGTTTTGTGAATTCTTGCGCCGTTTTCTTTCATAAAAATTTATCATAAAATTCGAACATTTTGCTCTGAATGTAAAGGTAAGTGAACACTTTTATAATTTATTTAGAAATTCTAAAAGTATGTATGTAAATCATGTTTAGTGAATAATTATTCATGTGTTATTTATAAATAAATTATTTTAATCAGAAATCGTATTACTTGTGTAGTTTATTCTTGTAAATAAGCATGACGTTGTGATACTAGTTAGACAATTTAATTTTGCCAGTTGAAAATGTTATTTATCAGTTATATATGCCTTGATTATGTGATTCAGACTTACATCTGGTACAGTGCAGAAATACAGTAAATTATAAATTATTGATTTTTGCCCGTTTATACAGAAACTTCAAATGTAGTTAATATTTTGTACAAGCGTTCATTATGCTTGCTCAATTCCTAAGTTCGATTGAGAAAGCGACAAAATAATAATATATACTACATGAAATGTCTTTATTAAAGAATAATTAATTCAGGGATCGCGCTATAGAGCGTATTTTATCAATTTTCTCCAATATACAGGATATCCCGAAAACACTGAAATGCGCTTTAATACATCATTTGTTAAAGATTAATGTTAAATTGTTTAAAATAACTTAGGGAATACGACTATGTTAATGAAATATTCATTATAAAATGTCTTTCTCATTTCTGTATTTAGTTATTTTAAAGTATATTAAATATCCACTTGTGAAACTAAAATAAGCAATCGTGAATCACGAGAGTAAGCGCTACTTTGTTTTTCCTACAAATTCTATTTTCTTAATGCCAATATGTATCATAGCAAACAAATTAATAATGAGTTCGTACTTGAATTAGTAACACAATTACTACTTAAAACTACATTAAATAACGTTTGAAAGCACTGGGAAGCTTAAGAAATGCCTGATGTATACGTGAAGACTCGAGCATCCGAGCCTCTTTGGATGACTCATCAAAATACACGCGCAGGCCCGTTACTAACTGTGAAGGTCCCGCTCCATCCCACCAGGCCTCACAGGCATAGAGAGCTACACGCTCCATTCCACGTTTATAGAGGCTCTTTAACACAGGCCCGCTAAGTCCGTTGCCGGTCCTGCTTAGGCTCTGGATTCTTACTACGTATCTCGCCAACACTTGCTTAAGGTGTGCGACGTGTGCCAAGGAATTCATGTTTTGATTAAGCATCCACCCCCAGAACCTTCAGCTCTGTCTTAAACTTAACAATGCTACCCCCGAAGCGGATAACTGGGGCAGTGCGGGGAGGCCGCACTTGCCCCATTCGACGCAGAGGTCTGACATGAAGTCCGACCGTTTTGGCCGGACTGAACTCCAATTTGTGGAGCTCGCTCCTTTTCTGAAGGATAGCGTGGGCCTCAGTCTTCTTCCGGCTGCACTGATGCGCGTTGGGAGCATCAATTACCACAACAAAGTTATCTGCATAGGACTCCAACAGGAAGCTCGAGCTTAAAGGCTGCATTAGCTACGATGTTCCAAAGCAAGGGTCCAGAGTTTGATCCCTGCGGACCTCCTCTATTGTAGCTGTGGATAATCTCCGAATCGGCTGAACGGTAGACTAGACTACCTCTCTTATTGTTAGGAAACTGCTCACCATCCTGTACAGATTTCTTGTACACCCTGTCTGACCCAACAGGTAAAGTATGGAAGACCACCATACATTATTGAAGGAGCTTTTAACGTCTAAGGAAATGAGACAAGTATCTTTCCCCAGAGCCCCGGTGACCTCGACAGACTTATAGATGGCAGAGATGGCTTCCTCCGCATCTGTCCACGGCGTAAACCCAATTGAGTTTTCGCCAGGTGACCATCTTTGTGAAGGTTGCAGACAGGAGACAAATCGGTCGATAGCTCGAAGGGTCCGTACTGTCTTTTCCTTCCTTGTTAGAAAGAACCAAACTAGCCCTTTTCCATACAGGAGGAAATATGCCTAGCTCGAGGCATTTATTAAAGATCTCCAAGAACAGTTCCTTGTTAGCCTCGAAGGCATGGGCGTAACTTGGGCTTCGAAACTGGGGGGGCAAATGTCATTCTAAATGAAAGTCCATATATGCGTGCCCGTACACACACACATATATAGATAATGTTTATATATATATATATAGATATATATATATATAAATATTATATATATATGTGTGTGTATATTATATATATATATATATATATATATATATATATATATATATAGTGGCGGCTCGTCATTAAGGGCCAGAGGGGCCTGGCCCCACCGACTAACCACCGCCTAAACCAAAGTATCTTCCTATTATGTCAGACAGTTCTTTCAATAATTTACCTTCATTAAAAAAAAATGCACGCATTTTACTCTATTTTAATACTATCCACTAAAAAAAGCATTTAAAAATCCGATAGTTATACGATTTTACCCCTATCTAAGCCATGCATGAGCTGGCTTGCCCTGAATTTGGCGTCTTTTCTCCGTTCACCGGGTTGACATATTTGGCATTGACCACAAAAGCCATATTGACGCGGAATTAACTTGGCTTCCAAGCGGTTTATTTGGCGCTGCCTTCTGGCCCCAGATCTTCGGGCCCTCGCATGGTTATCTGCACGACTGTACGGGGAAATTTTGGCAATCGGTAGCTATTGGCGAAATTTTCCGCTTAGGAGGAAATCATTTTTTATGTGCGTGATCTATTTTTGCAGTGCAGTCCCTAATATTTAGAATTTAATAGCATCAACGCGGACAGCTTACGCCATTGCATTGCAATCATGGCACGTTTATGTTGGGTTGTTGCCACAAAAAGGATTAGAAAAAGGTTTTTCAACCTATCCATAGAAATTTTTAATAGGGCGCCGTCCGTATTTTCAATTCGCAAGTGAGGATCGATGACGTCAGTTGCTTTAAGATACGTAAAAATTACGCCACAATTTTCTCATTTATTCCAGCTCTTTTTTCAACACAGGGAGACGATATTTTGATTAAAATTTACGGTAGAAATAAACTAAGAAATTCACGATTATTATTATTAGAAGTGGTATTTTAATCCGGTGCTTATTTAAAAATTGAAATGTCTTAACACAGCTGAAAATGTTCATTTTAAAAATTACAAAGTTTGTTTTAAAGCGCGATATATTAATATTTTCTATTTACTTTTTTTTTATTTTTGGCATTTAATTATGGGGCGGGCGTTGCCTAACATATCATGCATGCTGCGAGTATAGCTTTATTTTAACGTTGAATTACGTTCCTCCATAGTGGTCCTACATAAAGCAAAAATTTAATGATACCGTTTGAAAACTACTATGCAAAATATCGAAATTAACTCCCTCGGCCAACCAGGGTATCCTTTACGGCAGTTAAACAGTGACATCATAAATTTAAAAAAAATGCTTAAGCTCTGCAATTCTAACGCCCTGTCACAATTAAAGCGGGAATAAATAGTTCCTCGAGATTACACAGTTTGATGTTTTTCAGTAGACAGGACCATGGAGGATATATAAGATATCGCTATATTGGATACATGAATATTTAAAATGGCACCCCTTGGATAGTTTCTCTCCACGGTGAGATGAAATTTTTTTTGAGTGCTAAATACGCCAATCTTATAAAGCTCTGCATAAATTAAATATATATGGAGAGTTTCCTTAATGGCAACGATTATGTGAAATGATTATTATTTATGTTAATGCGTAAATTGCAAAGAATCGCCATAGAATCAAAAGATCACATCGGTGCCAAATAATCTAAGCTGCTTCTTTTAAGCGAGTTTTGAAGAGGGAGAAGCAAAGATGGATAGTATCATGTACGTAATAGGTAGTATTATTAGATTTGTAAGGATAATATGAATAAATCACAATATACCACGTTAATAAATATTTCATGAAATTAAAAGTGTTTAACCTTTTTCAACGGTTGTCTTACAACCAACTAAACGAAAAGTAATTCTAACTTACGTTAATATATCCCGCCGTAATTTCAACAGAGGCGATTTCTTGAACTTTTTTTAAAATAAAATTCTGTTTCGTCACATGCAGATATGATTACAGTAAAATATTCGCTTCTTCCCGTATGAAGAGCGGGTACACAGCTATTTTAAAAACATCTCTTGAAAATACCATAAATGAATTCAGAAGACCTCAAAACGTGTAAATACGCCAAAATCTCGAAGTCGAATTTTTTCATGATTACAATATTTCCTTACATAGTACATGTTCGGAAACAAATAAACGGTTGTCCATTTTATGTAGTGTCTTAGGTATTTAATGCTACAGCTTGAACCTAAAAAACAGTATGATGTAGAAATAAGACATTTTGAAAGCCAGGAGTTCTCTGCAAACCATTAAGCTTTTCACTTTTTTGATAGTGAATGACACTGACGTAGTTTTTGAGTCATTATACTGCAATGATGCCATGTTAGTACTCATGACGCAAACTTTACGTCAAGAGTCAAATAATTTTGCTTAACAAAGTTCATTGGAAGGATTGGAAATTGCAATTTGTGTTCACTATTAAAAAAAAAAAAAAAAAAAAAAAAAACTCCACAGCCACTGGACATGAGCAGGGCTTGACTGTCAAGGAACATTTGATGGTCAAAAACTGAAGCGGCCGACTTTGATTTTCAAACGCTCTTTCCAATAAGTAAGGAGAGGCACCATTTTTAATTTAAACAAAACTACATTTTCCCCCTCAAAGCGCAACTATAATGGACGTCTTCTATTTAAGGAATTCCTGAGAAACAAACCCAGATGATGTTCATCAGTACATTGGAGTCTTTTCTCCAGACTAATAGTTTATCTTTCTTTAAAATTTACCGATTTGACAAGAAAATTACGAAAACTACTTACCTGTACTCATGCACAAAGCAAGTTAATATTTCACTGCAGGATACAGATATTCGGCTGGTAATATTCATTTAACTTAACCAAACTTGACACACAGGCACCATTTATTTAGATTAGCTCTTTGTAATCCATTCTTTGCAGCTCATTCAACCCTCTTGTACATCTCCTGTGTCCTAACATCGAGTCAATATGCTTGCGGGAAAAACTGGTCCTATTCTATTTAAGTGAACACAGATGTGACAGGATTTTTGCGTTAACGGGAGATAAAAGGGCCGCGTTCGACATTTAAATCACTCCAATTTTTCACAGAATCTTAATGGTCATTTAGTGATGACATGTTCTTATGTTTTGTTTGTAGGTCCAGAAAAACGATCATTTTATGCCTTGTTAAAAAGCCGCTTTTCTTGCGGGGTTTGAAATACATTACAATGAAACTCATTACACTGCACATTTTCTATTTTCTGTAACCTCTGTTTCCGCGGTACTTTCTTTAATGTTAGCGACCTGCTAAATTTACAGCATTCTAAGCTCAATGTTCATGTTTTTCCTTGACTTGGACAGAAAATTTTAAATTTTTAACAGAGTCCAGTACGTTATTTTTATTTATTTTATTTTATTTTTTATTTATTTATTTTTGGGAGGGGGGGGGTGTTGATATTGTAAATATTTTTAGAAAAATAATGTGGAAAAAGATATTTAATAATTTGAAGAGGTGGAACGACTTTACGCGTGACTTCATTAATCAAAAGTTTGGCATAAGCGGGGAACAGGCGTCGGTACAAACAAACATTGGGTTCGTTTTGTGGCCCTATAACAAAATTACAATCGATTTTAACGGAACCCCTTCACAAAAATACAGTCGATTAAAACTGCCCTTCATTGGCATTTTACCCTACATTTTAATGTGTTTCATCAATTAACAAAAAAAGTGACTTTTATTAAAATTTGGTTTGAAAATTAACAAAAAGTTCTGAAATTCACAAAATTAAGCATTAAAATTCACAAAAATAGGCAGTTTTCTGGATTGGCAGTTTTCTGGAAAATATTCCTGGATTGACCCCTGATAAATTATGTATGTTATTGAGTTGAAGACGTATTCACGAAAAAAAAAGTGGAGAGGTATATAAATTAGGTGAATTTACATATACTCTAAAGAAAACTAATATTCTGAGATATTATCTTATCTAGACTTATAAACGATTTTTTTGAAATGCTAGAAAATAGAATTATATGCACACATGGGCGCCCATAAGGGGGGGCAAGGTATGGAACTTGCCCCCCGCCTTAAAGTTTTAGGTTTATGTCTCATGATGTTAGCAATGGCAAAAACAGAACTAAATTCGTTAAAAGTTTGAAATTTGCCACCCTCTAGAAAAATTTTTCGAAATTTGCCCCCCCCCCTTGGAAAATTACTATGGGCGCCCATGTATACACATCAGCAGATCGTTATAAACAATAGCAGTGAAGGTTCCCCCTCTGTGTCGAACGTTGCTTCTCCCTATTGCTGGGAGCAACGCTGTTAGTAGGAAGTAATGAGGTGATTTGTTGCTATATTTTTCTAATGCATGAAATTCTAAAAGGGTTAAAGGTATCGAAATACTGACTTAGATAGTACTGCAACTAGAGTTTATCTCTCACGACGAACCAACTAGAACGGCCCCCTCCCATGGAACCATAACTTATTTTGGAGCCCCCTACAAAGTCTGGGGCACGTGTCCCTAGGTGCCCCTGGCAGCAGATATAAATCATAAAATCGCAGACCGTTTCTTATTCTCTTAAACTGCGTCGCATTTGAATTCGCAATTAGTCGTCTGTCAAGTCAAGTAAGTTGTGCCCGATCATAAAAGTGTGTTGTCTCTCTGCTACTGACCTTCAAACACCAAAATTAGGTTCATTAAAATATAAATGAGAAACTGGCCCCAATCTGTGACAGGGCGGCAAATAAAGGGGGGGAAAGCGGACACGGGACAAGCACCGGGAGACATTCTAAATGGAACGCCAAAATCAGTTATAGCTTCTTGGGATGGGGCGCGGCTCCATGCGAGGGGGCACCCATAAGGGGGGGGCAAGGTAGGGAACTTGCCACCCCCTAAAGTTTTAAGTTAATGTCTCATTATGTTAACAAATGGCAAAAACAGAACTAAAGTTGTTAAAAGTTTGAAATTTGCCCCCCTCTAGAAACTTTTTTTTAAGTTTGCCCCCCCCCCCTATGAAAATTACTATGGGCGCCTATGCACACGACACTAATTATGGTTTGCCCCGGATGACATAAACTCTAATTGCGGCATTGCCAATGAAAATGACCTCTTTTTGCTCACTATTTACAGCAACAGGTCTTTTTTTCTAACGCTGAACAATTGATTTCAGACAAGTTTAAAATCGCTGCCCCTAATTTTTGCTTTCCTGAGAAATTATCTAGCTTGGCCATTTGGTAGAATCTGCCATCGTTCCTGTTGGGTTGAAAAGCTTCTGTGATTCTATTCTTTTGTTGATTTTTGCAGAGGAATTTTTTTTTTTTTAATCTGATAGTATATTTGGGTTATAAATGCATGATTTGGGTTCAAAATCATAACTTTGCCCCCTGACTTTTTAGACTAGGGGGGTAATTTTTACAACTGCAGGGGCAATTGCCCCCCCCCCCCCAGATTACGCCTATGCTCGAAGGCCAACTGAACAATCTCTAGAGGTATTCCGTCTAGATCTAGAGCTTTGCCCTTGTTAAGAGCGCCCAGAGCTGCTTCAAGTCCCTTCATGGTGAACGGCGGATCGTCGTCCGTGAGATCCGGCTTTGACGCTCTTAGTTCCCTCGGTTCCGGGGCAGCGCCAAGCGGTGACATCACACCATTCCCAGCATGCCCTGGGGGCTGAACTAGACCTGTATTAAATATTCGCATTCGCGACGGCCCTGGTTGTGTAGCTTAACCAAAATTATTCCATCTCGGGTTTATGACATCACCAGTCAAAAATAAGGTGACCAGATTTTTGAACATAGAATCGGGGACATGACCCCGATTTTGAAACAAAACTGTGGACATATATAATTAACGAAAAATTAATAGTAATTTAATTAAAAAACAATGCAATAATTAAAAATTGTCCTCAATTCCTGTTTTACGTTTTGGGGACAGTTTGAAAAGCGTCCTGAAACTTAGCCTAAGGGGCCGTTGCTATCCGGACCCACCGGTGCGGATGGCTTACAGTCTATTCGGCCCGTTTTGTAGTGCTGCCATCTATATTTAAATGTCCGTACTAATAATTCACCAATAATTTATTTAAAATTGTATGTTTATTTAGACCTAAGAAAACGAATTTCGTCCGCAATTTCTATTTTTAAAATTTATATTAAAACTGACTGAAAACTGACGCCAACACCGTAGGTAAAGTGGTATAAGTCATCATTTTCAAAATTAATTTTCTCGCTAACTATTTCACTTAGAGACACGGGATTTGTTTCATTAATTTTCTTAGACAAAGAGCAACATTCTTCTAAATATAAAGGGTAAGAAAGAGGGACCGTATAAAAACTAAATTTCGTATTTTAAATGTACACAACCCCTAGTAAAAAAAATGCCATATCTGAAAGCTAGTCTTAATTTGACGAACTTTTCTAATTGGAAGTATGTTTCGATCACTTACGGTTTTAAAAATAATTGCCTTAACATCTATTTTGAATCACCCGGTAACGGTATACTTATAAATCCTTTATTTTTAAGAATTATTATTTAAAACCAAAGAGTTAAATGATAAATTACCATGAATCAGAGTAAACGCTTGCACTTATAAAAAGAAAACCAGTAATAATAATCCATAACTGATTACGAATCAGACTAAAGGTGGTAATATATTACAGGGAACGTGCATGTTAAATCTGTAGAGTCTTATATTCTTTTTTTAGGATTGCCTGTTAGGTGAGAGATGGTATTTAAAATTTTCGAAAATGTTATAATTTGTTACCGAATGACTAGGACTTTGTCCTAAGAATACACACAAATTGAACAATCAGTTAATTAAATTAATAATTCAGTAATTAAATTATTTCTTTATTTTATTATTTTCAAGAGAATATATCATATTACCTTTAAGATTTTAGTTAATCTGAGGCACATGGCTTCTGAATATTTTGATATTAGTTTGAATGTTTTATTGTCATTTATATATAATTCATCACTATTTAGAAGTTCCACAAAACTAGGAAATAAAAATGATTTAAATATTTTTAGAGAAAAAAAAAGAAATTATTATGATTTTAAGTTTCATTAAATTTTAAATAAATCGTTTGAAGTCAATTCAGTTTCTATTCAGCTTTTAAAAATTTTCATTTATATAATTTTGAATATTTTGTTTAAAAAAATCTCAATAAAAGGATGTATCTTTCTAGATAGAATAGCTGATATAAAAAATGTGATAAAATATTTATTATCACATAGCTTTTAAATGTTTTTACTGGGTATAATATTCTTAAATGTAAAATGTTTTTACAGTACATGTATTTTGTGAGTTGAACAGGAATCAACCTCAAAGAAATTGCTTGACCGTACACTATTTCCGACGGTCATAGTATCTTTTGTTGGAGGAATCTTTCCTTTTTTCCAGGAAAAAGAAGGGAAGATTTCCCTCCCCTCCTTTCCTCCCTTTTATGACCTTCATGATCTTGACATGTGGCTTGGTTTTAAATTTTTGTGATTAATATGATAATAGATTAAAATTGAATGCTCTGAAATTACAAAAGCACCTCCTTTACTCAAAAACAAAAGAATTTGGGGGCAAACCAATATTTGATTAAATATATTATCATATTTACTGAACAACGAAATAAGTTCATGTACAATATTTAAGTAAAAATTATTGGTTTAAAGGGGGGGGGGTGAAGGGAGGATTAGTTTTTTTTTTCTGGTTGGCGTTTTTTCCGTTAGAGTTTTTCCTACATTCTTTATGTTTTTAATGTGAAGCTGGAAAAAGCGCCTTCACCCCACTCTTCTACAAATTTGATTTGAAACCAGGATTTAAGTGAAAATACTAATGTTTCTACTGGGGGGGGGGGCTTTCAGAGTATGAAACATTTTACTGCAAAACGGATACAAAAAAATTCAAATGCTTAAAAAAATTTCACTTCACCAAAACCTAGGGGGCAATGGGGCTACTGTGCACTTATAAATCAGACAACTGTCCTTGGAAAATTACCTGAATGTCAATTTTCAATGGAGATAAATACAAAATACATGAAAGTACTTCTGTTTGCGCCCTTTCGTGTGCCCACTTCTGCCTTACATTTTTTTATTTCACGCCCCCTCCCTGCTCATCTAAAAAAATAACCCCTTCAATATTGTGCGTTTTTTCCCGACTTCCTATGGTTACATATTTACATTTTAATAAAATTTAAACTTTCAATTCATTAGTACTCATTTAATGTTGATTTACTGTCATATGGAAGATAAGAGATGGTACTCAAAAGTGTAGGGTACTATTTCGAAACGACTTGCCTTTTATTTTATTGTATTGCATTATGATCAGCGACCCTTGTTCTTGTTTAGTAAAACAATATAGTTAATTTGATATATTAATAATTGTATAGTACCTTTTTTTTCTGAAGAAGTATATGTGCTTGGAAAAATGGAGGAGGATACCTTAGTCCGTTCTTATAATGGCTGAACTCTACTAGAACCGATAACATTTATGCAAAACAGATCATACAGTACTTTTATGAATATTTCGCAGTGCCATATTCTCTTTGGTCATTTGATAGTAAAATGAATGGATACATTGTATTGCATTGTGTATTTAAGGCAAATACTACACTTGGGATAATCTGTCTAAGGGATGTCGCAGGCGGCAAACTTTCTAAGGGGTTCAAACGCTTATTCACGTGACATCTAGAGAAAACCGACCAAAGCTCCAGATCGACAGCCGCACGGTAAGTCAGAATCCTTGAATGACTGGTGACAATACTGATGATACTGAATTCTGAGAACCAATTTTCGATGTTTTAAATGTATGAATAGAACAAATGAAATGCTAATTACTTAAATATAAGTGCTGCAAAATATATAAAATAACGTCATTGTTTATTTAGTATTTTGCTTAATATTCTTTAAATAAGACAATTTATCTATAAGAATACTTACTCATTTTACCATTTCACGCCATAGGACAAAGTGCTCATAAAACTTAAAAAAGAAAAATGTTATGAGAATGTGTTGTATTAGGGGAAACATTTTTAAAATTTACTTAAATGTGTGCAACTGTACTTGTAACTAGCGCAATGCAAAGTGAAAATTTAAAATCTTAAATGTACTATGCTTATAACTATTTAAAATTAAAAATCATTCATTTTATGACCTGAGAGTTTTTACTTTCCGAACATGTACCATATAAGGAAAGTATTGTAATCATGAAAAAATCTGGAGTGACTCCACTCAATTTTCCGAACACTTATGATTAAGATCATTACCAAGCATTTAAATAAATTTTAATTGATGAATAATTCAAACATACATACCAAATGGAAGCTCAATCGAATGCACCGTTTAAACGCTAAGCGCGCTTTCAAGAATTTCTCCCCATAGGCCATAATGTAAAAGAAATCTTTGTCGTAGTCCTGTAGAAAAACTAAAAGTCCTATACACACCAAAATGAATACCGGTCTTGCGACGGTGGTTTATAACATATACACCGAATTTGAGCTCAATCGAATGCCCCGTTCAGGAGCTATCGTGTTCACTCACATACAC
Organism: Cheiracanthium punctorium; assembly: GCA_038373885.1. NCBI lineage: Eukaryota > Metazoa > Arthropoda > Arachnida > Araneae > Cheiracanthiidae > Cheiracanthium > Cheiracanthium punctorium. The sequence continues at coordinate 17,080 of JAWZYV010010693.1, forward strand.
ACAAACAGGGCGCCGGCAGCATAGGGCAAGGGGGGTAAATGACCCCCCCCCTGGATTTTTGTATGCAGTGTTTTCCCCTGCTTTTTGCTCTTTCCAACATGGTAACCATACGTTGAAGTAGTCTTTACCCCCCCCCCCTTGAGTAGTCTTTGCTTCCCCCTGGAGTAGTCTTTGCCCCCCCCCCCTGGGAAATATTCTGCCGGCGCCCACACACACACACACACATCTCGTAAAAATAGCATAAATGAATTCAGAAGACCTCAAAACATGTAAATACACCAAAATCTCGAATTCGATTTTTTTCATGATTACAATAATTTCCTTACATGGTACACCCTCCAAAAAAGGTATTCGAGCAAGAGAGAAATTTCCTATATTAGATTTACGAATAATAATTGAGTTTTTGAAAAATGCACAACTTTACGGAAATACGAAATGTCGCATTTATACATAGCCTAATTCATATTCTATGATAAATAATTTTTAATATACGAAACCAACGTAGGAAATTTCTCTCTTGCTCGAATACTTTTTTTGGAGGGGTACATGTTCGGAAAGTAAAAATTCGACTTCGAGATTTTGGTGACACGTTTTGAGGTCTTCTGAATTCATTTATGCTATTTTTACGAGGTGTATGTATGTATGTGTGTGTGTATGTGAGTGAACACGATAGCTCCTAAACGGGGCATTGGATTGAGCTCTAATTGGGTATATATGTTGCAAACCACCGTCGCAAGACCGGTATTGAGTTTGGTACGCATAGGACTTACAGTTTTTCTACAGGGCTACGACGAAGATTTCTTTTACATTATGGCCTATGGAGGGAAATTCTTGAAAGTGCGCTAGCGTTTAAACGGCGCATTCCATTGAGCTTCAATTTGGTATATATGTTTGAATTATTCATCGATTAAAATTTATAAAAATGCTTGGTAATGATCTTAATCGTAAGTGTTTGGAAAGTCGAGTGGAGTCACTGCAGATTTTTTTATATTGTTAAACCTGACACTAGTTTGTTCAATTAAATAAGTGCAAAAATATTATCTGCTTAGCACACAAAAAGTCACTGTGAAAATTATATTTGAGCTATGTTACAGCACTCCAAAAACATTTATACATGGACATGGTTACAAAAAATTAAATGAAATACCTATTAATAAATAAACTAATTTATATTGCCTTCATTTTAGAATTTCTCTTTCCAATGTTTCGCGTAAAGAAGGGGGGGGGGAAATAATAAATAAAATAAAAGAATTATTCTTCGAAAAGCTAAACCTGTTTAATTGCATGATTGGTTTAAAAAGTTGAATATATGGAGCAGAGTATAATATTTCTGTGTTTTTTATTGACTTTATTATATTTATGTTACTTTCGTGCAGGGCTTTATTATCGAATGGGCAAATAGGGACTTTGCCCAGGGCCCCAATTTCAAATGTTGTTCTGAAATATTCTTTTTTATATCAAAATTTTATGTAAAGTAAAACAAATTTCATAGATGGGGCTCCCAAATCCATCAATGCCCCAGGCCCCTGATGCTCATAATCGGGCCCTGCTTTCGTGAGATACTACATCTTTAGAATTGTATTTGTTTGCCTCATTAAATTTATTTTAAGAAAACGAACACGACGTGAGGAGCCCTCATCCCTTATGTAAAAGTTAATTAAATTTTATTAAACCAAAGCTTTATATATATTGCAAACTTGAAGTATGTTTAAAAAAATAATAGTTTACATAAAAATATATGTAAAATTCATTAAAAAAATAATAAGCAAAGTTAACAAGCGAGGATTATTTCCGATGAATTCAATGATCGTTAAAATTGGAATTGTATAAAAATTTGCAAAATTGTTTGTTTCATTTGATAATTTTACATACGTATAAAATAACGTCATGAATACATTAAATATGTATAAAAGAATTTTCATGCAATTCTATTTCCAGTCGTCAAACCTTTCGGAAACTTACGATTGCCTTTATTGTAAAGCTTACACTGAATTTCATTAACGGGAATTTAAATTTTTGTAGTTTTATACCTCATATTAAAAGCTTACTTATTTCAGACCAAAGCTTAAATATAAATTTAAAAAATAGAAATTGCGGACGAAATTCGTTTTCTTTGGTCTAAGTAAACATACAATTTTAAATAAATTATTGGTGAATTATTAGTACGAACATTTAAATATAGATGGCAGCACTACAGAACGGGCCGAATAGCCTGTAAGCTATCCGCACCGGCCGGTCCGAATAGCCACTCTGAGCTTAAAGGTGGATTCATATCTGCCGCGCCGCATCGCAACCACGCCGTACTGTTTCGCCGTTTTGGACCGTTGGCTGTCCTCGCGGCGAGCTTGCCTAGCCGCAAGTAAATACACCAATGCTCTTCTGTAATTGGCTGTAGCTGTAAAAGCTCTTCTGTAATTGGCTGTAGCTTTGCGGTCGCTGCGGAATATCTGTTCTCGACAGATAATGCGCAAACCCTCGGCTCTCGCCGTGCGGTCGTCGTGTTGCTTCGCCACGTGACGTCATCGCGGTGTCTTAGCGGTGCGGTACGGCCAGTATGAATCCGGCTTAAGGCGACCATATTTCTAAACAGTATTTTGGGCACAAATCAAGCATTGTCCTCGAATCCAAGGAAAAATTGGGGACACTAGAAAACATTTTCGGGGACTTATTCGAGGACACAACATATTACCATGTATACCCATACTTCCATACTTTTCTTGACTGACTTTGATACTTAAAAATGAACTCTAATAGCTCTTTATATGAATTGTGTATTCTTTTTTCTAATAAATTAATGGAAGAATTTCATTCATTTATAAATATTTATTTAAACCAGAAATATGAAAGGAAAATCCTGTTGAAATATTGCAATTTATTCAAAATTTAACTCTTGGAATAGTATTTGTATTTTTCAGAAGACATTGCTTTTTACATTGGATCATTTTGTGATAATTTTTCATGAAACTTTGTACAACCTCTAAAAAAAGTATTCGAGTGCAAGAAAAGTTTCGTACGTCAGTTTCATATTTAAAACATGGTTCTTCATGAAACCTGATTAATAATTAACAAAACTGAAATGGGAAATTCGTCTCATAGTCGGATACTTTATTGAATGTCTGTACACACTACACACACAATGACAACAAGCGTCTTCAGAGATCGAATTTCATTGTTTCTCTGAGTAGATGGCACTTTTAGTTAGTTTATTTTTCTTATTTCTCCAGTTTTTACAGAAATAAATAAACTAAACGGAAGCTTTCACGGAAAAAATATACAAATCTTTAAATTTGGGGACAAAATGAAAAAAAGATCTATATTTGGAGACTGTCCTCGAATTTCGAGGACGTATGGTAAAGTGATCAGTTTTTTGTAGTCAGAATCGGGGACATGTCCCCGATTCTGACAACAAAACTGGGGACATTTATAATTAATGCAATAATTAACAGTAATTTAATTGAAAAACAATGCAATAATTAAAAATTGTCCCCAGTTCCATTTTTAATTTCTGGGGACAATTTGAAAAACGTCCTGAAAATGGGGACTGTCCCCGGAAAACGGGGACGTTTGGTCACCTTACCTCAGCTCTTAGCTCAAAAAACTTTTGCAACTTTTTTAGTTTTCACATCACAACCCTGTCCTCACATGAGTAAGGAAAATATTCATTTCCTACCATGCGAAGGATGGTTTCACAGGTAGTATTTATATAAATTATAAATTTCATCCTGATAATTAGTATATGCATTAATTATAATGATGATATCTCATAACCAAAAATTGCTTGAGTGAAACAATTATGTTTTCATTATATGGCAACACCATTCATCGTCTTGTTGAACAAGTGAGCAACGCTTTTACGCGCTTTCGCAAGTCTAAGTCGGCAACATGGAGAAGCGGATTGAGTTAGAAAAGCGGGGAAGAAATCCATCACAGGTATAGTGCATTGCTTTCTATATTATCATTTATGCTTGTATTCACATATTAAAAAATTGATTTAAAAGATATGCATAATTAATAAAACTGAGCAATATTTGACTGTGCATCTTATGTGAAGTAATGGCGAGTTGATAGTCTCCATACTGGTGTACGATTCAAAACAGCCATGTGCATGTCGCCGCATTTCTTATGATATTATAAAAAGTGCTTTTGTGTAAGTTGGTCGTACTACGATTAATAGCTTCCTGTATTGTTTATAATTATATTTTTTTGTTTTAGTTTTTTATGATTTGTTGCTTTATAAGAAATGGTGTAGCTCGTGTCGTTGGCTTGAATAATTTATTTGCACGTAAGTTGGGGATACAGCGTAGTTAAAGCATTGAACGCGAAATGAGCTTATATTACTGTATTATGATTATTTTAAATATTTAATTTACTTATTTTTACTTGGTTTTCATGGTTTAAAATTGCTGTTTTACTGGATCATCCGTTTGTTTATGCTGATATTGTTTTGATCGCGTTCTCTTGGGGGGGAAAATGGTGGATCCGCGGAAAGGCTGGAGGCGGAGGGGGGAGGGAGATCATTTCATGATGCAAACTTTTACTCGATTTTTAAACTATTGTCGTATATTTATTAAGCAGACTGAATCAAGTGTATTTTTTATTGGAATAATGAATCTTTAGACATACTGTCAACAATTACTTCGTTTATTAAAGATCTGATGAATGTGACTTTATTTCATGCAGTGTTAAAATTTAAAATTTTTCAGTAGGCCATTTTTCTTATAAAGATTGATAGTATATACATATACTCTTGACAGATATAGTTAATTTGAATTATTTTTTTAAATCAACATACATTATGCATGAAAAAATGCTACAAAAGTTAATTTTAATATTCTGATAATGTTTTAAGTATTACATTATATTTAAAATTTTATTAACATCAGTTTTGATTCTTTTTTTTTTTTTTTTTTTCATGGATTATGTAAGAGTATGCAAATAATGGATTTTTGTGTTCAAACTTTGTATGACATACACTGAAAATTAGTTGTAAAAAATGCTCTTGATGAAATTTTATGGAAAAATATAAGTATCATTATATGAAAATTTTCATAGTCTTAAGCTGTGATGGATCTAAGATTTTTTTCAGAAGAGTAAAAATACTGGTCAATTCTCTTTAACCTTTTTAGGAGTATTTTCCTATCCACAGGAGTAATTAAAGCAACGAACAATTATAGTACATTTTCAAATGCATAATTAAATTGCATTTAACACATAAATCATATAATAACTGATTACACTGTTAGTGTTAACTGTAAATTTCACTGTTCACATTAAAAGTTATCGCAGATTTTAGAGTTAACTGTAAATAAAAATCATTTTCAAGGGGAAATCTCACTGTAATCACCGATCATAAAACAGAATTTTGTATGGAAAAGCAATGCATAAAAGCATGAATTCCGAAATTAAGGCATGTTCTAAATTTCTAAAGTGTGAAATATGCATCTAGAGGTATCGCGATCACTGACGGTGTTAACTTATAATATGTTCCCTTTTTTTTTCTTGATGGAATTAAATGGTAGATTTATTGATTTGTAAGGCAATTTGTCCATCCTTAAATGCAATCATGAAGCAGTTCAATTTAAAATTTCAATTCTGCTGTCTGCTTCCGTACTTTGAAAGTTTAAAACTTAAAATAACAGACTACAGAGTGTGTGTTGTCCACTTTTTTATAACAAGTCTGGGATATAAAGTTCGTTCTAAGCTGTGAGGGTATACCTTAAGTAGTGTATTACATAATTACGTGGGTATACATTGCATAGGGAAAAATTAGTGTGGCCACACACTAATTTTTCAAAAGTAATGCAAACATTCACCCACACAGCTTATAGAAAACTTTGTCTGGGATGATGCACTGGAGAATGAGGTCAATTGAATTTGATTTGATCTTTTTGGTGGTTTTTTTGTATTGGTGGCAAAATTTTGTCGAGAGATGGAATCTGGGATTTCTTTTGCTGTGATAGTAAATAATGTTACTAATTTCCTACTGGTTTAACAGTTGTAAACAATAGAATTGCATGGAAATACGTAAAACGATAAATCAAAGCAAGCAATTTGCATATTTTTTTTATTCTGTTATAGGTCTAAACAAATTTTTAAAAGTTGCCATGAATGTAGTGTATATATTTCGAGGTGTCTGCTGGTCATAAGTCATGAATTTTGATATGAGGTCAAAAATTTTTTCTTTATAACCTAGTTGTAATTGCGTTTCTATTATATAAATGTAGAAGTTTGTTTGTCTAGGAAATCCTCCCACCCCATTCGAACGATAGGCTTGAAATTTTACTCATATATGTAAAATGGCATAGAATAGTCCGTAATCAACTTCAAAATTTGGAAAACTCGATCATCCCATAATTTTTCGATAATTTCACCTTCAGAAAATGTTTCCAGCCTCCAATTGTCTGAAATAGGGATCATGTGATTAGGGATGTAATGGATAACTGGCCTATCCAGCTGATTTTTTAATATCCAAAATACCGTCGGATATCTGGCTATATACTACTAAAGTTCTATCTATTATATAGATGGATGGGACAGGATGGAAAATTATCTTGGAACATTATTGATTAGGGATGCACCAAATACCATATTTTGACGAATACCGAATATTCAGTTAAAATTCTAACCGAATATTCGGTCGAATACCGAATACTTGGTTAAACTTTATTAAATTCAATAACTCATTAAAATTCAATTATTCAATTTTGATGCTGTTCCAATTACGTCGGATAATCAAGGTTCTACTTTCTTATGTATTATTTATATAAATTAGTACACATGAATAAATTTTTGTTTATTTATAAAAATCTGTTTGTGTATATGTATACAGGTTTTTTAAAGGACCTTCTATAAAATGCCTTAAAATGGAACATTAATTTAATGCTAAATTTAAATTTGTAAATTTCTATATTTTTCACAAATTCATATACACTGAACCCTATTTTTACAAATTCACAAAAACAGGTTTTGGCTAGAAAAATCTGGTTGTACACTAATTTGAGATTCATAAAATTATAAATTTTTCACAATTTCATTAAAACTGAACCCTGTCTGAAAAGTCTGGACAGACCCCTGGATAAAACTATTTGCAGCACACAACAGCTGCACTGCTTCATTCCACTAAATAGAAAAACATTCATGTTAAAAATATTCAGGAGCCACAATACTTACAATTGCATGTATCTCCAGAAAATCTGAATTACCCTTGATGGATATTTGTGGATTTGTAATGTGTGTATATGAGGGAAAATGGGTTGGCTACGTGGTCGGCATCCTTAAAGAAACTGAAGAAGTTAAAATTGCATTCACTTGGACCTTCGCTGTCTTAGGCATATCCTGTAAAGGAAAATATTTTGAATGCACCCAGAAGCAACACATATTTAAAAAAATTGATGTAAACACTGTTACAGGAAGTTACTGTTACAGGACTGTTTCAGCAAAAGACTCTAAATCAACCACATTGGCTATGCAAAAAAAAAAAAAAAAAAAAAAAAAAAGCAAATAGTAAACAAAACTAATTTATATAGTGCATGAATAACATATCAGGCCTAAAAATAGGAACACTATGTACACATATCATAAACAAATGGCTGAATGAGAATGTCTGTTTTACATAATTTTTAAGTAGATAAATAAAAATAATTTGGGCAATGTTTTCATAATTAGAACTATTAATAACAATAAATAGATAGTACTGCATTGCTTAAGGATGTGAATGTTATTTCATTAAAAATTTATAACTAAAAAGCCTTTGCAGATATTCAAGCTGTGACTGGCAATCTTATAAAACAATAATAGGTGATTAAAATAAAAAAAATCAAGGGGAAAAAACAAAAAGGTCATGTTAAAATAAATAAAAACTGAAAAAATACATATAAAATGATACTTGTGTTTTTTGACAAAGTTTTTATTAATTTTAGTGTTTAACACCAGTATTATGAATGTTTTTCCCATAAAAAGGGCATGTTTTAAGATATTCAAGGTCAAGTGACCTAGATTTTTTATTAGAGTTTTGGCATCATGTTATGGGTCATTTCATGTCAAATCAACACACTGATTCAGACTTGATGTCTGAGATTTTCATAATTTTTGGTATTCAGTAATATATCATTGACATATGAAAGAAAACCAAATATCAGTTATGTCACACAATTATTTTTAAAGTTATTAATTTTTAAAGATTTAAATTTTTATGATAAAAATTCATATTTTGCACCTTTAGTTGCCTATAGGCTGGCAACCAGTGATGGTGGTCTGAGAGTGGTCTCATTCTAAAGCTGTTGAAAGGGGCTTTAATATGATATGCCACAAAATAGGGGTTACAATTTTATTTTAAAAAATCGAAAATTTTAAATTTAAATTTCTCAAAAAGTGACAATTTTAAAGTTTTCAAAAACTTATCTAAAATAGTTTGATGTCTAAATACACATAGCAAAATTCTATTATGGGATCTCAATGGGATCAGGAGATAACAGGGCTTTGGAAATGTACGTTTTGCGAATACGATGTAGTAAAATTGTTTTCTTTTTTAATTACTAATTTTGTTATGTAGTGTATAGGACATTATAAAATAAATAAAATGCAATGATTACCTTACAGCAAAGGTTTCCAAACTGTGTGCCATGGCACCTGGGGTGCTGCGAGCGTATACCACCAGTGGTGTCGTGGAGATAATCAAGCTAAGTAAGTTTGTGGAGGAATGTAATGAAAAATTTTCCTCTCAACCGGTATCCACAGAAAAGTTGCCAGGATGATGACCAAGTGGGTGAAAAGAAAAATAATTATCAAGTTATAAAGAGTTTTCTGTGTTCAGTCACCTCACCCGTTCACAAGGAGTCCGGGGGGGGAAGGGCAAAATTATATCCTTTCCCAAGAGAGTACTTTCGTGATAGTTTGTCCTATAAACACAAAAGAAATAATGAAAAATACATCCAAACTGTTTGATTCTAGCCTTCATATTCAGACTGGCGCCGACTTGTTAAAAATATTTGGGGGGCGGGGGTCGAATGATTCGATTGGGAGGGCGTAGGGTTTAAAAAACACTTCCCAGTAGTTTCCAAGGGATTAGGAATTTTGTAATTACGCTTAAAAATAAGCATTTTTCATTATAGTCCTTACATTAAAAAATTCCTTTTTTTTTTTTTACATTTTACAAAATCTGTATAGACGTGCGTTCAAGTATCCTGATTTCAAATTAATAATTAAGTTTAAATGGAGCGCATCAAAAATGTATATAATTTAATCGACATAAAAGAAGCCATGCGTTTTTCGTACTTTTTTTTTAGATTACGGTTGATTACCCACTTGAGGGAACTAGACCGAAAGGAGTGTTCTCCATGGGGTCTTTCTAAGTTGTCCTGACTTCTATTTATGCAAAGTTTCGGAGAAAACTATGGGATACACCGAACGTCTACGTCGGCGGATGAGACCTGGATTTAAACCAGGCACCCTTCATCTCCGCTAAACATTCAGCCACTGGTAGGGAAATCAATCTTTTTTAACTAACTTAAAAAAAAAAAAAAAAAAAGGCTCTACGTTGAAGTGAACAAATGTATGGATTTCTTCCAACAATAGAAGACAAAACAAACATAATTAAGGGTACTGATTTATTACACTTTAGCTTTACAGCTTAGATTGGATTTTCAATAACGGTAAGTGCTTATGAAACCTTTCTCCATTCAAAAAATAATGTAAAAGTAATAGCCACTGCTTGCTTCATTCAATGCACTTCCTCTCTCTTTTTTTTTTTTTTTTTACACATGTGTATTTCTATTAGCCCTGTATGTGTGTCTCCTGATCCCATTGAGATCCCATAATAGAATTTTGCTATGTGTATTTATACATCAAAAACTATTTTTGATAATTTTTTGAGAATATTAAAATTGTCACTTTTTGAAAAATTTAAATTTTAAAATTAAAATTTAAATTTTTAAAAATTGTAACCCCCATTTTGTGGCATATCATATTAAAGCCCCATTCAACAGCTTTAGAATGAGACCACTCTCAGCTTTATACCATCACTGGTTGCCAGTCTATAGGCAACTAAAGGTGCCAAAATATGAATTTTTTTCATAAAAATTTAAATCTTTAAAAATTAATAACTTCAAAAATAATTGTGCTACATAACTGATATTTGGTATTCTTTCATATGTCAATAATATATTGCTGCATACCAAAAATCATGAAAATCTGAGACATCAATTCTGAAAATCTCCCAAAATTGTGTTGATTTGACATGGAATGACCCTTATGTATCCCAGAAAAGCTTGCACCAAGAGCTTTAAAATGAGCCCTTATTTATTTCAGTAGCACAAATAGAACAGAAGTTATGTGCTGTTTTATGAGGTAAAGTATTGCAATTTTTTCACTTTTTTGAAAAGTTTAAAAACTTGTAACTTTTGAAAAAAATTAGGTAAGAATCAATTTTATATCTGGCTACAGGTCATAGTAGACAGCAATCGTGCCAATTTTTTAAAAAATTGGAGGGTAGGCTGTGTTGATTTGACATGGAATGACCCCTAAGCTGTTTCTTTGAATTGAGCATTAAAGAGGGAGAAACAAAGATAAATAATATTAATATAAGTAATAGGTAGTATTAGTAGATTTGTTAGGTTAGTATGAATTGTAATGTGTCAATTTTATTTTGATGTATTATAAATGAATTTTTACTGAGCGTGATTGTGTTTATTCTAAAAGAATCTTTACCAATTATTTTTAGATCAAGGAGTTAAATCTCGACAATTGCCGATCTACACAAATTATTGGTTTAACTGAAGAATATTGTAACCTGGAAACCTTGAGTTTAATTAATGTTGGACTCGTCACACTAAAAGGTTTCCCAAAGCTGCCAAATTTGAAAAAAGTATGTATATATTAAATTTTTATCAATTTTCTAAAACAGTCTCGTACTTGTCAACTTTTACACTTTCAGCATAAAACTTTTCTTAACAAGTTTTATGATTCCTTGCAAAAGAATAAGATGTCTTACAGAATAATCTGTTAAAATTTATTATTCATGAGTTTCCCTCAGTTTTGCTTATATTCTAAGGTTACCGGATTTTCGGCTTTCCCTTTCAGATTGACTAATACCCTTGTTCGGCAGGAAAAATTTCACTAAGCATGACATCATTGAACTGTTACTATGGATTTTTGCACATGTGTCAGTGATGTCACTAGACTTTGGAAGGGACGGGTCCTTGGGACCCAGGACTTCAAAATTTCTGAGTCCCTTTTCCCCAAAAGTGGGTTCTTATCGATATAAAAGCATTTGGTTAATTTCACGACTGATGCTATCATGTCGCACCAATTTTGGTGGGCCGATGCATATGAATATCTTATTTATAAATAAGCTAAAACTTATATCTCAAAAAATCTGATTTGTCCAACACATATGACTTCCTTGCATGTCTATTAAATCAAAAATATTTTTGACGCACTTCCTCTAAACTTATTTTTTTGAAAGATATAAAATATCAGTAATAGTAAGGTTTAGCGATTTCTAGCCATATATTTCGATATCGCCAAGCTGAGTTCAGTTTAAAAGATTTCCTTCGGACACTTTATTTGGCGATATGTTGCCAAAAGCCGACAAAGTTGAGATAGTTTGCGAGATTTTGGGGATAGTCAAAGTAGTCATTGACCACAGACTTTCAATGAATTAAATGCATCCATACACCTCAATGTATTTAAAGTCATTTGGCTCACCCTGTAAATAAATTCCCAGTCGATTGCTGTCAAAAAATATATTGAAAACAGTTAGATATTACAATAGTTCTAAATACAAAAGTTCAAAATTCTACAGGTTAAAGTTTTAGTTATACAAAATACGAAATAATTTTTGGCGTCAAATTTGGCGATATTTCGGCGAAACTCGTCAATGTCGACGACATTTGGCGAGATTTTAAGCATGGACAAAACAATGACAGATTATCGCCAAATTTGGCGATATTTCGCCAAAAATCGCCAAGAACGATGACAAATGGCGATACTTTGGGCATGGACCAAATGACTGACTATGGCCAAATTTGGCGATATTTCGGCAAAACTCGCCAAGGTCGACGACAGTCGGCGAGATTTTGGGCATGGACAGTACAATGAATGTCTACAGTTGTATAATATTGAAGATGTCCATAGACATTAAAGTGATGAAATTCTTTTCGGTGGTCCTGTAAATAAACTTTCCAGTAGATTGGACCAAAAATCGAGATGCACAACTAGATCTTACAACAATCTTATACATGTAAATTTCATAATAGTTTTTGAGATTTGAGAGTTAAATATGCACACACGTACACCAAAAGTCGCCAAGCTTGGCGACTTTTGGTGTAGTTCTTGAGGGAGGCATGTGACCGTGGTCGGACCATTACCTAACTTACGTGGTAGGACGGTATTGTGCTTGAAATGGATGAATGCCCCTAAAATTGCCATTGACCGTAATGTATTGGAAATCTTTTGAGTGTTCCTGTAGCAGAACTACAAATGATAAAGACACTTTTTCTAATGGAGAAATTCATTTTGTAACTCTTACCAGCATATATCACATTTGAGTCGTTTGAAGTAGCTCAATACCACTAAAATACGCTGTATTGAATTTCGGCCGATAGAGCGTAATGTATTTAGAATCTTTTGAGCCGCCCTGTAGATAAAATATGCAGTCGAATCGAACCGAAAAGGGAGTGGCACAAATAGATGTTACAACAATGCTACATATAAAGTTTCAACATTCTACGCCTAATAGTTTTTGAGATATGCGAGTTAAATGAATTTCGGCCCATAGAGCGTAATGTATTTCGAATGTTTTGGGAGGTCCTGTAGATAAACTATCCAGTCGAATGGAACCAAAAGGGGAGGTGCACAACTAGATCATAGAACAATCCTAAATATCAAATCTCAACATTCTACGACCAATAGTTTTTGAGATATGCGAGTTACATACATACGTACGTACAGAAGGCATGGGAAAACTGGCCACAATAGACTCGCCGCTGGTCAAAATGTGTTGCAGATGCGTTTATATGATCGTGCATGCTAGCTTACGATGAGATGCATCGAAAAAAAATTTTTAATTAAATTTAGAGCTAGTCAAAATCGGTTTTTTCGTCGAAATTTGGCCCCCAAAATTTTTCGGGATCACATTACTTCCTTATACTACGTACAAGGAAGTAAAAATAAATAAGTAAATAAAATAAAATATAATTAATCATGAAAAATTTGACATGCATGACATTTTATCCACTTTGCCTTCACGGCAAAACCTTCCTGATGACCCCCTGAATCCTAATAATAAAATCCAGGCATGAAAATCTTCCGCTTTTTGGCGGATTTCCGCTTTTTTTTTTTTTTTTCTCGGCAGACCTCCGCTTTTCGAAAATGTTTTAAAATCTTTCTGCTTTTTCCAAAAAAAAAAAAAAAAAAAAAAAATTGATTACGAACCTAAAGCAAAAGATGTCCTAAATCGACGACGTACTTAGCGGGACAAACATTGCAGAGTAATTTTGGTTGAGGAAAAAGGTGAGTGGGGGGGAGGGGGGTGCGAATAGGAAACCAATACTAGCCGAAATTTGGATTTGTTTAGCGGCCTCTCCGCAGAAATTAATTCACGAGATAGCTATCTTTCGCTGCCAGCAAGAGGACGATAATGCGCGCCTGGGATGTACGTTTTCACTGCATCTCGCACCGTACCTAGCCGCCTAGCCTACAGTCAGCTTGAGTGCAATGTATACTGATTTCCTCAGTTCGTAAATTCAAAACTTAGTTCAGAGGGGCAAATACTTATTTTAGATTCACGAAGTTTCGAAAGGCATATGCTACATAATTATGTACTTGGCGAACTACTAAACAACAATAATTCTCTATCAAGACCTTTCGGCACTGGAAAACCGTTGTCGGTGAGCTATTGTTGCTGGCGACGTGTTTTTATTGCTTGATGAATCTATATATTTTTTTTTTTCCATGGACACATACCAGCTTAACTGACACTTCTATTGTGGATTATTGAGAAAAAAGCAGATGTTAACGAATATATCAGAAAAATGTGGAGTGAAAACGAAATGTTTGTGGCCATTTTCGGATCCAAAAATTTTCTTGGTTTTGGAAAAATCGTCAGCGGAACTAGAACTTCTAGACATTTTATGAATGCAAAACTGGGATTTTTGTTTAAATAAAGCAAACTGACGGTCTGCACGACAAATAAAACTTGTTATAAACTTATATAAAAGTGCAGCTTTTAGTAATGGTATTTAAAATATAAGTCTTATATTCTTTTAGGTCTTAAACATGCAAAGGAAGTAAAATAATTTATGATAGTTTAAATATACGGTACTCGGCGTGCGAATTGACGGGGGGGGGGGGATGCCAGGGATTGTCCCCGGCTGACGAATGTAATATCCCTGTCTAGAAAAATATAAAATGATCCCTGCCAGGGATACTATTTATCCCCTGCTGAAGAAATGTTAAACTGACAATTGAAGATTTGGGATTTAAGTCAAGAAGTCAAAATGAAGGTAGTATGTTATCGTTTTTCGTCCCTTTTCTAAGCTCAAAACCTTCAAGAGTGGCTTCCAATACAGGTACAGTAACAGATGTATCTGTGACTCCATAGAACAAACAATTTATGTCTTGTTTTAATATAGGTCAGTTCCCAGACGTGTTGGCGAATGCATTTTCATGTAATATCATGTGAGTGAAGCATTTACACCTTCCCTCCTTTTTCTTTTCAAGTGTCCCCCCCTAGAGAATGTTTTCTTTCTAATGTCCCCCGCTGGGGAAAATGATCAGTTCGCACCCTGACGGTACTTACGTATTATCCCGGCGGTCTGCCAAGACGAGCGATTTTTTGCCCAGATAAATGTGTGAAATTATTAATGGTTTTGAATTCGTTTGGCAACTCATTTGACGAAAAAATAGTTTGACGGGAATGACCGCCGGGATAATAAGTAAGTACTTATACATAACATACCTATACAAAAATATACTTATTTCTTAAATAAATAAATAATCATTAGTAATAATTAAACAGAATAGTGTATTAGTTCCAATAAATAAATATTTCGATATTTATAGCTATTAAAACGTACACACCTTTATTTTCTGCTGAATAAAAGAATAATGCTTTTTTAAAAATGTGAGTTATTGTTCAGAAATCCAAAAGAAAACGAAAAATTTCCGAGTTTTGGTTATTTCAAGGGCGGATTAAATGGGGGGGGGGGAGTAAAAAGAAATGAATGTAAAAGATCCTATTTTACTTCCATAAAATGGATGTATTTGTCAATCTTCTAACTAACCCCCCCCCCCCCCCCGACAAACTTTCAATAATCCGCCACTGGGTTATTTTTTGCATTTTCTTTTTTAAACAGTTACGCAGATTTTACTTAAAAATATGTACCGTAACTTCGTGAAAAGTTAACTAATGGTAAGACCACGGACGGATTAAAGGGGTTGGTGGGGAGCGATTACTCCTCCGCTAGAGAAAAAGAAAATTCTATTTTACTTCCATAAAATAGACAAATTTCAACTAGCCGCCCATAAAATTGCATTAATCTGTCTCTGGGCAAGGCGTATCGCCCTCTTAAATAAATTAAAAGATTACTTTTACTAATCATTTATGAAAATGTACATAACCAAAGAAAAAAAAAAAAGAAAAGAAAAAATCATTACTAATTATTATGGGTCAAGCCTCATAATACTTAATTTTAAACGACATTCAATTGATACTCTCTGTGGGTTAAAAGTAACGAAATATAAAATTAAAAAATGCTCTTTATTAAAAATTCGAGCGCGCAAAAAAAAAAAAAAAAAAAGAAGAAAGAAAAGAAAAGAAATTGAGGCGACACAAGTCTGGTTTTAACGTCTCAGCAGAATTCGCTCTCGCTTAAATAGCCAGCTTCCCGAGTGAAGACAAAACAATAACAAGCTTCTCGATGACTAGGCGCGGCGTCGGCTCACGGTACCTCGGTTTGTGAAGGTTCGCTTTCCCCCATATTACATAAAATTTTTTTTTTTTTTTTTTTTAAAGCACATTCAAAATTTGGTTCTTCTGTATATCGGACTGAAATATTTCTAAAGTGGTTTCACGAAGTTTGTCCGCACCTGTAACTACGTCGATGTTTTAAACGACATAATGGGGGGAAAAATTTTAAATGCTCCCTGCATGTCGACGTGCCGTCACTTGAAGTGCATCTATGTGCTGTATTTTCTACGGAAATAAATTTGTTAGTATCGGCTTCATTGGATCTTGCGCGCTAACTAATGATCAAAAAGCAAGATCAATACACTAATTTTTTTTTAATAAGAAACAAGGGCGGATTAAAGGGGGGGGGGGCGACCGCACCCAAAAAAAAGAAATTAATGTAAAAGATCCTAGTTTGCTTCGATAAAATGGAGGTTATTCTATTGTTAAATTAAAATGTAAGGCATTTTAGTAACTCAACTAGTTCAGTTAGTTTAGTGACTCAACTCAGAAAAGTATTAGTTTTCCCGTAATATGTTTTTTGATTTCTATATCATTTTCCCTTCAATTTTAAAATCATGAGAATCGATATTTCGTTTTATTCTCATGTGCAGGTTTTTCTTTTGTAATTATTTTTACAGTTAATTTTAAAAAGCATAATCTTGTGAGTTGGTATTTTGCAGCTAGATATAGGAAGGAACAGAACATATGTCCCCTGTCATAAGTTACACTTCTGTGTGCTGATGTGCTACAAGACTGCAAAGATTCTAAAATTTTACCTGAGAAAATATTTATACATTTATTAAAGAATTATTCTTTTTCCAAGAAAACTTCACTTTTATTCTATTATTTGAATTCTTATTTTAGAAAATGCCAATGCCATATGTATACTTTTACATTCCATTTCTGATCAAAAATTTAAAAAAAAAAAAAAAAAAAAAAAAAAGGTAGGTCTTAAAATAATTATTTTTTTTCCAGAATATTTTTTTTATACCTAAAGAATAGTCTGAAATTTGGATCTGAGAGTTATGATTTGTTTTGATCTTGGATGTAGAAATTGTTTAGTACACCATGTAATTTAGCAGTGGTTGAATTTAAGCTCACGCAGTATTTCCCTGTTCCATAGTTTTGCATTATCAACCTAGTTATGTATGCCTGAAAATACGTGCACGTAAATTTTTCAATTTTTGCCGCAAAATACATCCACGTGTATTTCCTCTTTTTTGCTCTTCAGCTGTTTTCATGCCTGAAAATCACTTTTTGTATGTACAGTAAAAACCAGAAAAAAGGCCGCATTGATAGAAATGTTTAAAAAGTAAAATGTACTGGCAGAAGAGCCGCAACATTTAATTTATTAAAACTACAATAAAATACCGTTCAAGCACCCCTCAATCTTGTATTAATTTAAAAAAAAAAAAAATTACTATGCATTAGTAAATTTATCACAAGGAAAATCGGAATATATTTGAGGTAGGAACGGATATACAACAGTAAAATACGGAACACACACACACACCCCATTTGACGCGCTATAGCACGTAAGCGGCATCACTGTATGTTATTATGCTAATGTTTACATCTAGTTGTTGCCGTTTGCTGCATAGAAATATCATCGAATTTGGCACCACATACATTAGCATATAAGCTAGTTTAATTTTTTTGAAGGCGGGTCGTTTTAATAGATTATAATTTTGTGAAGGGGCCACAAAACACCCGGTATAAATGGTGCACTTACTATTTTTTAACTTTTATACTCGTGAACACTGCGGCATTTCCATAAATTCCGGTTTTTGAAAAATGCGACTTGGAAGGTTTAGGCTACTATTTCCAAACTTCATCTAGGTCAAGGAAAGAGGCAGGCAGCCAGCTGCCATTTATGTTTTAAATCCCAAATTGTGCTATTTTGTCAAAATTCCTGATAGTGTCCTTGTGACATCAATTGACCGGCCTGATACAGACATCTCCCATCATCAGAGATTTTTCTGCCAGTATGCGAAAATTCGACATTTTGTTTATTTTGCAGTGGAATTTTTCGATTTTTGTGGGTTTTAGATTGACGAATTGCACTATTTATTTATCCAACTTTTTTTTTTTTTTTTTTAAAGGAGAAAATTATAAGTATTATGTTGCCTCTGGCAGCATCACAATTTCAATCTTTCCATCCACCTTGATAATAAGTATTTTCCCCGTTTGGATACCTTTATTCAAATCTGCAGTGTTGTACAAATAAAAATCGACCCCATTTTGAAATCATTGTTTAGGGCTGGCTCTGATATGAATGGAAATGATTCAAGTATTTCAGCTGTCTACTATTTTGAGTGTCTTTATCCACTCTGCCATGGTCTGAGAAGTCAGGGTAATGGAAGCTTTGGAATTTTTAGAAAACCTGTAATTTCAATCTGCCTTGAGAAAAAATATTTTTCCTGTAGTATAGTTTTATTTGAACCTCCAATATCATGAGAGCCAAATTTGGTTATTATTTCAGCTTTAAATTATTTTTACACTTAAAAAAAAATTATAATTGAAAAGAAAAATTTCATTGAAGATCGCAAGTTCAAATATGAAAGTTATAAAAAATAATAATAATGAAAATGTAACAAAGTATGTTTTGATTAGGAAAAAAAATGTTCATGAAAGCAAATAAAGAATTAGCCTTACCTAATCTGTTTACAATTATATAAATTGTGTGTTTGGTATAAATTTTTTTAAATGAAAATTATTAGCTTTAATTTTTTTCTTTGTAGAAATGTACCAGAAGTCTGGGTTAAATATGTATGTTATGTTAATATAATTTAAATATTTTCCTTCCATGAACATTTTAAATATTTTATTCTATTTAAAATATGTAAATTGTTAAAACTTGAAAGGTTTCTCATGAGTTTATTTGATGAAGCATTAAAAATTTTATTTGAATGTTAGTAAAAATTATTAAAAGTGTCTTTTGAGTACTATTTAGCAAAAATAATTTAAAATGTTCATGTTTTTGGCAAAAATTATGAAAAATGTCATTTGCATGCTCTTCTATAGTTTGGGAATTTCAAAAGTTGGTAAGTATGCAGGTTGATTGTGATATAATTTCAGGGTTGCTACACTAGAGTGATAAAATGTATATATATTTTATTAAAACTTTCTTCCAAATAAAGTAACTTATGTTAAATAATAATCAATTATTAAACTGATCCAGAAAATTAAGGATTACCAAGGTATTGTTTTTAACAATTTGTGCAATAATGCCGCCATTATCGTGGATCGGCCTTATGGCTTGCACACTGAATAAATGATAAGACACATTGCCGCCAAAATATAAAATATGATTACTTACGTTATTTATTTTAAAAATTTACAAAAACTAATGAAGATAAACACTGCTACAAGTTATAAAAAACTGTCAATTTCAGACTCATTTGAGATTTGAACAATTTCAAAATATCTTCTGTAATCTTCCCCTTATTAAACCCAGATAAAGGGTGTTAAAAATATAAATTTTAATCATCTATAGTCACTTAAAAACAAAATTTGCTGTTGAAAAATTATAAGTCCAAGGTTTGTTTAACAAATTAAAACCATTAAAATTACCCAAAAGCTTGACCCCCCCCCCCCCCCCCCAAAAAAAAAAAAAAAAGGGCACTCTATTCTCAAAAAGGGCACTTTGAGGTTCCACGAAAATGTACAGGTATAGCTAACATAGAAACTAGTTTGAAACGATCTGATCCCCGAAACTTTAACATGTAGAGTTGTAATATGTGTTCTGACTCACAATAGATTTTTTTTTTTTTTTTTCCAGTTTGTCGTAGTTTTTTTTTTCCTTTTGGAGAAAATATTCTGTAGAAGTAAGCATGAGCGAAATGGGAAAAATGATTTGTTGGTAATATTTTTCTTTAAACATGACATAAATATGTTAATTAAATCTGTGCAAAACTAAAAGTTTTAATATAAGTAATTTTGAATTTTCTGCTTAATTTTTTTTTTTCTCGAAGTTATGTGGCATATGTGTTTATTATTTATAAGAATGCATAGAACATTTATTGAAGAAGTTGTCAGAAATTTTTAGCCAGACATGATTTGCTAGGCAGTAAGAAAAGGGAGGGGGACTGTTAAT
Organism: Cheiracanthium punctorium; assembly: GCA_038373885.1. Lineage (NCBI taxonomy): Eukaryota > Metazoa > Arthropoda > Arachnida > Araneae > Cheiracanthiidae > Cheiracanthium > Cheiracanthium punctorium. Next base: position 37,125 of record JAWZYV010010693.1, read on the forward strand.
TTTTGTTCCTCAATTTTATCACACTATCACTACTGGACCACAATTACTGGGTCACATTCATAATGCGATATTTCATCTATATTGATACAAACTTCAGAAAAAGACTGTCAGTGTATGCGGATTAGGATAGATGTGTTTAGCATGTAATAAAAGTAAGAATAATGAAATTTCTACAATGCAGGATGTATAAAATTTAAATTCTTTTTTCACAATAATTATTGAATGAGTACCAAGTAAAGATTTCCAAATTTACTGAATATATACCATTATTACTATTTGACATTATTTAGAATTGCATCAAACAATTTAACTCATCCATCAATTGATAACAATAGAAATTGGGAAAATTGAATTCAGAACACAAAAGATTGCTGGAATAAATAAGTCTTGCAAATTTTCTATTACATTCAATGGTTAGAAATCACAATACCATATCAAATCAAATTACTGAAATATTTGTTCTTCCTCTTTCACTTCTAATTTAATGTTTGCTCATTCATGAAAAGTGAATGTTTTTGAGCAGGTATAAAATATGTTTTTTTTTAATATACAGAATTGTCCAAAGGTATGAAATAAAGTTTAAAATATTTTAAATCATTTATTTTTAATAAAGCTTTATTTTTAATTTTTTGTAACATACTCAAAAATGTCTCTTTAAAAACACTAAATTTTCTTTCTTAAACTTTGCTTTAAAGGTTAAGAAAGAAAAAGTATTAAATATTTTATTTTAACTATCGTATGTTTTTAATCAGCTGATTAACATAATTAACATCTTGGTGCAAAAAGTACTTAAACAAAATATATAAAAAAATCTTCAAGGATTAAATTGATCATAGTTTGTTTTATGAATAACCTAGCTGTTAACTTAATGACATAATTTGTTTACTGAAGACATCCTCTCCCAGAACTAGCTTTCTTTTGCTTTTAATTTTTACTTCCTTGTACAGAGTATAAGGAAGTAATGTGATCTTGAAAAATTTTTGGGGGCCAAATTAAGACAAAAGAAACAGATTTTAACTACGCTAATTTTAAGAAATTTTTCGATGCATCCTTATCGTACACAAGCATGCACAATCATATAAATGCATCTGCAACATATTTTGACCAGGTTTTCCATGCCGTCAGTACTTACGTACGTATGAATGTAACTCGCATATCTCAAAAACTGTTGGTCGTAGAATTTTGAAATTTTATATTTAGGATTGTTGTAACATGTAGTTGTGCACTTCCCCTTTTGGTCCCATTCGACTTAGTTTATCTACAGAGCTGTCCAAAAGATTTTAAATACATTACACTGCATGGGCAGAAATTCATTAAAGCATATTTTAGAGGTATTCGTAATTTTGATTGTAAAAATCAAATAAATAAATGAATAAAATAAAATATACTTTTTAAATTCATTCTCATAGTATTTTCACCGCAGGAACAAAATTAACTTTTCTATAAATATCATCCTTGTTAACATTTAAAAATGATTTAGCAAAGAAATTCAAGTGCAACAATATATCAAAATTCAGAGTCTACATTATTTTAGGTATTCATAAACATGTTAATGCTGAAAAATTTCATTTTACATTAAACTAAGAATACTCATATCATCTTTCAATAACATTAAAAATGAAAACAAAATGAAATGTTAAAATCTGGTGTTATGGCAATTATCAGCACAGGGCTCTAGGCCTTGGGGGGGGGGGGAGGATTGCCCTCTGTGGGGAACTTGGTATAGACTCTACATAGAAAAACTCTTGCACTTTAAATCGCACTTCTTTTTGGAAAATCGTTCCAAGATTACCTTAACAATTACCAAAACAAGTTAAACTAACACACAAGTAATTGGTAAGTCAGAGATGCTCCTGGATAAATGGGCACATAGTATTCATTTTATAAATTAAAACCATAATGAATTATGTTATTTGAAATTTCTTTTGATGATATTTGTGAAACAATATATAAAAATTAATTTTTATTAAGTATGGAAAAAGTTGTATAAAATATAATCCTGTTTTACATTTAAAAGTGGAATAACACAAACAGATATGCAATGCCAAAATTATCACTCTGAATCAGGGGCGTAGCCAAAAATTTTTCATGGGGGAGGTTACGACTACTACAACACTACTATACACGTCCAGACATTTCGACGGATCTGGATCAAATTTGGCACGCTGACTAAATAGGACAAGAGAAAGCTAATGCCATAGAAATAAAATTAATCGGATTAATAGTTTTTGAGTTATTTTATGTTTTGTAAGGTTTTTGGCCATTTTTCTCGCAGTTTACGTTATCGCGAGCTAAATTTCTGTCCGAATACTATCTTTTTTATATCATCGAAAACTGCAGAGTTTTCTTTTTCAAATACAATTTGTTACAAAATCGTACTTACATTTGCCGATTTTTGGGAATTTTTTAAAGGAAATCCTGTTTTGAAGAAAATGTACAGCTTTTAAAAATATGCTATTTTTCAACTGTCGCATCGAAAAACCTAACGGACAAAAATTTTCCATCTTTCTACCGCTTATTAAACATTTATTTCTCCCTCCTTTAAATTTTGAACCGTGCAGAAATGTTTATTAGATTTTTTTATATGATTTTTTTTCCTGAAAAGATCGCAGGTTAAAATTCTCTGTGGACTGCAAATTCCGCAAAATAAGTCGCAAATTTCCCCCTCTGGTTTTCAAGGTCGCTTCAACTGTGAGCGCAGTTCGTGGGAGGGAGGAAATTATTCTGGCGTCCTTAAAGAGAGAGGTGGAGATTAAGGTGACCATACGTCCTTGAAATTATAGGACAGTCCCCAAATATAGATAATTTTTTCAATTTGTCATCAAAAATACTTCTTGGGGATGCGAAAAGTCCCCAAAATTTAAAGATTTGTACTTTTACCCTGAAAGTTTCCGTTTAGTTTATTTATTTCAGAAAAAACTGAAGAAATAAAATAAAACTACTGAAAGTGCCTTCTGCTCAGAGAAACAACAAAATTCGATCTCTGAAAACGTTTGTTGTCATTCAATACATTCAATGACATTCAATAAAGTATTCGACTATGAGCCAAATTTCCTATTTCAGTTTTGTTAATGATTAATCACTTTTCATGAAGAATCATGTTTTAAATATGAAATTTACGTACAAAATTTTTCTTGCACTGGAATAATTTTTTTAGAGGGTGTACAAAGTTTCATGAAAAATTAGCCAATGTAAAAAGCAATGTCTTCTGAAAAATACAAATACTATTACAAGAGATAAATTTTAAATAAATTGCATTATTTCAACATGGTGTTCCTTTCATATTTCTGGTTTAAATAAATATTTATAAATGAATGAAATACTTCCATTAATTTATTAGAAAGAAGAATACACAATTGATATAAAAAACTATTAGAATTCATTTTTAAGTATCAAAGTCAGTCATGATTTAAAGTTATGGGCATACTGGTATATATGGTAATATGTTGTGTCCTCGAATAAGTCCTCAAAAATATTTTTGAGTGTCCCCAAGTTTTCCCTGGATTCGAGGACAATGCTTGATTTGTCCTCAAAATACTCTTATAGAAATATGGTTGTCTTAGTGGAGATTGAAAGAGAGATGGGACGGCGACTGTGCTAATCTAATCCACCAATCCTCCCCTTAGTGCCGCCACTACGCGAAATTCAGGCAGACTGGTTATTATATTAATGACTAGAAACTGTTTTTTTTACGTTGGTGCATATGCATTAGTGATAAAAGACTACATACTCAGATAGGTAGAATGGGAGAAGCCTAGCCACGTCAAATTCTCGGTAACTCGGATCGTTGACAAGCCCTGTGTTCATTTTTTTTTTTTTTTTTTCTTTGCAGCGGGAAATCCCATGCCTTTTTTTATCACTGCAGCGGGAGGATTCTCATTCCAGCCTATCCACGTCCAATTTCTGGTAACCTCTGTACGTCAACAGATGCCATGTTGATTTCTGTTTCGTTGCAGTAGGAAGTCCCATGTCTCTTTTTTATCGCTGCAGTGGGAGGATTCACATTCTTTCCCTTTACAATTTCATACTGATGATTGGGCTCTATTTGTTTTTATGAGTTGCGTAGGTATTAGCGATAAATGACTGTTAGAACACAGACAGGTAGAAGAGGAGAAATCTAGCCACGTCCAGTTCCCGGTAGCCTCTATGCCATCGGGTGGTTTGTTCTTTTTTTTTCTATTTTGTAGCGGGAAGACCCATGTCCTCTTTTCTAATCATTGCAGCGGGAAGTCCCATGTCCTTTTTTTTATCATTGAAGCGGGGGGATTCACATTCCATGCTAGCCAAGTCCAATTCCTGGCAACCTCTGTATTCTATTAGGCGCAGTGTTCTTTTTTTTTTTTTGTTGTTGTTGCAGTGGGAAATCCAGTGTCCTTTTTTTTTTTTTTTTTTCATCATTCCAGCGGGAGGATTCACATTCCTTCCCTTTACAATCTATATTTAAGGTAAATGACATTTCTCATTCGTTGCACAGGCAACACCGGGCCACGCTGCTAGTATATGTATATGTGGGTGTGATAGTTTAGTGAAGAATATATGTTTTTTATGGAAAAAAATTCCTCATGGGGGGGGTTGTGACCCCCCCCCTTTTCTATGCCCCTGCTCTAAATTATTGTGGACATTTACAGACAATTTTTAAAAATATTCAACATTTTTATAAATAATATAATTAAATGAATTATACCAATTAATGTAATTAATTATATTATTGATAAAATCTATATACGAACAAAATGAAAAAAATCAAAATCAGCATCTATGTCATTTTACTTTTAAATGTTTTTTTGTTTTCATGTACCTCTCCATGTAATAAAGAGAAATTCGCCCAAAGCAACAAGTCTTCTTAAAGATGTAGAATTTCACTTTTTCAAATGTTCGTTTCTAAATTTTCGTATTTATGGGTAAACTTACAAAAATCTTTGAAAACCGTAGGGGGGGCTGGAAAACTGTAGGTAGTGCTCAGCCCGCGTAGGCCCCACCTCTGGTTATGCTCATGGTTGGGGGGGGGGGAGTTTTATATGTAAAAACAGTAGATAAGAGAAAACAACTATAAAATTTAATCCAGAAGTGGTGCTCCTCGAAGATTTTTATGAAATCATTTTTTATTTAGCTCTTAACTGTAGCTAAATCAGAAACGTCAAACTTTCGGTATTGGTAATTATTTGATAAAGCGTGTATAGAAAGGAATACTGTCTATATCCGCAACAGTATTAAACATCAATTTTTCATCTATCTCAATATGTTCTTCATGCTTTGAAATCTTCAAACTTAAATTTGACTGTTAATTTTCAGCCTTGAATTGTTTTTAAGTCACATTTGAACGTTTTTTTTTTCAACATTGAAACTTAATACTTTTGAGATATGGGAATGTCACTTATCCTTTGCAGTTTTGGACAAAGGGAAAATCTCCCTTATGGTCAGACGTCTGCAGAAGAGTCTGCATCTCACAATAGAAAAAAAGTGAAAGCTTTTGCTGTACTGATAATAAAAAAAAGAAAATTACATGAGAACGACCCTTCTAAAAAAAGCATACTCTACTCCCTTCCATCAATTGTGTCAGTGTGAAATCTGAAGGGTTCTTGTGTGGGAAAACACCCGCTTTTACTTCCTTTGTACCTATCTATCTGGTAGTCATTTGTTTGTGCTTGTGCTCTTGATAAAGAAGGTGTGTGGGGGGGGCGGGGGAGACAGAAAAAACTAGTGATACATTGTCTTTTTTTAGGATTCTCAAGTTTAACCTATTTGGAGGGAGAAATATGATTTGACAGAAAAAAGTTTGGAGTGAAATTTTTGAAGGGGCTCAGACCCCTGAATAAAAATATTGGGGTGGCTGGAGCCCCTTCAAGCCCCATGAAATCGGCACCTATAGTTATGATTTATGCTGAAACTTAAAAGGAATGGGGTAGCTAACTGAAGGACCGCACTGAGCGGCAATAACCCTAGTGCTACACCGCTAAAGCAAAAGATCATTATTATGCTCTAATTTTGGCAAAAGCATGATGTTTCAATTGCTGTATTCACAAAATGTCGCAAATCGCTCGATTTTCAGTTGGTTTCATCCTGGTGTAATGTCAATATGCGTTAGAACTCCTTAAAAAGTCATCTAACCAAGGCACCCCCCCCCTTAAGAAATATCCCTTGTCTATGCTTGCCATAACAAACAAATCCCATAGAATTTTTGAATCAGAATAGAATAAACGATGTTTTGCTAAGGTATATTTTCTGATCATCCATAGTTATGTATGGTTAGTAAATAACTGTTATACATTAAGAATAATATGTACTAAGAAAGCCGATTAAAGAGCATATTGTTCAGGGGGAAAATAAGAACTTCCTAGTGTGCAAAACTATTATAAACAAGAGCAATAACTATAAACAGCTGGTGATGAACTTGGAATAATATTGTTTGAGAATCGCAGCTACATATTTATCAAATGTACCTATCAATATTTAAAGATTGTCTGATGGAATCAGAAGCTTTTATTTCTCAACTGTATTTTCTTCCCCCAACTACTAAGTGAAATGCCCACGTAGTTCTGCTGATAGGGCTTCTCACTTGGGTCAGCAAAAACAAAACATGCTAGAGAGGCCACTTTTCGGGTTGGTTACTCAGCTTGCACAAATGAAAACAATGAAAAAGGCAGTTGAAATGCTGCTCTTTTTCCCTTTTGATCCTGGAAAGGATAGGGAATATAATTTTTGAATTTCAGTAGCAGGCCCTTAATTATCATTGTACTAAACTAAAGAATAGTGTGTGCGTATGTGTCCCCCTCCCTCCCGTAAAAGATTTTCCATAAAGAGCCATCATGAAAAAATGTGCCTGTAAATTGTGATACAACCCATATGTAGAAATACATTAAATTAAACAGCCATGTTTTCATGTGCTTCCTGAGCCAGCCATTGAAAATGACAGTATGCATTAAATTTAAATAAATAAAATCTTAATGAATTTGTACATTTACAAAATTGTAAAGCCTGAATTTTTTATGATAAATGCTCAGCAATTGTTTTCTAGTAATTTACCTAATTGATTTACCTAACCTTTTTTCTAATTGATTTACCTAATTTTTTGTTTCCATAGTGAGCAAACTTTTGTAACAATGACTTATGATGTTTTCTTCTTCTTCTTTTTTTTTTTTAAGCTTGAATTAAGTGATAATAGAATTTCTGGTGGTTTGAATTGGTTACATGGAAGCCCAAAACTTACACATCTCAACCTTAGCGGTAACAAAATAAAGGACATTGAAACATTAAAACCTCTGGTAAGTTATATTTTATATAATTAAGACTTCTACTCTACTCTAATTAAGACTTCTACTCTCCATAAACTTCCATTAAATAGAAATCATGTGTTGCTTTATATTAAGTGGAATTTGTGTGTGGGTTGGGAAAAAGGACAGCTAGCGCACCTTCAAGAATTTCCCCCATAATGGAAAAGAAATCTTTGTCGTAGCCCTGTAGAAAAGCTTTTAAGTCCTATACACACCAATGCTGGTCTCTATTGTGTTCGTTCTCGTTCTCTCTCTCTTGCACACCCACACACAAAATGAATTCAGAAGACCTCAAAACATGTAAATACACCAAAATCTCGAAGTCGAATTTTTCCATGATTACAATACTTTTCTTACATGGTACATGTTCGGAAAGTAAAAAGCAAAACGCATAACTGTTTAGTCTTTTTTAGAGAACTAAAAAAGAAAAATAAGTTTCATAATCCTTGCAAAGTAAGGAAAATATGGGAGAGCACAATATCAAATACAATTTTCTAAAATGTTGTAGCATCTCAGAAGTTTTCATCTTTGGCTACAAGTATATTAACCCATTTATGCCTAGTGTCTCTTTTTTGGGCCACATTTTCGCTATCAGTCAAAAATGTTACCTATTTTTCTTTATTCATGAGTATTGTTGGCATTAGCAAAAATCAAAGAATAACTACACTGGTGAAATAAATTAAGAGAATTTGCATATTTTATTGAATTTCATGAAAAGAACTAAACTGAATCTAAAAACCACTGCTACTGGACAAAAATGCAAATTTTGTATGCAAGGCTACATAGAGGTCTTCTGGTTGGTGAATTCCTAGAGAATGAGGATATTCACTGGATGGATTGGCCAGCCAGATCTCCAGACCTTAATCCTTTACAGCATGTCTGGGAAGCTCTGAGGAGGGCAACTGCAACTCACAAGAGCTGTAGACTGCTGTTTACAGGGAAGTTTAATTATAAGCAAGGTGCAATATCATTTGAAAAATATATGCGATTTCTCTTATGGTAATCCCAGAAGTAATGTAATTTTAACTCTCTCCTCATGGAGTTTCTCTGATATTTTTAATTTACTCCGGAAATCGGATAATTAACAAAATACTCCAATTATTCTGTCTTTAAAATTTATTTATAGCAGCAGGGAGAAATTTCTAAATGACAACCTTTTACTGAGCATTCCTTAATCAAAGTCTCCAATACCTAATGATTAAAAATTAACCTTTATTCTGCATATTTTTTAAATGAATTTAGTTATTTAAGTTCATTTGATTTTCTGCATGTTTCAATTGATTATTAAAATTAAGTCTACTTAAAATATGTACAGCTGAAGGAGAAAAAACACCCACTTGTACTTTATTCGGGCATCGTTCGTTGTACAGCAAAGTGACATATGCCTATCGTTTATGATGGGCATACACTTTAATTTGATATACATAAAAATTGCATAAGGGGCCATTTCCATATTAAAATTCGCACCACTTTTTTTTTTCCCAAATGGTATTTCAATAATTTTCACTCCGTATTTCAAAATTCTAGCTCATTTTAAAAGATACCCATTTTCAATACATTTAAACAGAAAATGGGTGAGTTATGAGCTTCCAAACACCCCCTTCCCCCTATGTTAAAATATTTTTTCATACTTAAATCCATCTCATATAATATTGATAATAAGAAACTGATTTTTTTTTATTCGTACTATTAGAACTAAAAGACCCTAACATTAACATAATTTACTATTATAATTTTTAATAAAGTATTAAATGAATTATGGATTATTAAATTAATATTCAAAAAAATTATTTATAGTGACCTAGCCAAATTTTGATGTAAATAGATGCAGAAAATAATCTTACATGGCTGTGCAAAATTTCAGTTTTCTATTTTCAGTAGGTTTAATTTATATTAAGTAAAATGTGTTGTTTTCAAGAACTAAGGGGAAATATATAAATTTATTAAGTGACAATTTTTTGAAAACTGCATAAACTGAACCTGTGTAAAACTACAAAAGAAAGCATGATAATTTCATTATAAATATTTTAGACTTACTTTTTATTTATCAATCCCTAAAAGTAATTTAACTTAAAATAAAACTAAAAATGGCTTAATGTAAATTAATATTAAATTATTAAAACAGAAATAAGGAATTAAACCTGTGTTTAAAAAAAAATTAACTCATCTATCATAAGTATCTTATCAAAATAGATATCTTATTCTTAAATAAATAAAATAAACGTAAACTAGATTTCTTCTGCACAAAAATAGTAAAAGTTAGCATCATTAAAAAGTCGCAAATTTTGAAGCAAATGAATTGGAGGTTTGCACAGTTTTGAAGGTGATTCTATAAAGTGTCTACTGTTGCGTCCACGACTATTTCTCCCTAAATAAAATATTTTCCATGTATAATTAGATGCAATAGATGCATCTCTTCCAGTACAACCTCATATTTCTGAAAAACATTCTTAACACTAAACATACCAACATTTAATGTGTACCTATTTCTACCATAGCCGGTCAAATGACCGGTTGTGGTAGATAACAGTATACAACAAATATAACTCAAAAAAAAAAAAAAAAAAAAATATATATATATATATATATATATATATATAAATAAATAAAAGGATAAAAAAGAAAAAAGAATTCCCAATATCTCTGGAAATTATCGCAGAAAATTGGTAAAAATTTATATTTAGGGTAATTTGAAGGTTTTCTTTCGTTTGATAAAATCAAAATAGTGTTGCCATTGAGAAAAACAAAGTTGATGCAGAATTAAATATGAAGATGGCCCCTTATGCGAATTAAATTAGTAGTAAATTAAAGTATTCATTATTTGCAAATGAATGATATATGCAACTTTGCTGTACGACGAACGACATCCAAATAAAGAGCAAGTAGACGTATTTCCCCCCCCCCCCCCCCTTCAGCTGTACATTTAAAATGTGTTTGTGAATTATTCATTAATGAAAATTATAACACGGCTGCTTGTGCAGACAGCTATGTTGTAGCATGGTATTTTACTAAGTAGTTGTTTTAGCTACTACTACAGTATTGAGTATGATTACCACTCCATACATAAAGTACTTTGAATAATCCCTTTTTCTTTTTTCTTTTTTTTTTTGTGTGTGTGTGTGTCGGAATGTCAGAATCAAGAGTAAAAAAGTGAAATTGTCCTAAAATTTGGAAACTAATGTTTGAAATTATTTTTTCTAATGAATTTCCCCCCCCCCCCTTTCTGGTGCCATAAATTTTTGTACTGTGAAAGAATGCTCATATATTTTAGAAGCTTAACAATTAAATAGATCTATTTTTGTTTTTTAACTGGTCATTTAAAAAATTATTTTTATTAAAAATATTTAATGCATAACCTGAAAAATTCTGTTTCATACCTGTGTAAAACTACAAAATAAAGCATGATAATTTCATTATAAATATTTTAAAGACTTACTTTTTATTTATCAATCCCTAAAAGTAATTTAACTTAAAATAAAACTAAAAATGGCTTAATGTAAATTAATATTAAATTATTAAAACAGAAATAAGGAATTAAACCCGTGTTTAAAAAAAATTAACTCATCTATCATACGTATCTTATCAAAATAGATATCTTATTCTTAAATAAATAAAAAAGGTATGCATTTCGTTATGAAGTCAGTCTGCAGTAGATACATTAATAAATGTGTCATGGTTAAAATTTATTTGCTTCTGCCAGTAATGTACACATAAAAAGAATATTTTAACTATTGGCATTTTAAGTAACATTTTTTATGTACATATATGTAAAGATATTTAGTTTTTGTAAATTATAAGTCAATTATTAAAAAATACTTAAATGATGTGTCAAACATGTCTGCAATTTATTGTTCTGATGTCATTAAAAAATGAAAAAAAACACACTTAACTAAAAACATGTTTAGTGCCGGATATCTGGCTAGATATCTGTATCTGACAACATACCTGCCAAGCCTTCTGGTTTTGACAGAAGACTTCTGTTTTTTTAAGCTATCTTCCGGTCTTCTGCCAGAAGATAAAATCTTCTGTTATTTTTTAATTTTTAGTTGATATATTAAATTGTATTGCAACTATTATAAAAAATTGGTAAATAAATAAATCCATTTCAAAGTCATTTAGTAAGGTAATCATTTCAACAGCTAACAGCACAATGCTGTTCTATGAGTGAGGTCAAAGCATTTGTGAAGACATTCATATTACATTTCCTCCGTCAGTAATTCATCATTAGAAAATTTATTTGTGTTGAAAACTAAAGCTAACACACTTTGTTATGAAAATAATTTTTCTGATGAACTATTAGTAGAAGCAGAAAAAAAAAAAAAATCTGTTTATTTTTCAACTTACTTTGGTTAAAAATAGAGTCAAATTTCCATCTATTTAATTGTTTTTATTTTTGTGAAAATACTCCATCTTTCTCCGTTTTGTATAAAAAATTCAGGTAAGCTCTTTTCTATTACTATTTAGTTTTGTTTTAATTTCCATGCATTACTAATATAAAAATATAATGAGAAATGGTGGTAAACTGGGGGTCTTCTGTTTTTACTTCTTATATTTAAAAATTATCTTCTGATTTTTTGTGAAATCTTCTGTTTTTTCAACCCGAGTCTTCCTGTTTTTGGCGTAAGGAGGTTGGCAGGTATGTGACAACCAAAGGAGCTTCCGGTATCTGGCAAAATCACTATCTGTTACATCCCTAGTACATTTCAAATTTCTTTAAAATCAGTCCAGTAGTTCTAGAAATAGTTGACCAAGTCTGCAAATTTTCTTAATTCCTTACAACAGTAGCGCACACAGGATTTTCTCTTGGAGGGGTTTCCAACCCATAAAGTAGTGACACCAACCACCTGAAAAAATGCATATTTTTTATATATTTATCGTAACCCCCTTTTACCGTGTTTTTATTTATCTATGTTAACTGCTGAAAATAAGAATTTGATGTCTTCTAACACATTTAAAAGTCGAAAATTACTGTGATGATCTCAATCGTAAGTGTTCAGAAAGTTGAGTGGAGTCACTCCAGATTTTTTTGGTTCTGGAGATAATTTCATTATCTCCAGAAATTATCTCCAGGGACATTCACAAAAGAAATTGTGAAAACACAATTACTTTTTAAACACTCACTTGTTTCGCAGACCACTTGTTGGTGGATCACCAGTTAGGAAAGGAACCACTGTGCTAGAGCATTTCTGCTTCAATAGAGAGAATTTTCAACATATAGCTTAATACAGTCTAAACTATGTAACAGACTGAAAAAAAAACAAAGCAGCAAAATTAATCTTCATATACAAATCATTTAAGTCATTAAGTCCTTTGATGCTGCTTTTATGGCACTATATAAATTTTTATATTTAGAAAGGATGTTCCTATATTTTACAGTCGGGTTGACAGACCTGATAATTTAATAAATGTTCAAAAGGAAGTCATGGTGTCCACATAAGATTTTTGTTTAATGCTACAATGCCAATGTATAAAATTTTGAAGTAAATTTTAGGAAAACTTACCTTCTCAATTTTAACAGTAAAAATAGAATGTTAATTTGTCTACTTTATTATACTGGTTTGCTTTTTTTTTTTTTCCCCCTACCTGATTGTGGTGGACAATCTCCAGATGAAGTAAAATTGGTCACACTTTTACGTTAGAAAATTTAATTGGGGGGGGGTGTACTTAAGCATTCCAATTTATATTAGCGTTTTCAGAAATTTGATATTTTAATGCTCCGAGTTTCTATTCTAAAGTTGCATATAAGTTTTTTGGTTGTTTAGTGTTATAAATGTAATGATGTTAAGACATCAGTGTACAAATGTAATAATACGATATTAGTGTACAAATGTAATAATGTAAGACATTAGTGTACAAATGTAATAATGTAAGACATTAATGTACAAATGTAATAATGTAAGACAGTAGTGTAAGAATGTAATAATGTAAGATATTAATTTGGATACATTTAATCACTCTTTATTGGAATAGGAGAAAGAAGTTATGGCGTCCTGTAGTGTTTTCTCTGTTGCTTATTGACAAGACAGGAAATTTTATTTTAGAATTTGAGTAGAGTCAATATTAGAAAGTTTTATGTTAGAACATTTTATAAATTTGAAATTTTCTTTAACTTTAGGAAGAGTTTAAAAACCTCAAGAATTTGGACCTATTTAATTGTGAAGTAACAAATGTTGACAACTACAGAGATGAAGTTTTTGGGCTTATAAGCAGTTTAAAATATTTAGATGGCTACGACAGAGAAGATAAAGAAGCTGAAGATTCAGAAGTTGATGATGAGGATGGTAGGTACACTTGTACTGAAAAAATAAAATTTTTACAAGGTGTTTACAGGCACATAACTTCCAATTATAGAAAACTCTTCATTATGATTTTTCAAGAAACACTGTGTTTTACATAATTTGAATTATTTTTCATCTTTTTGTTTTGTATGTATTAGATTATTTGCAGTGGCTACATTCACGATGTAGAAAGACATTTATATGGCAGCTGAAAAAGTGACAACAATCTGTCACGAATCATGTGGTTTCAGCATAAACATTGTGTTTTCATGGAGACTATATATGTTGTTCATTTCAGTTATGTCCATGTTGTTCGATGTCGATTATTACATTGGTTTTTTTTTTATGATTTGTTTTGGGCAGAATTAATTTTTCGTATGTGGAAGAAATATTTTACAAGAAATAAGCAGGAGTGAAACATTTCCCTGAAAATCCTTTTTTTCCCCCAAAAAAACTACAAACTTGCCGATTTCTATGCATAAAATGTATGCATTTCAGATGCATCGATATAGCTGATTGCATCAGTGATTTAATATGCAATCTTTCTCAATCCTGTTTGTGAATTATCATATTTTCGTTCATTGCAAGCCATTATGTTATCTTTTGCATTAACAGTTAAAATTACATTAACAGTTAATTGTTATTTTCAATAAATAGCAATTATTTTGACAAAATATATTTTTTGGATAAGTTTCTATTTTTCAATCAAGTTCTAAAACTTTGTATTAAAATGTAAAGTGTGTTTAGAAAATTCATTAAAATGCTGTTTGGAAAAAAGAGAATTAACCGAAGTTTGTTGGCCAGTACTTCACAGAAAATTTCACAAAAATAATAAGGAGGAGGTTAAAGCTAAAACTGAGAGAGAGATTACCGTATAAGTCGACCCCCCTAGCTTTCAGAGAAAAAATTGGGAAAAAATCAGAAACCCGCGTATAAGTCAATAAAACAAACAAACAAAAAAAGTTTCATACATTTTCTGTCATTTAATAAATAAAAAAAAAATGTTTAGAAGGAAATATATAATTACAATACACAACATAATCGTTAAAATCCTTCAGATTCTGAGTTGGAATTGCCAAATAGTTCATGAAAGTTCTTATTTATTAGCGCGTCATCATAAATATCGGCTTCGTCTTCACTGTCTATGTTCATATCGGAAGAGTCACTATCACTATAAATCGCATCATCTTTCTTACCATCAAGTTCATTACTGATACAACATTTCTTTAACAATTTTGTGATCATTTCCCATGGGATTGCATCCCAAGCATCCTTCACCCACTGAGCAATCAAAACGATGTCCCGCTTCTTTAAATTGCCAGCATTCGTTTCAGTCGGTAAACCGTAACTTATCCAGTCTGCCCAGAACTTCTGCAAATTGTTCTTAAATGGTTTATTTAGACAGATGTCAAGAGGTTGCAGGACGGATGTTAACCCCCCTGGGACGGATGTTAACCCCCCTCTGCTTGTTTTTTTGACTTCAGCAGAACGGTGTGCGATGAACATGTCCCAAACCAAAAGGGTTGTTTTTTTCAACAATGCACAATGTGTTCTTTAGCATCCCTGTGTTTAAATCTCCAGTGCAGTAGTATTAAAAATGTACCTGTATTTTATCCTACTATATAGTTATGCTGATCTCTGACTCACTGACTCTGTCACAATTCCAGTTCAACCACTCAGAAATAACTTAAAATTAATTCAAACAGATTAAAAACTTACTGTCTAAAAACAAATAAAATTCACACTATTGGTGTGATCGGCCTGCAAATTTTCATAATTGAGTAGTAAAGTCTGTGGTTTTTGTGGATGAATATTTTAAAATATGCATTCTTGTATGCAAAGTGAGCAAATAAATACTGCGCATATATATAACTGGTATGTGAGTTTTTCACAGAATTCCATGTGTGTGAAAAAATTGCTTGTTCTACAGCACATGGGAAACTGCCGGCCCCCAGGCCAGATGTGGCCTGCCACAGCTTTTGATCCTGCCCGCGGAACATATCAAAACCCCATATAAACCATTCAAAATCTCATATAAATCCCAAGACTTCGCTAAAATCCTAAAGTTTGGCCCGCAACTTTTCAAAGGTTGCCCATACCTGTTCTACAGAAATGTTTCTTTGTAATAATCAAAGTCATTATGTTAATTCTGTGTATTTCATAAATATTACAGTAAATGACGATGAAGACGATGATGAAAACGATGTCCATGAAGATGTTGATAGTGAGGATGAAGATGAGGAAGGTGAAGGTAAAGACTTTTGTTGAATTTCTTTCAATCCTTCAAAATATTAATTCTGATGTACAAAAGTTGTTTTTAAATCTTCCAATTTTTATTTTGTTTTAAAAATTTTTAAGATTTACCAAAGTTATTATTTTTTAATTTCTTCCTATATGGATGGCAAGAAAAAGGAAGAGATTGCCTATGGCAAAAATATTTAGATATGTAGATATTTGACTCTTTTCTTAGTTTCTGTACTATGGAAGACAAAATATTAGCTTGAAAATCCAATTTGTTGATAGTGATGCAATTTATAAAAGTATGATTGTGACAAAATGAAATTGGTACTTATTTGAAGTGAAACTTAGAACTGCACTCAAATTTTCCTGGAAAATCAATAATACTATTAAAGAAGAAAAAGAAAATATGTTAAAGTGACAAACGAGCTTGTTTGGTGATAATATCGAAATTGCAGCACTTGGAAATTTTGACAATATAATTCAAAAAAAGTTTGGTCTATATTGTTTTATAATTGCATATATATGGAGATAATTAAAAAAGATTGCAATATGTCTCAATATATTTTGAGAACATAATTAGAATGTACATGCCTTTTTCTTAATCTTTCTATGGAAGTTTTTTAAAGCAATGATATAATTGACACACTATCTTGTTTACTGTCTCGTTCTCCTACTGATCAGAATTAAATGTTTATACAGTACAGGACCAATTAACCGGAATCCAGAAAAGCAGAAAAAATAAAGATAGGCCGGGATAGTTTTTCTTCTATCTGATAGACGGCGCCACCAAATTTTTAATCAGAAAAACTTAATGAGAATAGACTCTGAATAGTTTCTCTCTAGAATTGTATTGTAAGTAGAACCTCTCAAATCCGGAATTTCTATAATCCGGACAAAATTCGGCCTTCCAAATAATAATAAATTGGATTAACCAAAAAAAAAAAAAAATGCTTTTTTGTATCTCCTCAAAATGCAAATAGAAGACAGCACCGAAAATAATGAAGACTTAAGACATTTTATGCTTTTTTTCCACAGTTTTTATTTATTTTATTCATAGAAGGTTTTATATTCACTGCATCAAATCCCAAAGATGTATGTGCACTTTGAGGCAGATAGATATGATAATTTCGTCCGCCACCGCTTTGTACTGGTGGGTTTGCTTGCCACTTCAATTCTGGTGAATTAAAGTTTGCAATTTCATTATAATACTAAAACCAGAAACATTATTCTTGTTAATAGAATAGTGTCGGACAGGTTCTAACATTTAAAAAAAAAGCATAATTATAAAAAAAAGCAGTCTTTTAGTGGTGGCATGCCCAGCAGACAATCACTTCAAAACAAAACAAAGGAATCTATCAAGGCAAAAGCAGATGAAAAGATCATATCCACCTGCATCAAAAGCGCATACACATTTGCAGAATCCGAAGCAGGCCAGAACGCTCGCTGTTAAAATGAAAGAGCGAAAAATGTAAAGGAGAGGAGGGGGAGAGAGTTAAATAAACACTTGGGCCGGAAACAATTTGATTACGTAATATGACGGTATGAGCAGACATCGAGTTGTTTGTTTTAGGCTTTGAATGCTGTCTGATGATGTTTTATTTTTTCTGATATTTGTTGCATTTGGGTTTATTTTAAGAGTGATCAGCGTTTCTTGAACATGCCAATTAATAGTATGTTTTACTGTAATAATAAGTTATAAAAGGGTATTTGTTCTGTATTAAACGATATACATCAGAAGCGTGTTTAAGAAGGGGGCAGAGGCGGGCCGTGCCCCCTCCAAAAATATAAAGCAATTATTATAAAACATGTATTTTAAAACATTTATATTAACTTAACTATCATTCAGATTAAAGTTTTACAGTCCAATTTATTGTTTTAGTGTAAAGTAATCATCATTTATATTATAAAATAAATTAAAATCCGAACTGCAAGCAGAAAACCAATTTGAAACTTAAAAGTACATGAAATGTTTAATAAAAAAATTAGTTCTGCTTAATTCAGTTATTATTTTTTTTTAAAGTAATCTTTAGATAATCTTTTTTCCGGGGGGGGGGGGGGTGCATGTTCATAGAGAAAAATTTTGTCATTTTTTTATTGCTATATGATTGAAACTACTAAATAATACACAGGTAAGTGTTTTTTTTTTTTTTTCTTAATTTAAATGTAATTTTAAGGTACTTATCTGCCATGTTATGTTTTTGTTATAGATTGCTCCCGATATAACGTAGGTTGTATACAAAATTTTTAAATATGAAAACTGCCAATAGATGGCGCTACCGGTCGATTCCAGAAAACCGGAAAATTCAGTTATCCGGAAAGGGTTGGGTAAAACTGATTCCGGATAATTGGTCCTGTACTGTACTTTAAACGCTAGCAAAAAAGCACAAATCTTTGCTGCAAAAGATTGTAGTTAAGTTGTGTCCAATTGTGCAGGCCTACTCCGTTGCGTAGTATTTGCTCTTACACATGTGTGTTTATACATTTTCTTTATTTTCTCTAAATTTTGTTCTTGGGATTGGCCAGCTTTTGTTGAGTGATCAATTTTGTCATTCTGGAATGTGATGAGATTGGACAGGTGCTACTAAATTCTATTATGATAATTTTACATGAATATACTGTTATGGAAGGAATGCCGCACCCTCAAAAACTTGCTTAATTAGAAAATCATCAGAAAAGCCGCAGCTGTTATCTCTCTCTCCCCCCAAGAAATAATGTAATAAAATTATTTGGAGAAACGTAAAGTGGTTCAACTTGTAACGTAAATTACAGCAAAAGTCTATGGTGGATCTGCCAATCTGGGTTAGATCTTCCACAAGGGACTGGGCAGATTCTGGCAGAATTTTTTTTTTTTTTTTAAGGGCTATCCCCTGTAATATGCTGCAAGACGGTCTTTTTATCGGCTAAAATGGTCGCACCATCCTCAAAGGGGGCTGCTGTTGGTTTCCTTCTTGGTGCTGGAAGTAGACCCGTCCTCCAGAGACTGTCGCTAGATCATTTATTTATTTATTACGATGATGGAATAATTTTCCATCTCAATCTATGCTTCACATTAGTAGGTTAGGCTACAACATTACCACCAGCCACTCATGTCGCAGATACTATCTCCATCCTTAAGCCAAATTACATAAGCTCGCTGTCTCACGCAAAAAACGACAGCTTCGCCAGGCGTCCGAAACTCAACTGTCTTCTAGCCCCATGCAACTGAAGCTGCTCCCTCCAATGCGTACCTGCTTCAGCCAATCAGTGCCAGCCAACAAGTTAGCCTCTTCTGAGAAGCTGAGTCATCACGCAGGAAGATGTTTTTCGTACTGTAAGAGGAAAAGATGGCGGGTTTTGAAGACTCCCAAGATGACAAAATTGTGAAAGCTCCTGCAGCCAGGAAAGAATTTCAGTAAAAATTAGAACCAGTTACAAAACTGACAAAAATAAGCTTAAATTGCACGGGAAAACACCTAAGACTTAAAATTAAACACCGCCGTGTTCTAAAACAGTGCCAGAATAAAGAATTTTTTTTTTAAATAACTTAAATGGTGTGAACACATAAGGGGGCCAGCATAGGGTGAAGAGAGGAAGAGAAAAGGGCAATTAATTAGTAATTAAAAAAATGAACTTCAAGGTAAAACTAAACAGATATAATTAATTTAGAAAAAAATATTTAAGGGGGAGAGCACACAATTATAAACAAGATGAGTTAAGCAAAATACCAAAGAGCTAACTGTAAAACTATTCTACAACACTTATTTCAATTAATTCATAAAAAGCAAATATTAATAAAACTGAACACCTCAACACTCGCAAATTTCAAGGGAAACATCCTGGTTTTAGGAGGTTTCTGGATTTTTTAGGTCCGGTTTATCGAGTTTATACGGTATTAGCTTATTTTCCCATGCTTTATAGTTAAACTGTGTTTTATATAAACTTTGACATTGCAGATGAGGAAAATGAAGATGACGTAAATGTCGATGATGAAGAGGATGAAGAAGATGACATTGATGATGAAGAAGATGTAAGTATATTTTCTTAAACTTAGGTCAGTTCATAGTTTTGTGTATTTTGACAGGGTGTCCACATGCAACTAAAAAGGTGACTTTTGGTACTGATTTAAAGATGGGTGACTTTTTGAATAAAAATCATCATTTTCATACTATTCAAGTTTTCGTCTACTTGTACATAACAACTGCAGTTGACTAATTTGAGAATCGGATTTCGGTCTTTTTTTTTTTTTCAATCATGCTATAAAGATAAATGTTCTACATGCTCTGTTAAATAACACATAAAGTTTTTAATTTTATCATTTTATTTATTCCTTCTAAATGAAGCTGAATTGCATATGACTTCTCAACTACAAAATCATGCAAAAATGCTTCTATTTGGGCTACTAAACTGGTGACTTTTTCAAGTCTGTGAGCCTATTCAGGGGTGCTTGTGTTCTGGGGGTAGCCCAGATTTCTGGGTGTTTTGCTTGATCTCTTCGGGTTCATCTTTTCCGAGTAAGATATTATGCATGCATAAGATCAACCTATTTAGGTGTGTTAAAGAAATCATCATAATTAAATTGCATCCATATTTTTATTTATTTACCCCAATAGTTTTTATGTAAAAATATTTACTCTAGCAGCAGAAACATAGTTTGCCTGCGGTCACGAGTCAGCAGCTGCTGTTGAGGTCGATGTGTTGGAATACGAGAAACCTTTTTCCATTACGTTTTTATCATTTTCACTCGGTACTCCAGATAGTAGTTTTAACTGTTCAATTGGTTAGCTGTTGTGCAATATACCTTTATTATTGTTTAATGCTTTGTTGTTTATGTTTAATGTATTATTTCATTATACAGTAGAAGATCCAAAATCCGCACAGCTTGGTTCCAGACCTTGTGCAGATTTTAGAATTTTGCAGATTTTGGGTCATAATAGGAAATTTATTCTATTTCCCCCCCCCCCCCCCAGAAAAAAAAATAGAAAAAAAATACAATAGAGATCAAGGGAAACAAATCCTGTTACTTATAATTAGAATCACCATATAAAAATACAGAGTATTAATGCAATATACAAAATTATGAGATTATAGTACAACTTATTTAAACATGTATATTCAATAGTTTAGGACTTTGGGATGCTCTAATTATAGTTTTTATTTATTTATTTTTTATTTTCTGTTCGTAACACAGCTTTGCTGCTCTACAAATCTGAGATATTTCTTTTTCACAGCCTAACCTTCTTTGAATGTTAATTTATCAAGTTTTTGATCATTCTCACTTGTTACTGTGTCATGTGATCATAATTCAGTGTCAATTATGTCACTGTCAGTCATTTGAAAGTTATCAATGTTAAGATTAGAGCTCACAGGCTCCTAAATTTTTTTTTTCAAGTGGGAATAGCTTTTTAGTTTTACTTGGTGGTTATACTGTAGTTTTCTGAACTTGCAGCTGGCAGGGCAGATTTCATTGTTTACATTGAACAGACAGTGCGGATTTTAGAGCCTTGCGGATTTCGGATCGGCGGATTTTGGGTCTTCTACTGTATATAATTAAATTTATAATGTTCTGCAGTTTTTAAAATTTTTCAAAGTAAAGTATGGCTAATTTCCTTGAAGCAAACATTAAGCTTATTTCTGGTTTAATCTAAATACCTGAATTGAAAAGGTTTTAACCAACAGCCAATAACATACTCATTTCAGTCATTTTGATAAAAGAAATATATGTCAGGACCAGTGATCGCGATAACGCCTCTAGATGCGTATTTCACGCTTTAGAAATTCAGAATACGCCTTAAAAATTTTGGAATGCGTATTTTTATGCATTGCTTTTCCATATAAAATAAGGTATATTTTGATAAATAATTATGATTTGCTGATTTTAAATTTAAAAAAATCCAATTATTGCACTAGTTTTTGTTGAACTGACATTTATGTACCTAGACGTATAACCAGTTATTATTTATGTGTCAAATGCAATTTAATTATGTATTTAAATATTTAGCATAATTGTTCGTCGCGTTAATTACTCCTTTGGAAAAGAAAATACTCTTTCTAAAAAGGTTAAGGAGTATTTTTACTCTTCTGAAAAAATTCTAGATTGATCACTGGTCAGGACCTTTAATTATCAGTATACTGAAGATTTTTTACTAGATGCAAAAATCTTGCAATTTTTTCTTTTTTCTTGCATTAAAAAATTATTACTGTGAGAAATTTATGCACTCTATAAATTTATTTGGTTCTGTGCAAAATTCTCACAATTTGGAAGATTCAAGCACTTTTCAAAAATAAAAAAAGTCGTAGTCTTTCATTTTCCCTAAAGTGTTTTTTACACAAAATTCTTGCAGTTTCATTCTTTACCTCTATTCTTATTTTTGGTTTCCCTTCCAAAAGTTGAAGCATTTTTTCACACAGAAAATATTTAATTTCTCCCGTGATTATTTATTGAACTTATTTATGTTAATGAGTTCATTGTTATGTCGACAAAAGAGACAAACTGACTTCATCAATTTGTGGGTCGTGTAAGGACTCATAAATTAATTATATGGGGTCTCGACTGGATTTAACTCTCAACAATATGGGCAAATGAAGTACTATGTGTCCATGTAATGCAACTATCTTGTCAATCTTGTAACTTTCATATAATTTTTTTTATGATCCTTCACAATCTTGAGCAGTTCTGCCTTTAGCATGTCATCACTCCAGAGTATGTTTTTTGTGTGAGCCATGCTTGTATATTTACTTTCTTGGTAGCACTTGGATGGAAGTTGCTCTAGTACATGAATCGAATAATAAAGAGCATTGTTCATAACAATTATACGTAGGTGTTTCAAAAAGTGAGGTAACAAGAGCTCTGACAGGTGTGCAAATTATCCGTATGAATAAAAATCCATCTTAAAATAACTAAGACGATCACAGTATTTGATAGCTGCCAGTAGATGGAGCTGGTTGTCCAGTAACAAGACAAAATTTCAGTTAGAAAATGGCTGCATTAACGGAAGCATGGTCCGCAATTGAATTGTGCTACAATGGGTCGATTGCAAGGGGGCAATTCACCGTAGACGACTGGAATTGCTCACGACAGGTGTCCTGTTGTTGCACTATAATGCCCGACCACATACAGCCACAGCCATGTCCGATTTGTTACAGTGTTTCCGATGGGAGGTATTGGACCACCCTCCTTACAGTCCCGACCTCGCACCAAGTGATTACCATGTCTTTGGACCTTTTAAAGAAACACTTGGGAGGTCAGCAGTTCAGAACTGATGCTGAAGTTCAGCAAGCCGTCTTGGCGTGTTTGCACAACCTTGATGCTGATTTCTTCGATGTTGGTTTCGATCATTTGGTGTATCGATGGAACACATGCCTAGATAGTCATGGTGACTATAAGTATAGTATAAGTATAGTCATGGTGACTATAGTCATAGTTATAGTATAGTCATGGTGACTATAAGTAGAAAAGTAATATGTACATGTGCCTTCCTACATTGTATATATATATATTTTCCTGAATAAATGTTTTCTTTAAATGGACTTGTTACCTTACTTTCTGATAACCTCGTACTCCGGGGCTGGAGTTCAGGCAGAAGTTTTTTTTCAAACCATTCTTCATAATGGGAACCATTCATTGCATTAGGATAGTCTCCAGAATTTTCCTTGGCATTGAAAGTTTTCACATATCCTTTAACAAACCCATCTTCATTTCCAGCCCCGATTATAATTAATCCCTCACCTTTACCAGAGGGTCTTTTATTCCAGTTGACAGGCCATTTAAAAAGGCATGTCTCTTGGATTTCACACTTGAGTCTTGCCAGACACATTCCTTGATGTACCCTGCATTTACAACATTTCATCTCTAGTAAATTTTTCGGCCTTCGGAATGGTAATGTAGCACTGTTCTCAAATACTGATGACTGATGCCATTGCTTTATATCATTACGTTCTATCAGCATCGAAGAACAGCTTCTGTTTTTGTATTTAAATTTCAAATCTTTCATCAAGTTCCTGATGCATGTGATTCAAAGATTTGGAAGGCATTACTTTTTGGGCTGTGGGTATCTCATTTCTGAAAAATAAAAATAAAATTCACTTTTCTATGAATTGCCACTTTTTTCTTGGAGTAGAGTTCCACTGTTCCTTATTTCTGTTTTCATCCGGTAAATGCTAACTGACGTAATCCGGTGAATGCTAAACACTAGTTAATTCAAAACAGAGTTGAACAATTTCATTTTCTGATTTCGATTAATGTTGCTCTCTGTGTATAGTCTACACATTTAAGACAGTAACCTTAGCAGAGCTTCATAAGGGTTTTTATGTGGCTAAAAAGAGAAAGAAAATAAATTGGCAGAGGAAGCTGTTACGAAAATAAAGTAAACGAGAAAAATAACGAAAATAAGAAATTACTGCTCTGTTCGGAGACAGGACGAAAGAAAAGAATGTGGAATTGTGCTGTGGGAGATCTTTGGAAGAACCGGGGATTGTCAGGTCACTGTGAAAACCAGCGGTCAAGACTGAATTTTCCACCAAGAGTGTGAAAGTTCTAATTGGTAGAATTCGTTCTATGATGATGTACGAGTGGTTTATTGTTAACTCCTTAAAATTGCTAATTTTTCTATACTAACTGCTCATACAAGCAGTAGCTTGTTAAATTGAGTATCATTTGAAGGATTTTAGACAAAAAAAATTAATAACTAACGTCCAAAAATCTGCGCACTGTATCTTTTCGCAGATTCACACTTTATTCTACCTTTGGCAATACTGCCAGGTTAGGTATGCAGGGTTCATATGCCCTCAGGGGAACCTGGAAAAAAGGAAAAACTCAGGGAATTGAAAATTAGCTCTTAAAACTCAGGGAAATCGATGTGTGACGGTCCCGAGTTCGGGTCCCATCGCGCGCCCGTCAACCTAACCGTTCAGAGTTTCCCGTGGTTTTCTCCGAAACTTAGTGTAAATACGGGTTAGGACCCCTTAAGTTGCTATCACACGACAGCTCTATGTACTGCAAAATGCATGTACTGCACTTTCGCGCTGTATTTTGCCCGTCAAAAGCAATAGATAGGGGTTGTTTTGCAGTACGAAAATACCACCTAGACGAAAGGCGCAGAGTTGCAAACTTGGCGACGTTATCGCTCTTTCTGTGACAATTACTGACTACTACTGGCTATTTTTGCGACGAAGCAAAATTAGATTTGTGATTTCCGCACGTGGGGAATTTATATATGCGTGTCTGCAATTCTCAAGTAAAAGAATGAACGATTTGGAGCAACAAAGACTTTGTCTTTCCATAATTGCGGTAACTGATTTCATTAATAAAATTGGCTTCGATTTCTGTCGTCCACATTGCCAACGCAAAGGCAGCCATCTTGAATTAAGGCGTGGATATTTCTTGGGCTCTGATTGGCTGATTTCGCATTGCATGCCTTACTCTTTCAAACAGTGCTGAAAAAAGTCAGGCTACAAGAAAAATGCTATCACACGATATTTTCGTCCGGCTGAAGGGCAAAATTGCAATGCGAAAGTGTAGTGCATTGCATTTGCAGTGTGTAGAGCTCTCGTGTGATAGCACCTTTAAAAGACCCCCACGGAGGTCACCCCACCCATCGGCCTACAGCCCCTGCGTAGCTAATCGACCATAATCCCACAAACAAACAACCCTGGAATTTTTAGAAAATTTACACCCCTCTCTTTATTTTTATGGCTTTTGCCCTATTCAATGGTCAACTACTTCGCTAATGAAGCACTCATGCAATTGGAAATGAATTATACAAGATTAATCATCTATCACTTAAGACTGCTTTGGACGAATAGCACACTTGCATCTCATTTTGTCTCTGCAGTTCTGAGCGTTTGTGATTGCTCCTTTTTCTCATTTGAGTTGGAGAGGCTATTCTTTGTGTTGTGTACTGTTCTCAAAGTTAGATTGTGTAATATTATCACGTATATACAAACTCTGCTGATATTTGCTAGAATACAATGTAGAATGTGTATTCCTATAATGTTAAATATTTCATTGTTTATGCATAGGATTTGTGGATTTTACTTAGTTCTAAAGAATATGGCAATTTTTACCAATAGCCTTGTTTACTGGCAATAGTATAAAAAACATATCTTGAAACTATCAATCGGTGAAGTGGTCCCAAAAATTCTTTTTTACTTCTGTAAAGCTGTTGCATAATTTCTGATATTTTATAGGTGGAAATTGAATTTAAAACCATGTTTGATATAAATGTAATTTTGCAATAATTGAGGAGGAGTATAATTTTGATTACCATAGTGCTATCAAATATCAGTACCTTAGAATGGAATTTCATTACCTTAAAATCAAATTTCATTACCTTAACCTGCAATTCTTAAAAAATCACCTGGAAAACTCAGGGAATTTCATTTTGAAAAATGAGTATGAACCCTGGTATGATTCTATTATAGTTGCAAAAATCCGAGCTATTGGAATTTAATTTTTTAAATTTATTGCAGTAAGTAAAAATATGTGCCAAAAGCATTGAATTTGCTTCTTTTTTCATAGGAGGAGAGTGAAGGTAATGAATTCAATGCAGAAGGAGATGAGGATGATGAAGAAGAAGGTAATCTTTTCTATTGTAACTATATTTGCATTCATACTTCCATGAGCATCCCTTGCTCTGCTGAAGTGAAATTTGCATGTAAATTTCTGTGTTGAAAGAGTGATAAACATTTACATTCGTTTTATCAATTGATTGTAGTAGAGCTTCACAGTAAATTTCTATACAGTATTAATTGTTTTTTGACAAAATCTTATTCTGGTAGGAGCATATTATAGCAGTTAA
Organism: Cheiracanthium punctorium; assembly: GCA_038373885.1. Taxonomy (NCBI): domain Eukaryota; kingdom Metazoa; phylum Arthropoda; class Arachnida; order Araneae; family Cheiracanthiidae; genus Cheiracanthium; species Cheiracanthium punctorium. The sequence goes on from JAWZYV010010693.1 coordinate 63,690, forward strand.
GAATATATGTGTGCCAAATCTAAAGGTCAAATTTAGCATTTGCCACATGGTGTCTTTATTTTTAAATGTGAAGATTGCAGATTTATATAACAGTTGCAGGAATCTCCCTCCACCCCCTTTCCCTTCCCCATTCACTAACATTTTTATTTTTTATGAATCAAAAGTTCACAGATGTTCTTGACACAGGATGTCCACCGGCAACTTTTTCTACTAATTAAAAGATAAGCCAACTTGAGATTTTTGAATAAAAATTGTCATTTTCATACTATTTTCAAGTGTTTAGCTCCTTGTAGCTTGCTCCATGCGTCTCATTTGACTATCAGATTTCAGTTTTTGTCAACTCCCTTTTCTTTTCGAAGTTGCGATTGATCGTGCATCAAACAGTCTATTCTGGTTTTTAATCGTATAAAATTAAATTTGATATATGCACTGTTGTAATACACTTGAAGTTTTTTAATTTCTTATTTTGTTAATTCCTTCTTAACTGAAGTTAAGTAATGTATGTTAATTTTTTAATTACAAAATTATGCAAGAGTGCTATATTTTTGGCAACTAAATTAAGAAAATGACTATGAAACTGTCAACTTTTTTTATGTTTCTCAGGCTACTAATGATACAATTTTTTCCTTCTGACATTGGTAGATACACTGTTGACAGGACATAACTCAGATCAATTTCAGCATGGGAGAATGATAGGACTGGATCATTGACATAGATCGGTAACACTCCCACAATAAGCAAAAGTGATAATCTGTTCTGGAAATTTGCAAACTGAGAGTTAGGACAGTGCCTACGGTTAAAGTTTGAAGCAGATATGCGCACTTGTTTGTTCTTGTGAAGAAAAGTTTATTCATAATCCTTCAGTTCATAAAGCTGTGACATAAATTCAAACCAATGGATGTCTTGAAATGACACAAATCTAATGTTAAATAAATATCTGTAATAACCAGTCATGATCTGCCGTTGTTATTATTTATAAAAGGTGGACTAATGACAGTGAAAACAGCAGTAGACATATATTATCGATTACGATTTCACGAAGTCTGGTTATGAGGGTGAAAACTTAACTACAGACTTGCAGTCTTTGTGGGCACACGTTGTGGAGCACATTACGGATGTAATTCTTGATGAATTCCTTTCTGCTGATAATAATATCATAGCCCCTTAACTTTTTTGAGGTTATGAGGGTGAAAACTTAACTACAGACTTGCAGTCTTTGTGGGCACACGTTGTGGAGCACATTACGGATGTAATTCTTGATGAATTCCTTTCTGCTGATAATAATATCATAGCCCCTTAACTTTTTTGATGGATGATATTATTCAAAAGGGGGGCGATCGGTTTAGCGAAGAAAAATGTTCAGAGCAGAATCTCGGTGTATCAACAACTTCCAAAGGTTTGGCAAGTGAAGGTTTTTTAAAATGCTGTTTATCATCCCAAAAATATGTTTGACAGCTTGTTAAAAATGTAAATTCATAATCTCTTCTGCAAGTATGAGATGTTTGTGTGTGTTGGTGGGGGGTTAAATTGCCACTTACATTAAGTGAAAAATTTATAAAATCAATGCTTTATTGATTAGAATTGTTGGGAATTGTTTTTAAATATGTATAACTTTACTATCTTTTAAAATTCCACTGTAACAAATTTTTGTTATAGCAAAATGATTTTGCTGGTCTTTTGGACTTTGTTAAAACAAAATTCTACTGTATTAAGGTTTTTACCCCTTTCTCCTATTTAGAATATTGGCTGATATATATTTATAAAGTTTTAAATTTTATTACTCCCAAAATGTGAAATATTTCATTGTTTATGGATAGGATTGGTGGGATTAATTTGTATTAGTACTGAAAGGTATGCACGTAACTAATAACCTTGAGTACTGATAACAGAAATTTATTCTGAATAGTCAATCAGTGAAAAAGGTCAGCTCCTGCATAATCCTGATTGTTTTATAGGTGGAATCGAAAATGGAACTATGCTTGGTATAAATGTAATGTATTGTTTTGCTAGTAGGTAGGGGGAGTATAATTTTGATTGTTGTCATGCTATAGTAATGTATTTAGCTGAGAGTGAGCAGCATAACATATAAATAAGATGTAGTTACTCAGTACTTCTTACGTTTTATTTTTTAATAATCTCAAAATTCTTGAAAAATTGTCTTGGAAAAACTATGGAATTTCTTTTTTAAAAATGTGTATGAACCCTGGTATGGTAAAATGTATCTGTGCAAAAATAAACTATTTTTATAGTAATTCATTGAGTCATTCAGAAAATGTATGCAGGTTTGGGTTTTTTGTTTAGGTGTGGTAGATTGTGGTATTGTCAGGCTGCTAGTAAATTTAAAATACCGTATTTACCCATGTATAGGTCGATTCCCCACTTTCCCAATCAAGAAATTTGAATTTTTAAAAATCCCGTGTAAAAGTCAATCGCCCCATTTTCTCGATCAAGAAATTATTTTTAAAAAAAATACATTTATTCAAAATCATCTGGGGGAAAAAAAATAAAGTACTAAATATTCAATAATGAAGCAACTTTAATTTTTTATAAATACATTTATTCAAAATTATCTGAAAAGCAAAACAAAAGGAAAGTACTAAATGTTTAATAATACAGATGACTATATACAAAAACAGATAATAGTGAATAATAATTATGACACTATTAATATCCAACTCACCAAACAATTCCAAAAATTCTTTTGTCGTAATCCGTTCATCATGATACGCGTTATTAGTCTCTGTATCGCTACAATCTTCGAAAATGGCGTCATCTTCTGTGCCGTCTAGTTCATTGCTTATACCAGGGGCGTAGCCGGGGGGATATTGGGATATAAATCCCCCCCTTGAAATTTTTCGATTAGTGATGAAATTCAGTCTCTATTTATGCACATATAAGTTCATATTCTTCCCCCCCTCCCTGAAAAATTTTCTCGGCTACACACCTGGCTTATACAGCATTTTTAAAATGATTTTATAATCATTTCAGAAGGAATTTGATGCCACGCATCTTTAACCCACTTGGCAATCAATGCGATTTCGGGTTTTCTAATATTGCCGCCCTTTGAAAATGTTGGACGACCGGATGATATCCACTCTGCCCAATATTTTCTTACGTTTGCTTCGAAGGGCTTATTGAGGAAGACACCTAGGGGTTGAATGACAGATGTCAATCCTCCCAGAATTAGGCTACAGTTGTTTTCAGTTCTTTCGTCACTTTTTTCGTCGCCTGGACCAAGCACATCACTCAGAACTATCTATTCCTTTTTTTCTCTCCTGGTATGGAAATTGATGACGTCATTGTGTTATGGAATGCAGGATGAGAACAACTCTCTTTCAAAAGGCATTTTTGACTTCGGATAAAAAATTAAAAATTACGACCCCGTGTATGAGTCGACACCTCCCCTTCCCACCCCTCACACACACAACACTTCAAAGCCTTTTTTTTTTTTTTTTTTTTTTTTTTGTCTAAAATTTCTCGACTTATACACGGGTAAATACGGTACGTATGCTGTGTACATAGACAACAAAATCTCATAATTGCAAGATATGATTTAAAGATTTCAAGAACTTTTTTTTCAAGGGTATGTGGATTAATAAGCCTCTTTTTTCTTTTGTAGCAGAAGGTCCCCGTGGTCAGAAAAGAAAAAGAGATGGAGAAGACGGGGACGAAGATTGAAACTTTCCAACTACATTGCTTCATCTATTCATCCTAACATGTAGAGTGATAAAATATGTACAGCATACTTTTATATCATCTATTCTTTTTATGTTTTGTCTTTTCAACTTAACATAATTGAACTGCAAAACATAAAAAACCACAGTGATTGAGACCAAATGATGGAAGCAGGCAACATTGAAGTCTGCTTTTGAGTTGTGCCTCATAGTGTAAAATCCATGAGCATGGTCAGACAGCCCTTTCCCTTACAAAAGTTTCACAGAAATAGATTTTATTCATAGTTTTGTAAAATAATTTTTTAAATTGCTATGTAATATATAAACCAATCAACAATGATTTATTGTATTCCCCTTCCCCCCCCCCCTGATCTTCCCCTCCTGTCTCCTTCAAAAAAAAGGAGGGGGGGAAATGTAAGCACTTTTGTTTTAAAAATATCTATGCAATATTTATAGTAAAAAAAAAAAGCATTTGTTTTGCATGCTTCTTGAAATTTTCCCATTTATAAGAGCTCATTGAGCATGTTCCTGTTTGATTTCTGTTAAGTTGTCATTGCTTTTAAGATCCCATTGCTTTATATATCAGTCACTTTCATCAATGAATTTACAAGCTCCTTCATACCAGCTTGTGTATCACAATTGTTAATAAAGTTTTTTATGAAATCTTTTTCTTTCATTTTTCACTGATTACTATTTTGTGTTAGGCTTCTTTGTTTTGGATGCAGATAACTGTAAAATATAAGTTACAAAGTGACGTAAAACAGTTTCATTTGATGAAAAGTATATGTGTGTGCAGTTTTATTTTGCACCCAATGAATGTATTTATATGCATCTAAGTGCCAAATAGTTTGTTTTACTAATTTTAGAAATGTATTACAACTAAAAAATAATAATAAATTTTCTTAAAAAGGGAGAAAGATACATTAATAATTCGTTTGCAACAAACTTTCCCTTTTAACATAAATTAGTAAATTTCATTAAGCTGTATTAGAGCTAGGTAAGTCAGTTCGGATAGCAGAGTCAACTTTGTTTCCATACAAATGTAAGTGATTAAAATTACACTGTCACTAAAGTATAATCTATTTATTTGGCTTTTGTAGCTACTGGCAAAAGTAACAAGAAGACAATGTTATATGCTTACTAAAGTATTAATTCATATTAGCTATTTTTAAGCAGTTTATCTAACTATTTTTGTTAAGGGGCTTGCTAGTTGTTGGGGGGGGGGGATTATAAACATCTGCAGTACTTTTCCTAGAAGAACTTATAAAAAGTTTTGAGAATATTTTATTTTCTTAAAAATGCATCAAGACACTCTTACTTTTAAAAAATTAATTACATTGAAGTAAGAACATAAATATTTGAGACTTATTTTGTGCTGTATATACTGAAGTATTTTTACATCGTATATATAAATTAACTGTACATATTTCATTTACTTAAAATTTTCATTGTTTTATTAAATTTTTAGTTAATTCATCTTCATAATGCATATAATCCTAAATTGGACTAGCGTAAAAGCTCTAAAAACCAAAATTTCTCCCATCCCTTTTCAACAATGCACATGTGATAATATCTGTAAAAATATTCATACGTATACACATGTATATGCTATAGTGCTAATTTTTTGTATTTGCTGTACTCCATCCTGTTTGTAAATGTTTTAAGCACAGCTTAGAATTTTTATAATTCGTGCTATAAAATGGTGGCATGTCAGAATAGAGAATGTGCCTCATTTGGTCTCACAAGTAAATACAACATACCTCTCATTTGATAAAATTTTATGCATAAAATCATCATTCTTTGTAGTCTGTCCAAAACATCATAATGTACAGAAATTTGCAAAGCTTTTTAAAGCAGTACAATTAAAGTATTGTCATTGTTTGATTTGTGTGGAGAATTCTGCAAAGAATTTGTAACGAATGGAGCAAGATACAATTCATTGGACCATTTTGCAAGAAAATGTTTTAGAGCTTCTTATAAGAAGGACAAAGGCAATTATATTAAACTATTTTCTGTTCACAAAAATGTCTTATTTTCATGTTATCAAAGTAAAAGTTTTAAAACTCACTAGTACATTGTAAATTTATTGCATCTTGATTGTTTCAAATTTTGATTTTCCCAATCCCCAAACATAATTATTACAAACTTAATAAAATTTATGCTTACATATGCACATTTTTTTTTATTTCTTTATTTGGGAAAACTAAGAATCCTCCGGTCTTTACTGTTTTATTCAATATAATACTTAAGCATTCCTGATCTAAGAAAAAGATAAAAACTGTTTAAATGACTGCAAGATGTATATAAGAATTAAAACTTGTAATCAGTTGTGCAAAGTGTGAAACACAAATTACAATCTAAGAAATCACTGTCAGAAGCAGATGTCCATCTCAGGATTTCGGATTTTTTATTAGTTTTCTCAAACTTTTTGAGAATAACTCGAGAATTTTCATTTGCACTGATCCTTCGACCTGTCTTGTATGGACGAGTTCTCATTCGTGCGATAACAGCTAGATCATGGAATTTTTAAATAATATATTCAAAATTGCTTGAAAGATTAAATTGCATTTTATGAATGTTCGGTGACTTTTAGACACTTAGTGCATCTACTTTTTCTCTTCTTTTGAAAAAGTCTAGAAATATAAAACCTGCATTTAAGAAAGTATTGTTTGTTTCTTCTTTTTCAAAAAAATACCAGTTTGCAGTATTATAATATATCTGTATATAATACAATTATTTGGTCTAAATAGTCTGTCAATTATATTTTCAAATATTTCTGAGGCAAATTTTGAATTTAGATTTATTTACTTTACAACTTAAGGAATAGAATGGCATTCATTTAAGTATGCACATTGATTGAGCGAAGTAAAAAATTGTCATTTCTTTAGTGATTGGGGTTGTTTATTTGTGAGCCAAAATGTCCTTAATTTAAAATTTCAAGATTTTCTTTCATTCGTTCTCCTCATTATAGGACAAAATAGTTTTTCATTGTACACAGGTATGGAAAATCTGCTCCATGCAGCACCAATTTCCACATTAAGTGCCATCCTGCTACAAAATTGCAAACATTCCGATTTTTGCTCCAAAATTAAGAGTTTTACGTTTTTGTCGCCTCCCTAAAAAAAGAAACTCTTAAAAGCAGTATAATGAAAAGTTAGAAAGTCTCAGAACTGGGAAGAAGTTTCGAAAAGTCAGCAACAATGCGCACGAAAGCAACCCCGTTATCGTTAGTTACGGCAAACCCACCAGCTGCACCTGATCCCGTTGGGAGAGCCGAGTCTCTCCCATTATCCATCGCCAAAATGTGATCACATATCTTCCGAGATGATTGGAATTTGCTTTCATGTTGTCGAGCTATGAGAAGAGTCCATCAGTGTTCGATTTTTATAGATGCAAGTGAAATTCCGTGGCATATGCGAAATGCCCCCGAACAGGGCCGTACCCAGAAGAAAATTTCAGGGAGGAAACCTAAAGGTGAAAAGGGCTAAATTTTTACAAAAAGTCTTATTATTTTGTTTTGTTTACAAAATTTTAAATTTTGGGGCTGGATAAGGCCTTGTCCCCGAAAGGTACGTATGTGTTTCTTTCTTCATGTTAAAATGCTTAAATAATATTTTCAGATACTATTTTAACACCTATTAATTTTATAATTTAATATGTTCGCATTTTAAAAGCAATATTTAGTAGAATCTGGCGAACTTTTACTTCTGGCACCACACACATGAAAGCTGTCTAGAGCAACTTTTTCATCTCTCTGGGTACATTGAAGTTTAATGTACAAATTTAGATTGTACGATTAAATGATTAAAAGATAGAATATCGATTATTCTTTAATTAAATAAAAATATACAAATATAGTTTCACTGTAAGAAATCTGGTGTTCAAATTTTTCTCTATAAGCACCTCTCTTCCAAAAATCTGATAACTTCTTAAGATTCTGTTGAGACATTTAACTTTAGAAAATTTTAGAACTTTTCTCAGAATTCTAGCTATGATTAATAATAAAATTATGACACTTATCATATAATAGCACTTTCATTTTATGTTTGAACAGACCCACATCACAATCGCACTAATAAAATCGTATGATTTGATGCAGGGATCACCCTAGAACCCCAAAAAATTCAATGCTTAATTCTTTATAATGTTTTCGTTAAATAAAAACCTTAGTCTTTTAAACATTCGGCGATAATTATGCATTCTGTGGGATGATAGGATGCTCTTTCCTTAGCAGGAAACAACGCAATGCATCTGGTTGGAGCCAAAAGCCATGTGTTGACCATGATTTTGCAACTTATTGGAAGATCGCATGTTTTTAAAACTCATACATATTAATGATCTGAGAAAGAACTGATAAATGCAATCTTGCGTTCTTCACTCTGCAACACTGCTCTTTTGACTACAATTAATTTGCTACAAACTATCCTTTGAAGCTAATTTAATCAATGTATTATATATTATATTTTTAAAAAAAACCTCTCCCCTCTTCCAATTTAACTTTTTAGCATATATTAGTAATGCAATTAATTTTGCCTGTAAAATGTTAAAAAAAAAAAAAAAAACCTGTTTGGGCATAAATTTCTCTCCACTGTTATTTTGCATGTCATTAACAGGAGAGTGGAATCTATATTTAGCTAACATTTTTTCTCCTCAACGTGGGAGATGGAAGTCTCAAGTGTTTGATATTGTTATGATTATGCTGAATTAAATGAAAATTCGTCCTCCCCAATGCACTGGTCTCTGTTGCCCTAAAGACTACCGTCCTATCTGACGTTAGCGTGGCCGGTTGATGTCCCGGTCCACTCCTGTCAGTTCACCACCACCACTTCACAGGAGTAGAAAGACGCGGCCAAATGTCGCTGTATGGGCGAATGGTTACGTGCAATTTTTATCTTAAGGTTAGGAGCGTACATCTGGCAGTAACAATGGGGAAGAAAAGGGCTCCAACAAAAATCAACTCCGAATTCGTAACGGCTAATTTGTCCCACAAACTTGTAGATGTGCGATTATTACTACAAGTAAGATGCAATATAAATCAAATAAAGGAAAATGTGACTACATTTTGTTTTCATTTAAAGAACGGTTTTTTTTTTTTTTTTTTTTCTGTGTGTGTGTGTGTGTGTGTGTGTCTGATTTCCAAAATAAATAAAAATAAAAGTTTATTTAAAAAAATGCATCTGGAGAAGTGTTTCAGAATCACTTTTAGTATATTTGAATAATAAATTAAACATCAGAAATATATGGAAAGAAGTTTCATTAACCCAACTTAAATTTTCTGTATGTTAACTGTAAAACTTTAGAATAAAATACAAAGTATCTAAAAAAAATAAAAATTGAAAAAGGAAGTATCTTTTTATAATTATAATGAAGCTTTTTAAAAATCACCCGATATTTAAAATATCGTTTTGCTACGAAGTTTAACTTAATGAAATTTCTACTTAAAAACAAAACATTTTCTTCTTTTATTCATAAATAAACAAGATTAAAATAATTACATTTTTTGCAACATAAAAGACATTAGGGGGGTCCCCTAAATATGTCCTTGAGGGTGAGAGATGCCAACCGCTAAAGATTCTCTGTAGTTTCTATGGAAATTTTTTTGAAAATTTGGTTTTCTGTGGACTATAGGAAAAAGTGTACATTTTCACAGGAATTTAAATATAAATTGATTTATTCTATAACATTTTTAAGATACGTTCTTTTAATGATTAAAAAGAAAAAAGCAAGAGTTGCTGTTTCACACACAAAGCCTAAAACACAATTATCAAATGCAATAGCACCGATTTGTATTCAGTGTTAGCCGAAGAGAAAAGGTGTTAAGTCTGGACTTCTGGAACCTATCCTCTTTCCTGCCCCCCCCCCCCCCAAGTCTACCCTTTCCCTCTTTCGCTTTTGTTTTCAAGCCACTCTAACTGCAAAAGCTCAGTGATAGATTCCATTCAGGTAAGTTTCTTATTATTTTTAATTAAGATCAATTTTTAATAGAGTAATTAAGCTTTATTTTAATAGTTTAGAACAAAAGGTTTTGCCTATGCGACTGACTACTTACAAACATTAAAAACTACTGAAAAGGGAATCATATAATGATCATGGGGATTTATTACACACACACACACCCAAAAAAAAAACTCACTACTGTGGGGGGAAAATGGCAATGTATGCAATATTGGTAAATGAGATAAGACATGAAGACATTGGTATAAAATGAAAGCATGTGGGGTTATCTCAAAGACACTTTATTGTGATAATATAAACAATTTGGCAGAACTGAAAGGTGTGATACACCAACATGACCGTAACATTCCTCCTGGTATGCTAAGAGCTGATGTTGAGAATGTTATAATACGATTCAAATTGCTTTCATACATTGGCGGACACCGCATCGAACATGCTTCGTAACATTTCAAAAACGATTAAGCACATTTTAAAATGTCTTCATGTCATTTCATTTATTATATATATTTCATATTGCATACAGTGCCTTTTGGTCGAGAAGTTTTCCTTTTCTGGCTGTTTAGAAATGGAACTGTATAACCACCCTGTACATAAACAGCTGAGAGACAGTAGACGAGTGTTCAGCACCCTCTAGAAATCTCACTACTTTCCTAAGGGTTAAAAATCTGAAGTTCCCTTTACTTGTTTGTTATTGCCATTGCTAAATAGAGAATTTTTGAAAAATTCTCTGTACATCTATTCCAATAAGATTTATAGAAAGTCCCAAATTGACGTAATGTGATTCAATAGAATTTATTCTACTGTCTTGAAGAAAAAATCTGTCACTCCGCTTATCTTGATTCTTACTCTTACTTAGGGATTTGCAAGATGTGGTAATAGCTGTCTGTCGAGACAGAATCCTGTGTTAGTAAAATTGTGAAAAATTTACTCATAGTTTTGTGAATCTGAAAATTATACTCATAATTTTGTGAATCTGATAGCGTTCAATCAGGTTTTTCTAGCCAGGGTTCTGTTTTTTGAACTTGTGAAAATAGGGTTCTGTTTTCGTGAATTTTTGAAAAATATAGAATTTTACAAATTTAAATCTAGTATTAAAGTTCCATTTTAAGACATTTTATATACAGTCCTTTAAAAAACTCCTATATGTTACGAATTTTTAGGGCAACCTGCTGTTCGGGGGGTTTAAAGTAGTTTAAAATTCGTATTCTACACATCAAATAGTTAAATTTTGCTTTTTGTTGCATCAAAATCAGTCAACTAGAAAACAAGATAGTTTTGGGTTTCCCTATTGGTTTCTATAGCATTTTCTAGAAATGTTGGTCCTAAGCCTTTGGTAAGCTCACTTTTGGGGACTTATTTTTGGCGATATTTTGTCATAAGTCGCCAAGCTTGGTGCCACTTATGTCATTTGGTGCTATTTTCCCAATGGAGCTTGTAAAGCTAGTTTTTCCTGCGTTAACATGCATAATAGCCGAATAAGGGGCTCATATGCCTCAGGGAAAACTCTGGAAATTTTTTTTAAATTGATTTTCATAAAAACCTGGGAAGTTTACTTTATGACCTGGAAAATTCCATTTTTGTCAATTGCAGGCAAAATATTCTTCGAAATAAAATGTGTTAGTTTAATGAACTGATGCCGCGTTCGTACAGAATACGCTTACAAAGTTGCTTAATGTGGATGTGTCCTTAACCACAAATCAATTGAATGCTGCTGATGTAGACATAGGCATAGCTTCAAGAAGTTACGTGAAGAAAAGTGGTACATCTGATGACGAAAAAAAGAATTTTTAAATCGGTGCAAAACCTTCTTGATTGAAACCACCAAAAAAAAAAAACCTGGAAAAAAGCCCAGTAATTTGCTGTTGATCCGAGCAATATCCTGCATAAATCCAGGGGAATTGCTTTCCAATTCTGCCCTAACAGAAAAAAGAATGGATACAGTTCTAGAAAATCTGCATGAAAGTAATTACATATCAGCAATAGGAGCTGACCAGGCAAAAGCTCAGTTTGTGAGTTTCTGCTCAAAAGAACATACTTTAAAGAAAGATTTACTGCTTTTACTGACTCAACTTGTCTGGATTCATTTTTTCCCCACTTCTTTGCAGAAGAAGAATTTAAAGATTTATGGTCTGTGATAAAGATTGTTTTAACATTGTCACATGGCAATACATGTGTCAAATCGAGGATTTCAGTAAACTAAGACATACTTGTTGAAAACCTGCATGAAAATTCTTTGACATCTTTATGCTCTACCTATGATGCGATTAAAACTCAAGGTGGAGTGACAGCAGTTAAGATTAGACCAGTAATGGTTCATGAAGTAAAAATAGGGAGGAATATTTATCATGCAGCACTTGGAGGAAAAAAAGAGAAATTTTCTGAAAATTTGAATAAGATAGCATGTGAAGAGAAAAATTGAGGATCAATTGAAACTTCTGCATTAAAAAAAAAAAAAACTAAATTAACTGCAGATGTTACTGTACAAAGCTAAAAAATTGAAGAAGTTCTTGAATCAAAATAAATTTGTTTTTTATATCTTTTTATTTTGTATTGCTGTATTTTCTTTCCCGCTTTTAAAGAAGTCTGAACATGCTACATTGAGAGCTTTTTGGTAGGGATCGACCGATAGTATCGGCGCCATACCTCCTATTTTTTTAGGTATCGCTATCGGTTCCAGATACATTCATCCATTTTTACCGATACTTAGCTTTTCAGAAGAAAAATCACGCACGCGTAATACCACTCAAGAATCTGTTCTGCTGGAGATATTAGAGGCATCCTTTCATAGGCATATATGCTTGCGGTTTGCGCGCCTGTTTTTGAACTGTGTTTTTGTTATTATTTTTTTAACAATCTTCTTATAAATAAAAATGAAATTCTGTTTGTTTGTTTGTGGATTTGATTCGTATACAAATCCGCAAAAATGGACCTATCGGCCTGAAATTTAGCACAGATATGTAAAATAATATAGAATAAATCGTAGTCCACTTTAAAACTTTGAAAGTCCACCCGTTCCCGGAATTTAAGAGATTTTTTATGCTCTTCACGCAAAAAGCTTTCCGTAATTGTAACCCCTGCAGTGAAAAAAGTGTGAAATAAGGATCGTGGTTGCCATGTGTGGCGATTTTGCCGAATAAAATGTTTTAAATTCTCAAAGTAAAAATAAAAGAATAATAATGATTTTTTTTTGTTAGTTTATATTCGTAAGGTTATTTTTTTTTTAAATTATAATATCGTGTGCATGGGAAATCAGAGCAGGAATGTAATGTTTTACACGCAAAACAATAAGAATTAAAGATTTCCGAGGCTTATGTGTAAATTTTTTTAGTTTGGCGAAAAAATAAAATGGCTGAAATATCGATTTTGAGTAAGTGAGTTCTAGCGGTTTGCACAGTTTTCGGCTAGGCGCAATTTATTGAGAGCTTAAGGAAATAGACTTTTGAAAACAAGTGCAAAGATTTTATTAGAATACAGCTTTAAATTTTAATGATCCGTGAAGAAATATTGCAGTTATTAAGGGATTTCTAGCGATCTAACTTCAGAATTCTCGCCAATTGAGTACATAGATTTAAGTTGGGGGAATTCTGCCAAATTTCAGAAAATTGAAATCTTCTCATTTAGTACATCGGAGTAACGATGAATAAAACACATTCTAGTTGATAATTTTTAAAAAATCGGCTGTATTAAGGGATTCCAATTTTCAAATAAATGCGTGCTACTCTTTGGCGGTCGAACCATTTCCCATATTGATTGCTGCTAAGTCAATGCTTCGAATGATTCCCTGAAGAAACTCTTGCAAAATGGCGTATGTTGGCACTTTGGCGAGGCTTAGATTTGAAACTGGATTTTATTTGAGACTGGCATATATAATAACACTGGTAATAGATAAAAATGAATGTTGGTATTTGTTTATGAGGTTGAAAAACTCCAGCACCGTTGCACGATGAAATTTGGTTCACCTAAGTCTTTTATGATGGAGAAGGTTTTTATGCTATCCGTTTTCCTTAACTTGCCACTTGGTGCCGCAGCACAACGTCGAATTCTATTCCGTTTAGCCGTTTGCTATGCGAATATCGTCTAACCGATTTCGATGAAATTTGGTACACGCGAATATTTTTCACTATCCATTTTGCTGTAACTTGCCGCTAAATGGCGCTGCAAAGCATCAACTTCTATACCGTTCGACCGCTCGGCATAAAATTTTTTATACTTACACATTTGAGCACGAAGAATATATTCTAACTGCGTTCCTTTTGATGTTACTCACCACTAGATGACACTGCAATGCATTATTATTTTAACTCGCTACTAGATGACGCTGCAGCAGGCCAAATTCTTGACCATTCAAACGGTCGCTATGAAAATCAGTATACATAGCTATTTGAACAATGAGAATATTTTAGCGTTATCCATTTTGCTATAACTCGCCACTTGACGGCGCTGTAGCAAATCATTACTTTAATTAACCACTAGATGGCCCTGCAGTGTATCACTTCTTGACTGTGCAAATGATCGGTATGAAAATAGGTATACATAGATATTTGAACACGGGGAAGAGTTTGGCGCTATCCATTTTCCTATAACTTGCCACTAGATGTCGCGTCAACACATGAACTTCAGGACTGTCCCGCCGATAGTCATGAAAATTCGTATACATCGATATCTGAATGCGAAGAATATTTTCGCCGTATCAGTTTTGCTAAAACTCGCCACTAGATTGCACTACGCCGCATGGCCTTCTGCACCGTACTAACGATTGCCTTGCAATTCGGTATGCATGATTATTGGACACAATATAACGCGATATCCATTTTGCTATATCTGTTTATTACAATAAATAGTAATCACCACAAATCGTAATATCAAAAAGTCCATTCATTCCCGTGCGAAGAACGGGTACTTCAGCTAGTCACTAAATAAACTTGAGTTTGTCAGCAAATCAGTGAATTTGCACTTCCTCCTCAGCCTGAGATCGTCGGGATAGGGCACCTGTATCTGTGTTGTGCTTTATTATTGTTTAAACTTTGCCAATGTCAAATATTTGATTGCCCAAATTGAAGAAGACGGTAGTGTAGCAGTTTAAAAAATCAAAAGTATTATGGGCAGTAAAGAGTTATACGAGGCACACAAGTAGAAGCTCATCGCAGACAATAACGGACAGGGTGCGAATTGACGGGGGGGGGATGCCGAGGATTGTCCCCGGCTTATGAAGGTAATATCCCTGGCTAGAGAAATATTAATTAATCCCTGCCGGGGACACTATTTATCCCCTGCTGGAGAAATGTTAAAATTAGTCTCTGTCCTTACAAATTCAACAGTACCTAACGATTTTAAGTATTGAGAATGGAAATTCTTTTGTTTACTAGACAAAGGAGCAAGTTACAAACATCCCTTGAAATAGATATATACATGCCTGATGCCACCTCTCATTCTGCAACTGGGGTCAGGTTTCAAATTAAGACTGCGAAATGAATGAACAAGCGCTGCTCTGCCGCGAGCCGAATTGAAGGGTAGAAAAAGAATCGACATACGCAGGAATATATGTGCATAGACAATCGGGAGTTGACTTTTGTTTGAATTTAAGTCCCTTCCCAGACATGTTGGCAACTGCATTTATCATGTAATACCTAATATAATATATTATGTGAGTGGAGCATTTTACGCCTTTCCTCCTCTTTTTTTTCTTTCCAAACGTCCCCTCCTGAAGAATGTTATCTTTCAAATGTCCCCCCCCCCTGGAAAAAATGTTCACTTCGCACCCTGATAACGGAACCTAGAAAAGCAAAAACAGGGAGAGATTTTGAAAGAAGTGTAAAGCTGTTTGTATGACTTTGTCAAGGCGAAGTGTTGGAAAATTCTCTTAGGAAGAATCCCGACGTCATTGCATTAGTTACAGTGGCGCAGCGACGGGGGGGGTCCAGGGGGTCCGGACCCCCCCTATGAGCTAAGGGGCCGCTATGAGCAGGGTCCGTTTATCTACAGGGCGAGTGGGGCCCATGGGCCACCAATTTAAGGGGCCCATTTTTTCTCTTTTGCTTCTTTTTTTTCCAAATTTATTCTCTAAAAAGTGTCTTTTCTTTAAAAAAAAATCTTTTTAAACTTTGTATCCATAGTTGGCTTGAAAAGCAGGACGCAAGATAAAATCATCAAAGGCTTCCAGCAAGCACCGTCATAGAGACTCCTTAGGCAATAAATCTCCAGTCGTGTCTCTGATAGGGAATTTGTGGGGCTAGGATGGACGAATCGGACAATGTAAAGGGGAGTAATTCGCACCTTGTAGCTCAAAGGAACGGAATATCCTCAGAAAGAATCTATTCATGCTACAATTAGCTGATAACAAAATTGTCATGAAGGAAAGCGGAAAATATATTGCCTATATTGTAGTCGTCAAGCACACCACTCTTCTTTTCTTGAGATAAACAAGCCACAGTATTCAAATAGTGAATATACACCGCACACACACACAACAAACAATAAAAAAGAGGGTCTGCTGGGAGCTTAGATGTGGTATAACTGAATTTCGAATGGTTCAGTGAATTCACTTAAGTTGGATGCCTTTAATTTGTAAGCAGAAGTTTAAGTTTTGGGTTCTTGTTCTTTGTTTCTTACGATCATGAATTCGTCCAGTTTAAAAAGAAAGAAAACCCAAAGTGAAACGTTTTTATCTTTCTTCGAGAAGAAAAATTAAAGCCGATGATGGTGATCGTGCAGCATCAAAGACTGCTGATAGTATGGACGGGCCCGGACCCGGTGAAAAATCTGTTGCACCGAAAGAAACCTTTGAGGGTGCTGAATCTCAAGCTCATCCTCTTGATATGGGGCTCTAAATTAACAAAGAGGTAAACTTTACTTGATTAAATTTCAAAATAACTTTACACAACAGAGGAGGTGGAATCACACAGACGTGGTTCATAATTTATTATCAGTAAAAATCTTAATATAAAAAGATCTTTCAAGTATAATCTAGCAGATGGTTGAAGTGGTTTTTATTTATAATTAGCCAAGAATTTTCTAAACATAGACAATCGTACTTGCATGTATACAAGATGTAATGATCCAACTTATAAAGATTATTTAAAACTATATCATAAGCTTATTATTACTGGCAACTACAATGTAGTGAATAATAACAAATACATTAAATTACCTTTTTTTGAATTCCAGTTTGTGTCAAATATTATTACTTTTTAAACACATATTATGCTAAAATATATGAAGAGCTGTTTATTTATTTTATTAATTTCTTAGGTAATGAAGGATCGAGGTAATATAACAAATAAGGATTTTGAGACTTTACACAATCGACTCACAAGACGAGATTCACACATTTTTTTAATTTCCCTTTCTTTCATTGTTTTTTAAATAAATCATACATGATGAATCAATAAGTTCATAATTAGCCTATTGAAATTTTTTTTCCTGTCAATTGAAGAATCAACTATTGCATTTATTTTTTTACAAAACTTGAAATAGTGAACGCATGTTTTGTACTTGCGGCAGATATATTAAAAAGTAAAAGTTTTTTTTTAAATTAATTTCAGTTTTTTCTGAGTAAAAAATTTTTAAACATTAAAGTTTTAAAGAATTTTAATAGGAAAATTAAAATTGCGTGAATAATGTGATAAAATATTACTTTTACAAGAGATACCATTATTTAAATAATGTCTTTAATTGTTGTCATGGAGAGTAATTTTTAAATTTACAGTTATTCTTTTATTAATTCTATTTTAAAGTGCGATAGCTAGAATAAACTACTTGAAAAACATAAGACTACTTCTTTATTATCTTCCTTTTTAAAGACCACTGGGGAAGAGTTCTCTTAAACAGTCCCCGTTTTAAATCACCTTTATCTCCTTTATCTCTCCCCCTCCCCCCCCCCCCCGCAAAAAAAGAGCTTTATTTAATACATGAATTTAAATGTTCGGTGTAATAAATCTTTCAAAATATGACTGTATAGTTAGGCAAGTCGGAGTGTCCAGGCTGGGTAATTTTTCTTATTTTTTACCAACTATGCGAAAAACAAATATTTAGCCAAGTATCGAATACATATGGAGAGCTGCTCTTTTGGCTCTTGGCTTTTGACTCTTTGCGGTATATTGTGTGAATTTCCTAGAAAAAGTAGACTATATTTTTGAAATCAGGTTTGAGGTAAACAATGTACCATAAACATGGGAGAATTTCTCACGGGTGTACTGAGCCCGTTTAAAATATTTCAGGGAAATATTTCAGCCACAGCTCCCCCAGCTCCCCTACTTTCTACGTCCCTGAATAGACCTACAATCTATGTATGTGAGCTGATGTATAATTTTGTGAATTGATTTCTTCAATAATGAATTTCTTCAATTGGCATGTTTCATGTTTGTATGATAATTGTATATAAATAATATTTTACAATTTCTATTTAGTTAAAATTTGAACGGGATTTATTAATTTTTCTTTTCAGTATTTTTCTTTGGATGTATTTTGTATAAGAGTACACGATATGCGGAGTTTGTGTGTATTTATTATAGCTATGTTTTATTAAAAAGGTTTTTAAAAGAGGAGAGATACTTTTTAATGAATGGAATAAATATAAACATAGGACTAGAATTAGAACACCTGAATGTATTTTATTTAGTGTTAAGAAACAAAGAACTCCACCATCTCGAAAAGCGGTCGTTAACGATTAGAGGCTTACAGTTTTCCGTTAGTTCTTTCGTTTTTCTTATAAGAATGTATAAAAGATTTATAACTAGCAATTTTATTACAATAATACATTTTTATAATGGCAAACGTTATTTGATTGATTTGAATTATACCGAACAATTGAAATTTCTGCAAGACAAAAGTCTAACAGCTAACGTTAAATTTATGCCAAAGTGTCGGGGGGGGATATGAATCCCTATATCCCCCTGGCTGTACGCTGGCTTACCAAAAGGGGGAGACAGTGGCGGATTTCCCAATAGGCGCATGAGGCGCGCGCCTCGGGCCTCATATTTCTAAGGGGCCTCCAAATTCGGTTTACAGAAAGAAAAAAACTATATGTAAATATCTGTTCAAGAGACATTGTTCATAGTTTCAGGATTGCTTCTAGAGTAGAAAGCGTTTTTGAACAATCTTTTCTTTGGGGACTCCCTTTCCTCTTCACAGCATTGGACCATAATCTAAACTATAATACGAATACTTTTAGTTTATAAGTAATTGATGCTTTAATTCCGTATTTCACTGTAAAAATATCCAGAAACGTTCCTTGGAAATTAGGATAAGTTAGACTTACAAATACTATACAGAAAGTATACATTTCCCTTTGAAAACTTTACTGTTTCGTTCAACCCGTCACTTAACCGAATAGTGGTCTCACGACCTTAAAAAACAGGCAGTTCACTTAAAAATGACTAGAATTGTAAAAAAAAATAATTAAAAAAATTCCAGTAGTGTTCCTTGAAAATAATAGGCAGCTGAGGTGCCCTAAATTCCAAGGAAAGTTGCACGAAAATACCAAGAACTTTACTGAACAATATGCAATTCAGTGGATCTTTCCTGGGCTGTTCAATAAAGTTCCTGGTATTTTCATGCAACATTCCTTGGAATTTTAGGGCCCTCAACTGTCCATTATTCCCAAGAAAAATTCCTAGATTTTTTTGCATTGTTTTAATTTGCTCACTATATTTTATCCAAAAAAATACAGGTGCAGAGAGTCCCTATGCCTTTTTCCTATCCGGAATCAATTAGTTGGGTTGGGTTGGGGGATTACGGCCAATTATCTACAAGTGGGATCTATGCCGATGGGTGTGGGTGCTCCCCTTGGGGGTCTTTCTAAGGGATTCTAACCCCTATTTACGCTAAGTTTTGGAAGAAACCACGGAAAATTCCTAACGGTTAGGTTGGCGGACGCGACCTGGTTTTGAACCAGGCACCTTCCGTCTCCCAGTTTAGAGTGCTATGCGCTCAGCCACTGGTTGGGCCGCACTGAATCAGATTGCGGCTCAGTAGCTGGTATTGCAGTAGGACATTCACATACACCTGCTTTATAGATTGCCGCCCCCCACCCCCAAATCAAAAAGTGTACAGTCTGATAAGAATATTTCTCATTTTCAAAGAGAAAAGATTGAACCGCTTTATTCTACAGCTTGAGATTGAAAAATTTGTCAAAAATTAAATATTTTATATTTTTCAGCCGTTCTTCATTTAAATGATTTAGGAAAGGACACTCTGTATTCAGTGAAATTTTCAAATATACCTAGAATATATAATTGTTGTTGGTTGTCACGATGTAAAAGAAATTGGAAACAATAATTTATCTTCTTTCGAAAAATCACTAAAAATTAGAAATTTAAGCTAGGGATAACCGATTTTATCTTTTTTTGGAATCGAAACTTTCCGAGTATGCAATGCTAAAAAATTGCTGACCAATAATTAAAAAGATATGAGCTCATACATGTGCGATAACACTTTTTTTTGGGGGGGGGATTGGGGGAAGATATTTGATAGTTAAAAAAAATTATTGAAAAATTAAAGAAAGCAATACTTAGAGTCACCGAAATTTCACATGCGTGCAAAGTTTCAGCTCGATCGGATGATAGTGGGTTAAAATCGATAGACAAATTTTGAACTGGAATGTCATACACAGTTAATTAAAAACTTAAAAAACAAATGATTAATTTAATTTTTTGTTTTCAACTAGAAAATATTTATGATAACTATATTATAAATACGGCATGTATTTTATAGTCGCAGATGAAAATGCTAAACATTAATAATAAGCCTAGGACCGAAGCTTAGAGCATACCCATTTACCCATTATAAAGTGGAATTTATTTTTAAGTCAATAATATTTTTTGTACTTTAACTACTTAAAGTATTGTTTTTTTTTTAAATTTCTCTTGTAGTTTTTTTAATTCTATTTAAAATATAGAATAATGTGTGTATATTATTCATACCTAATTACTCATTATTAATAGTCCTAAACTTATTGACAGTTTTTGAATAAAGACAAAAATTAGACTAAACAGAAAGTTTACTTTTAAACTGCTTAGTTTTGCAGTTCCAAACGGGAAATTTATGAATATATTTAAATATTTATAAATATATGTTCTTGAAGGAATGTTAAATTTTTGGTTCATTTTATCCAAGTAAAGAATTCTTCTGAACTTTGTGATGTCAAAGTCATGTTTCTGATCAAGTTTCCCTTTTTCTGACCTTCAAAAGTACCTGTTATGTAGTTAAAATTTTCATGACTGAAACAAGACATTTGCCAGTGGTCCACAAAAAGTAATTTGACGTAATTAATTAACAGTGAAAAATAATCAATATAAAACTGCAGTTGCTGGGTTATACTTAGACGTATGCTGGTGTTTATTTAGTGTTAATCATGAAAAGTGAAACGTAGTACAAAAATTATTGAGATAAAAAATGTTTTTTAAGATGAACAAATCTATAAATATAAAAATTATTTTAAAATTTTAATACTCCTTTTGCCCTGACTATCGGAAGCCCTGACTATCGGACGGACACTTGGTGCTCGTGCCCTGGGCACACATGGAGAAATAAGCCAAAAAATTGAGTTTAACACGATATACAGGGGCACAAAAATTGAGCCAGCTAAAGGACACAAAATCTGAAAAGTGCCCTGGGCACAAAAGTGTTATAGTGAAAGTCAGGCCCTGGTTTGTAGACATAAACCACATATAAAAGGAATTAAAGCATTTTAAAATAATTAGTAATAATGTAAAGGAGTTAGAGTTAGTGATTTTTTTTTTTTTTTTTTTTTTTTTTTTTTGAGGAGGGAGGCCTCAAAAT
Source organism: Cheiracanthium punctorium (assembly GCA_038373885.1). Lineage (NCBI taxonomy): Eukaryota > Metazoa > Arthropoda > Arachnida > Araneae > Cheiracanthiidae > Cheiracanthium > Cheiracanthium punctorium. The sequence continues at coordinate 85,097 of JAWZYV010010693.1, forward strand.
TCTAGGCCTCGGGCCTCTCAAGAGCAAAGTCCGACACTGGGGGGGGAGAATATAGGTATTCCCACTGATTTTGCGCTTTCTGGGGGCCTGAGGGTAAAATTTCAAATGTTTTCTGTAAAGTTAAAATTCGTGAAACATTTCTTCCGGGGAAGGGATGACTGCTGAGTGCCTGTCTGAGACGACCAGTCCCCCCCCCCTTCCCCTAGAAAAACTTATATGGGTGTCATTTACGGGGGCCCTGTGAACAGCAACATGATCATTTAAGGGGAGGGGGGGGTCTGATCTCCCGAGTCCGAGTCTGATCTCCCGAGTTCTGGACCCCCCCTAAAAAAAAATTCTGGCTGCGCTACTGATTAGTTACCTTGGCATGCGTACAAAGACCAGTTTGAGCCTCTTGTCAGTGTAGAGCTCGAGAGATCTTTTTCTCCATACAAAAACTTTTGACTGATACCGGCAAAATATAGTGTTTCGGACAGCGTCATAGCTAGGGGTGGGTCAGGGGCGCAATCTTCACATGAGCGCCTTTGTGTTATTTCTCCTCTTGGGAGGGAGAAAAATTTAAATTTTGAGGGAGGCGCTCATGACCCTAGATACAGATCGAAAAAATTTGCATTGTGTGGTAAGATTACTTCATCTGGAATGAAATTGAATAAATGATATTGAAATAATCTGTAAGTTGTTACTTATGAAATTAGAAGATTGGGAATATTATAATGTTGCAAAACTAAAGATTAAAAATTACACTCAAAATGCACGCAACAGAAAAGAAATTTAACAAAAATTGGCCAGCAGAAAACCTAACGATAGTAATAAATATAACCACCCAGTTATCAGGGAAGTGATTATAAACTTTTTCTGGTGTTCTGCGTTCCGTACGTCTGGAAGTAGTTTCAATGCACTTTTTTAAGGATTACGAAATTCTGTTAGATGTGTTTCACATTTTTTTTAAACCTTGATCTGTGTAACAGGTGCGAGAGACTAGCATTGTTACTTCCAGGCCCGTGCTGGGTGCCTTGAGAGGGCGGTGGATAAAGGATGATGAGGGCGCTTTACATAGGCGTCGTCGGTAACATTCTGTGACATAGAACAAGGGGGGGGGCACTTGTCCCTCCCTGGATTTTGCATACCCTTCTTGTCCCTGCTTTTTTCTTCTTTTTCTCTCTTTCCATCATAGTAACGGTATGGAAAGTAATCTTTGCCAATCCCCCCCCCCCCCCCCCACACACACACACACCGGGGAAAATATTCTGTTGACACCTATAGCTCTTTCATAATCAGAGTTGGGCAGTATCGCAAATACATGTATTTGAAATACTATTTTCAAATTACTTTTGTATTTTGTATTTTCACAAGTAAAAGCAAAGTATTTTGAAAATGTATGAAAATACAATTTTCATTTTGAAGTTAAATCAATTTAACATCAAAATTAGCTTGGTTTGGGAAAATTAAACATAAATTATAGGACTGCTGGCATTAATTTTTTCACAGTTCATGATATAAACAATTCTGTTGCATCTGCTCTATTTTAGTGTTATAAATGGTAACTAAAGAGGTATTAGGATTTTTTGAGACGCTTAGGTTATATTAAGCAAGGAGGAGGGAGGAAATCTCACACGCCTATTTAGATAGTTTAATGATAGCTGATCTAGGAGACTTTCTGTATTGTTGATAACTGATTCACAAATTTGAATGAAGCTGAAAAGGGAGAAAAATACGTTTGAGTAATATTCACTGGATTTATGTAAAAGAATTTATAAACAATTTCGAATGCGTTACCAAGTTATAGAAAAATAAGCCAGTCAGTATTTCTGAAGTTATATCACGAGATGGATCAAGCTTCCAGTTTAGATGAATTTGCGAGTCGTTGTGCAATTCTCAGTGGAATTTTTTTTCAAATTTTATCTGTAGATACAAATGAGAAAGTTAAGGCGCAGTGCCAGCTTTGCCAACCCAAAAGGTCTATCGTAAGGGGAACATTCAAAACCACTACAAATTTTAAAACTCTCGCTTAAAGGTAAAACTTCAATCTTATCATAAAATATATTAAGCTGAGTTCTTTTGTTCAAATGTTTAACTGAATTCAATAAATCATAAATATTAATATACAAGATTTTCAACGTCTTTTTTTCAAACTTTTTTAATTGAATGCTCTGAAAGTCATATTTACTTCTCTTTTCCATCGAAGTCCAACTTTTTTTTTTAAATATAAGAGAGAAATAGTATACATATATTTTTTTTAAATTGTTTTGTTTGGAAATCTCAGTAAACCCTAAGTTTCTTTTATTAATTTTAATTGTTCATCATTTACTCATCCTATATTTAGAATCATGGATGGATCGTGTTCGAGTTCTTAAAAATTTAAACCTCACCATTGATGTCTGTATTAAAAAACACTAGATATGAGTTTAAATTGGCTTTAAGAGCTTGGACCCTAAATTTATGCTTCTTATCATAATTTAAAATTTTATTTTATTAGCTTAGATTAAATAAACGAAACATTTCAGTAAGCTTTTCAATTTTTAATGTTGTCCTTATCAAAATGAAGTAATTTTAGAGTGATGCGAGAGAGGTCGAAAATAAAACTACTACGAATGATGATGATAATGATTGGTTTGAATTTAATGACTCCGAACCATATACTACAAATTCTCGAAATGCTGTTGAACTTTAATTGCTGCAGCTTCTTTCCGAAAAATCAACAGATTTGAAAGTTCTAAATTCATATCCGACAGTAAAAGAAATTTTCATGAAATTCAACATAAGTTTGCCGACTAGTGCTCCTGTCGAAAGACTTTTTTTCCTTTGCAGGCATCATAAATGCTCGAAAAAGAAATTTATTACCCATACAGCACAGCAAATTTGCAGTGAGCTTGATTTATCAAGTCAATAAACTTGAATTAAGCTTGAAAATTTCAAGCGTGTAAGCTTAATGCAAGCTTGAATCAAGTGTTCAAGTTTACACTTGTCCAACTTGCATTAAGCTTGACATAGCAAGCTTAATTCCAACTTACTACTCTCTAAAAAATTTTCCTAAATACATGGGGCGCCAGTCGGTGAACTCGCCCCATAAATTTCATTTTCCCATGCATTTTCCCCTCTACGTCAGGGTTGCCAGATGTGGCTAATTTTAGCCATTTTGGCTAATTTCAGAAGCTGCTGGCTAGAAAAATTTTTGTTTAGCCACTCGTTTTTTGGCTAATTATGGCTAAATTCTGAGGCTGCTGGCTAAAAAGAAAAACAAAATTTTAGTCACTCATCTTTTAGCTAATTATGGCTTAATTCTGTAATTGTTGGTGAATATGAAAACAAACAAACAATATATATATATGTATGTATAGCTACTTGTTTCTTGTCTAGTCTGCGGGGGACGTCACAATTCGTAGCAGTGTCTATCACCCGGCATTTTGTCCACTTTCCGAACAAATGGGGTGGCTTTGTTTTGGTTTTAATTCGAGTTTCGACGGGTTTTTTGTTCGATTTTGATTCTTAGCGAAAGAGGGATTTACGGAGTAGCTGAGCTGACTAGGGCACATTTATTTGTAGTGCGGTTTTTTTTTTCTAATGGCCGGCCTCTGCCTTGAAGACTTTGGCCACAACTGTTGGTCACTTTATTATGGGGACACCTAGTAGGTGGACCAACGTCGCCCCCTATGAAGGGACGGACACAATGACAGCCACGCCCAGTCGGGGATCGAACCCCGACCGTCGGGAGTTGAACCCGAAACCGGAGTACGGTGCTTTACCCACCATACAACTCGGTCGGCCCTTGTTGTGCGGTTGTACTAAGCATTGAATAATGTTGCCGTGGTTACGGTAAGCTTGAGTAATTATTAAGTTACAGTTATTAAACGCTAGCCTATAATGAGTAGAAAATATAATAAAGAATGGGAGATTGAGCATCCATGGTTAATGCTGAAAGATAATGCGTGTTTTTGCAAGTTGTGTCTTTTGCTCAATATCCCAGCTTAAAAAGCATAATTTAGTGACTCACGAAAAATTAGCCAAACATAAGAAATACTTGAAATCCTCTAAATTAATTGCACTGTTCACTATTTATAAAAAAAAAATCAGCTGTAAATAAATCATTGAAAGAATTTTATATAAAATTTAGTGTAGCTATTGAGTGCCACTGCAGTATTAAATCCGTTGATACCTAGGTGAAATAGTGAAAAAGTATTCAAAATGTAGTGCACTAGAGGATCTGAAACTCCAAACAAAGTGTGCATGCCTCATTAAGAATGTCATAAGCCTATCGTTATTCGAAGAGATGATTCAAGAGTTAAGAGAGGCTAAGTTTTTTTTTATATATTGATGAATCTACCGACATTTCCGCAACAAAGCATTTATGCCTGTGTGTAAGATTTTTTTCCTCAAATAGTAATCGCTTGCGCCCTCTCAAACGTTGGAAAGTGTTTCCTAACCAATGCATTCAATTCGATTTATCATTCCGCAAAATTTTCTAAGTAATAACTCTTTATTTTTGCGATCTACTAATCTTTAAACTATTATTATTGTTATTAATTTAATCACAAAAATACGCTTGTGAATCACATCTAAACTATATTCTAGACTTTTTAAAAGTTTTCTCGAAAATCCAAAAGATGGCGCTGCAATCAAAGTGGCTATGTTTGGCTAATTTTAAGAAGCGATTTGGCTATTTTCAAGAATTTTGATCTGGCAACCCTGCTCTACGTTGAAACCTCAAGTTATATATCTGTTTCCGTCTAGCGTTCACGATCGATCTCGGGACCTAAGTTGTGGGAAGCCAGTGTCCTAACCACCATGCCAATCTGACTCGAGGTGACATGAATAAAGTTTGAAGTGACTGTTATGGTTGTCACGCCATGTTTTGGGGAGAGTGATCAGTATTGCCCGATGCTGATCTGCATCTTTTATTTTTCCATGGTATGAATCAAAATTAGTATAGGGAAATAAGCATAATATAAACTTAAAAGCAACACACGTTTTAAAACTTTCAATATCGCAACACTCATGTTGGGCAATATTGGCCAAAATCGAGACAAACGACTGATTTTGAAATCAATTTTGTAGTATATTTGTATTTTATTTTGAAGAATTTCAATATTTGGAAATATAGGATCTATTTTTTTAATTCTATGGTCAAGTACATTTATGACTGATTATAATTTATTTGTTATGTGGATGTGGCTTTCCAAATCAAGCAGTAATCAAGTTGTATTCAAGGTTGACAGTTCAAATGACTTAAATTCAGCGGGAAAATATTTGCTGACTCTCTCTCTCTCTCTCTCTCTCTTTTTTTTTTTTTTTTTTTTTTTTTTGTAATCTCAAAGCTTGCTGCAAGCTTAAAATGAATTGAACTGTCAAGCTTGTATTAATACGTCAAATTCAAAGAAACGTCAAGCTTGATTTAAGCTTATGGGCTGTCTGGGTAATCAGTTTGAAAAACTAGTTTTTTTGAAAGCAAATCATTCTTTTTCTAAATCATAGTGCTTAGAATAATTATATCATCTTTTAAAAGTCCTTTTGATAATTTCTTAATTAAATCGCATACTTATAAGTAAATTAATACAATGGCACACATTTTTTGTAGTAATATATGAATGCACCTTAAAGCAGAAGTATAATTTCTTCGTTTAGAAGTATATTTAATTTTATATTTTAATTCCATTCATTATCACTAAAATATAACGTTCAATAAATACATGTCAAACACAGTTTTGCTTTCATGCCTTTTAAGATGCAATTTATTCTAGAAAAAAATCCATGTATATTAAAAAGAATACATAGATAATAGTTACTATTACTTTTGTTTGTTCATCCCAAAATACATTGGAATAAAATAAACTAGAAGTTTTTGTAGAAATTTTTACTTATTCTTAATTAAAGTTTTAGATGCATTTTGTATTTTGTCTGTATTTTGAAAATACATGTATTTTGTATTTTCTTTTCAATTTAGAAAGTATTTTGTATTTTGTAATCTTTTGTGTTTGAAGAAATGTAATTTGTATTTTGTATCGAAAATACATTTTTTATGTATTTTGCCCAACTCTGCATAGAAACTAATACACAGTTCACAAAATTGTATATTTACAAGTCACACTATTCTAGTTAAAATGAAACTTAAACGTAACTCCTAAAGAAAAGACAATAATGAACGAAAACGAGTCTCCAGTTCACGGTTTAGCAAAGATTTAGAAAATAACTGATAAACCAACCAAAAAGAAGAATTCATTATAGGTTCGAGGGGTGTGCTTGGAGGTTTTTTTTTCTTAATTCCTTTTCATTGCTTTCTACTTAATTTTGTGGACTGGTGTAAGCCAGGAAGTTGTAATAGGAAAGAATATGTGCTTTGTGTCTGTGTACCCCCTGCAAATCCTGTTCTTGCTTATCAGTAAGTCCTCGTGCTAAAGCGCTGGTTTTTTGTTTATGGAGGACCCACAGCCCTCTCTTTTACTACCATACTACAGTGGATTCTAGTATTTAGTAAGAGTTGAATTTTTTTTTTCTGAACACTTGTACACGTACATCTCAAACATTCGCGCCATACAGATATATATTTCTATGGACAGATCGGAGGGGGGGGGGTGCCCGGTTACAGATACCGGACAACCACGAAAGACCCGACCCAATTAACTGCGATCCGACCCAGATGGATGGAGGTAATCTCGTTTTGTTGCCTGAAAGTGCGCGAAATGTAGGGGAAGAGAAAAAAGGGTGCTTAGAAATCTTGTTACTAAGCATGGTTTATCAAGGAACATATATGTTTTCTCTGCTTGACGCTATGACCTTATCATATGGAAACGCGAAAGGAGTGTAAAATAATGAGAGTCTGGTATAAAATAGGTGTTTGTGTTTCGTTACATGTCGTTAAAATTACTTTGAAAAAATTACTAACTTGTAACGTTTGTTAAATGATAATTGTACTAAAAAGGTTTTTTTTAATGAAAAGCTCGACTGGCAAAGTTGTCTTTAGAAAGGAACACTACCTTTTTTTTGAAGGTTAAAAAATTATAAGGCTTAATTAGTTATTTATTTTTGTACAGAAGTAAGACAAAAGTTCGCGCGACTGCACCGATCAGCGAATCAAAGACTTAAGGGGAGCAATTGCTGCCCCCCCCCAAGCAACGCCATTGCTTTCAAGTTTCTGGGAAAATGACATTTCCATTTTATTTTATTTTATTTGGAGGGGGCGGGGGGCCTTTCATAATATTAATTTGCAAGATCAGTGAAGTAGCTAGGAGCTGGCCAGGTTGGCAGGTGCCAGGGGCGCAAGCCTCAGAAGGGCGCACTTAGTAGACTTATCCTGCATAACAGTTGTTTGCCGGGAGAGGACAGCTTGCGTCACTGAATGTGTCGCTTAGAGCTACATATACGTCCTTCCCGTAATTTCCCGCCACAATTTGGAACCTCATCAGAAGGTGGGAAACTTCTGAATATTGGCACCCCTCGAAAACTGCTAGCGACCGCCGAGAGGACATTCGGAACCACGGATTTAACGCGCACGTACACCGCATGTACACGGTGGTCTTTAGTGGTACGCCGGTATCGAACCCACAACCTTCCGGTTACGAGTCCAACGCCTTAACCACTGGGCTACCACGGCCCCTGCATAATAGTTAGTAAGAAAAAGTCTTAGAGGTACAAAATTCAAATCTTGACAGTTGCCCTCACAAGAAAGGATTAAAGCGGGTAGAGGGGCGATCGCTCCTCCCGAGAAAAAAAATGTAAAATATCCTATTTTACTTCCATAAAATGGATGTGTGCGTGTGAATCTTCCAACTAACCTGCCCCCCTCCCACACACACACAGAATTGCAATAATACGTCACTGGGCCCTCATGACCCCTAGCTACGACTTTGTGAAAAAAAAAAAAATAATAATAACACTATCAATGTGAAATGTCGCGAACATTTTTAGACATCGTATTTTACCATCGAAAACCGAAAGTATAAGCAAACCGAGGGTCGATGCCACTCAGAAATCACAGGCTGTTAGTCCTTCATGCAGGTGGAAATCGAGTAAGGGAAATATTACAGTTAATAAATATTCAAAATGTTAAACTTTTTGTACACTTTATTCTTCTTCGTAATAGTGTAGTAAACCTACATTTTTGTATTTGAACACTCAAGCAGAGGTGAATTATTGCAATCGGGCGTGTATTTGTCGGGCGGGGCAGATGCATCCATATTATGGTAATAAAATATTATCTTTTACATTAATTTCTTTTCTCTCGGGGGGGGGGATCGCCTCCTCCGCCCCACCCCCTTTAATCCGCCCTTGCATTCGAGGGAAAAAAAAATGTTTTAGTTTAAAACAATTTTACAACGTTAATTTCTTGTACATGAAAATGTAATTTTTTCGCTATTTCCTTCGTTGGCTTAAGGTGTAAAGGGCGCCTGTAGCAGAGGGCACAGGGGGACACGTTCCCCTGTCCTCCCGGGCCAGCATGGGCCTGGTTACCTCCACGATGACAGATTTTGTCATTTTTATTGTTCTATCTGGGCTGTTAACTGACCCTTGAATCTCCTTCCCAGTGCGCATGCTCGTCGCCACACACTATGAAGGTAGAATAATAGTTGAAGAATTCAAAGAAATCATGGTGTGGCTCCTTCTCTTCTTATTCATAATGTTTCAAAATCCACAGGCCAACGCTATACGAATTTCTATAAATGTAACTTCACCAGAGATATATCGAATGTCCCCCTCCCCCACTCTTACTGTCGTCTATTTTCCAGTGCAATGTCCTGAAAAATATGAAAATTTTCGGGCCCTCTCGTATGGAAGCGAAATTTCCAGCCTCGGCGTGAAAAAGGAACTCGGGTAATAAAACGTGATTTCTTTGTTCTTTACAGCCAAAAAGCATAAAACTAGTTGGTAGTTGGTTAATCTGCAACGCTTCTCTCCTGGCTGCCTTGTACATTGTGATGGGCCCCAACCATGGCCAAGTGGATAAGGCACTGATCATGGTTGAAATGCGAAAACCTCGTTTTCGGACCTATCGTGCGGTTTTGATCTAACGGCCTGGAGTTTGGGTCAGTTTTCTCCAGATGTAACGTGAGTACGCATTAGAACTCTTTAAAAAGTCCTTCGACCAAGGCAACCCCCCTCCCCCGTTGGCAGATGCTTCTCGTGTAAGCTTGATATAGCACAACACAAATCAATGTAGATTGTAATGATGATGACAAATTGGGCACATATGCTTAAGATCTTGAGATTGGGAGATGGAAATATCATGTCCAAGTTCGAAGCTAACCATAGTTGCTATTGTTTCCAGTTAAAAAAAATCTGCACTTTGGTGCTTTAAACAGATTTAAGGCATAATGAAATACACTCATGTCCATAAATTAAGGATAATTCAGAATTACACAGAAATTGATCTCTAAAATAAAAATTTCACCTGTGGAATGATCACACACATCTTGAAGAAGAATATGCAAATTACAGGAAACCACCAGATGGCGTGGATGGTACGTCACAATGACGAGAGTGTAAGAGAGGGGTATATAAGGAATGGTGGCAAAGAAGTAAAATTGTTCACAAGCGCTGTGAAAGCCTTTCAGTGCAAAAACCGAATAGTTATGGCACAAAGGAGGCATTTGGACGATGTTTTACGTGGCAGAATTATCGGACGACTGGAATGTGGACGTACCCAGCTGGAAGTATCCGAGGAACTTGGAATCGCCCAGAGTGTCATCTCCAGGCTTTGGCAACGATTCCAAGATGATAGTAATGTGAGTAGACGTTACAGCACAGGTCGCCCCCGAGTTACAACGCCGAATGAGGACCGCTATTTGGCAGTTACTGCCAAAAGAAACAGACGGAGTACAGCATCATACCTGTCTCGTCAGCTCTCTTCAGCTACCGGCACGACAGTTTCAAGGCAGACCGTGTACAGACGCTTAGGGCACATTGGTCTATATGCTCGTAGGCCTGTAAGATGTGTTCCACTTACCGCAACTCACTGTCGCCTGCGATTAACCTGGAGTAGAGAGCATGCATTGTGGACACCGCAACAGTGGTCTTGTGTGATGTTTTCCGACGAGTCCAGGTTTAGTTTGGAGTCTGATTCTCGCCGGACATTCATCTGGAGAGCGCCAGGTACCCGTTACCACCAAGAGAACACCATTGAAAGACACCGTTACGGTGGTGCAGGATGGCTCGTTTGGGGAGGAATTATTCTTGGTTCCAGAACTGACCTGCATGTTCAGAGTGTAACGATGACAGGCCACATCTATCGGGATGTCATTCTGGAACAACATGTACGTTTGTTTCGGGGCTCCATGGGTGCTGAATTTGTGTTTATGGATGACAACGCCCGTCCTCACTGCAAACATTGTAGACGAATGCCTTCAATCGGAGGATATCACCCGTATGCATTGGCCAGCATACTCACCGGACTTGAATCCAATAGAGCATGTGTGGGATATGCTTGGCCGACGAATTGCAGCCCGTCAACCCCCTCCCACCTGTCTACCGGAACTTCGGAGTGCATTGCTTGATGAGTGGTGTAATATTCCCCAAGATCAGATTGATCATTTGATACTCAGCACGCCTAGGCGTTGTCAGGCCTGTATTGCATCGTCCGGGAGACATACTCCGTATTAACCATCCTACTAACCATGTTATACTGTTTTTTGTAAATAGGTTCTTTTTTGAAATTTGGTCAAGGGAGTAAAACTTGCAATTTTTATTAATTATGTCAAACATATAGCATCTTTTTTGCTCTTTACTTTTTGTTTAATAAATAGACTTTACAAATAAGTCAAATTTGTTTTGCTTCTTTCTCTTTCTTTGCCTGAACTTCATTATCCTTAATTTATGGACATGAGTGTAGAATCCATTTAGTGATGAAATACTTGTAGAGATCTCGTTCCAGTCTTTCAAAGAAGTGACATTCTAGAAACAGAAGGAAAATTTTTCCGCCACCTGTGAAGTATAATTGTATAAAATAATATCTCTTTAATTTAGATCCTGGACATCCGGCCTTAAGCATAACCTACCTTTGTAAGACTGTAAAGCAACTCTTAAAAAGAGCTAACTTAGATGGGACTAACTGGCGACGTTTGAGGAAGTTTTGCTGGTTAACCACCTGATGAAGTGGAAATCCTAAAGAGGTCTGCTTTTCGGTTCTATGATGCTACCTATTTTTATTATTTATATTTCGTTTTGGAAAAAAGGCTTTTGATCTCCGGCTACATCAAGTTTTTTTCATGCTCTCCAGAAATGGATGTGCGGAAGATAATTTGAAAATGAACCGTTGTGCACAATAAATGGAGTGAGTATAAAGCAGAATTTACAATCTGTATCCAAACTGAACTGAACTGAACTGAACTAAACTGAATTCAAATTCATTTCAATTCTGTATCCAAACTAATGAAACACAATGAACAATCATAGCAGACTATAAAAATGAAGTGAGGATGGCCAGTGGTAGAGCCAGAAAAAACTTTAGAAGGATTTTATGTAATGAAATACAGTGGAACCTGTTTAATGTGACCACCCTCAGGAAGAACGAAACTAACTGGTCACCTTACGAAGCTGGTAGTGCTGGTTGTAAAGTAAAATTGTGTACAAAAGTGATCACTACAGACATGTGGTTCCTTTACTCAGGTGGTCACTTTAGCAGTTTCTACTGTATCTCGAAAGTCTGGAGCAGTTATATCCCATTGGACCTTTGTTTAAGGTACAATGTGACCATTTATCCAGAGCCATAACTATTTCTGGGAACCCGGGGAAACGCCTCGGACCTCAGATTTTTGCGGTGGTCATAAATGGGACATATATGATTGATCCCCAACTGGAAAAAGTGGTTAAAAAAAGTTGGAAGAAACAGTAAAAATGAGGACCTAATGATCATTTGTTGTCCCGGTATCATTTGTTATCACAAATCTCTAATGACGTACCTGCATGCTTTTAGCATAGGATTCCTAAACTGTCACTTCCCCACCGCAGGCTCTGCGGTATTATCGTTAAATTGTTTTAGGGAACATTTCTCTAGGACAAAAATGTTCTGATATGTCATCTATTTCCAAAATGTCACTGTCAGTATTGATAGAAAGGACTAACTGTACAAGTAAAGCCCTTATTTATTCTGTTCTATATTTACATAAACAAGAGAAATGTATTATATGAAATGTCTCCTCATTTTTTAGTGAGAAATGTTTTCTCCCTAAAAATGAGCCCTGCGCTCTGCTGTCCTTGCCAAGAATATGACTTTACTTCAAGTACAAACCTGACCATAAATAATGTCACAAACATCGATTATTGTATACATTCCAATGCACTTGTTCTATGTTTGTGTAAATACACAAAAATGTATAATTAACCATTTCGGTTCCACTGTTGAAAAGATAATTTCTCTTCTGTCCCCAGCACTGTTTCCTGGCATTCACCTTTGAATACTGAGAAACTCAAAGGCGGACAAATTTCCTGTCCATTTTAAGAATGATTAATTAGAAATTGAATAGAGAAAAACAAAGAGAAATTTGAATTATTTTGAACAACTGTTTCACGAAAATAATATTTTTTTCTCCTAATACAAAGAAAAATGACATTTGTGTACTTCTGGTTACTTTTTCGGGTAGCTGTACCGATACGAGCCCAACCATGGACAATCCATTTACTAATATTCGAAGCTCCATTGTATGGAAAGGATTTCTGAAAGTATAAATCTTATTCCTTGCCTTGTGTCTGTATAGTTTTAACACATCTAAGAAAGAACACACAAAAAAGAAAAGTCAACCGAATTTATTAGTAGTCAACAAATTGTACAGCTTTTTAATGAACGTTGCTGATGTTGGAAGATTTCTATGGACGTTGTTGACGAGGACGTTAGGACGTTTTCAGTGACACAATGTTCATGACTTGAAGTCGTTGGTGGACCCGATGTTAGTTTCTGGTCTACACGGGTGAACCGTTGCTCGCGCGGCTTTGATTGGATTAAATTGATGAGCCGATGTTGGAGGCTTTCGATGGACTTTGGTGGCGAGCCGATATTGGAGGCTTTCAATGGTCTTTGATGGCGAGATAATCTTCGCGGCTTTTCCTGGAAGTCATTGGAAAATTCTCATCTTTGACTGTTGGTAGATGTTGTTGATGAGACAGTGTTCTTCGCTTAAGAGGCGCGATTTCATTGAGAATTACTTATGGCTTTTAAAAAAGTCGTTTTTGCGGATCAATCTTAATTGCTTCCGGTCTACAAAGCTAGCGTGTCGAAGTGCGCAGCTCTCTGTGGATGTTGTTCTAGTGATCCGAAGTGGAGGGTGATATAGAGTCAAATCAGATGACGTCAAGGAGTTATTAAGAGTCAAGTATTGTTATGAATGTTCTAAAGTACGGCTATAAGCATGGTTAAAATGATGGAATATATAATAATGAGAAAAACATGCATGTAAAAGCTCACTGTTAACTGAATAGGTGAAAAAGAGCTCTCAGTAAAAATTTCAAACAGCAGCTGGAAGTAGTTATGCATTGCTTACTCATTAACCCTTTTAAATTTTAGGGAAGAAGCAACCGAAAACAGCTCTTAAAATGCGCCTCTTAAATTTTCCTTTCTTAGGACTGTCAGTTCGTTCCGGACTTGGAACTCGAGGTGTTGTTCGACGAACCCAGACAGTTTCTCCAGGGACCCAGAAGTAGCCACCCATACTTAAGAGGGCAGTTTCCTCCATACAGTCATCCAAAAAACAATTCAAAAGTCCCGGAGGATAACGGAGAGGTTTTGGACGTTCGCAGTTTCGAATGATCCTTGCCGACAGGATCGGGCCCTCGGTGATTTCAATTTCCGGGAAGAACATTTCGAGACAATCAAACGATGTTAGGTAAATAATACTAAAGATGCAATTAGGAGGAAAGATACTTGATAGTTTTGAAATTCGAAGCAGTTAAATCGCAGTTTAAAGGAGAGCGTTTAGCATTCAAACATAAACTTTTAGCAGTTTAGTAAGAAATGAAATTCATTGTTGATTGTTGCAAATTTTACTTTTCTACAACAAATAGCTCCATTGCGACTTAAAACAATACGATTGTGTTCACATTATTTACAACAATATTAAATCTTACATAGTTAAAAGAATCATTGTTTAGAAACCTGCTGTTAGTGTACTGCTGTATTGATAGAATTTGACTGATGTATGTCATTATAGGCACAGTGCATGGCTGAATAAAGAACTGTTATTACAAGAGGTGACCAGTCCAGATGAGATGGGCTCAGCGCGAGCCGAAAACCCGGGCTCGGGCAGTTGAGAAATGTCTCCCTCATTGAACATACTCCTTGTAAACAAATTTAAAAAAATGATTCGTGGGAGAAATAAACTTATTATTATTGGATAAACTTAAATAAAAAGAATTAGAAAATGCATTAAGAGTCTTTGCTTTTCTATTTGTCTTTTATTTGCACAAACGGAAAAATTTAGGATAATCTGTCAATGGAGTCATTGACTTTTATGAATCTATTAGCTGAAATTTCGGGTTCGGTTGCCGACTTCAATAATATCGCTCGGGCTCGGATTGGAAGTCCTTGGGCTCGGGCATTAAAAAAAAAAAAAAAAAAAAAAAAAAAAGAGCCCGAGCTCATCTCTAGTGACCAGGGTCCAAGGTCGGCGCTAAGGGCTGGCCGGGTGTCCGAGGTGCGCAAAGTTCAAATTTTGTAAGAGACGCGCTTATGACCCTAACTACGACACTGCCTGGGTCACCGCTCGTCTCGCTTCCATCCCTATGCGCTGCAGATCTTTCTGAATTAAAGCCTTGAAAGTTTTGTGGTTGTGGCTTACCACAAAAATCAAAGGCACCCTCCGGAGTCCTTTTTTTCTGTTTTCTTAAGTTTAAGATGCAAACTAATTCGATAAGGGTTTCGAAAAAGGTGAAAGAAATGATGAGTTTTTAGGCTATCTTGACTATGTCCAGCCGCTTAGTCTTCCCTTCAAAACTTGATACTCGCTCCTTCTTGGAAAATCCTCCAGGTCCGGTCCGACAGAGTATTTCCCCGTTGATTTCTGACTTGTCAACGGTTTAAGATGACCTCATCTGAGTTATTCAAACACTGTTGCCTTTGATCAGCCTTGTCTTAATACCATATGTCAATTAATTGTGGAGAAGGAGTTTTTACTAGTTTTCTCCAAAAAGAAAATAATAATTTATTTATTTTAATAGATGAGTTAGAGGTCAACTCTGAACAGCTGACATGAAATTGCTTTCACTGACATCCAATTTTCACTGAAATATACCTATGTATTTTCGTAACGAAATTATTTTTCAACTGTAAATTTTTTATCTTAAATATTTAATTAATTTTCTCCTAAATATATACTTAATTTTAAATTTATTTTCCAAATTATTAAATTTCTCTAAACTTAGAAAATGTGCGCAGAATTTTCAAAGAAGCAAATCATCCTTTTTAATTTAAAATCTTGAAACTCTCTTTAACCTGTTCGCTTCCATTGTTGTAAAGACACAACGGTGAAGTTTTCCGTTTGTGTCCAGCGGTGTTGCTCAGATTGGATCACTGATTATACGCCAAGAGAGACGCTGAGCCCAATCGGTCATTAAAATACTTCATTAAAAGAAGAAAAGAAAACGCCGGAACTGATGAGGGAGACTGTCCTTGACGTCGTTTGATATTTCAGGGGATTATGGCCTTTAAAATTACGGAAAAATCGATATTGATATTTTGAGTGAACCCTACTTTTAAATAATTTATTTTAAATCGGCCCTTCAAAATTTTCATATTGTGATTTTGTGTCAGAAATTAAGCAGAAACTAGCCTTAAGACTCACTTACACCCTTTCAAAAAAGTATTGGAGTGTAAGTCCCATGCCAGTTTCATATTCAAAATTTTGTTCCCTGTAAAAACGAATCATGTCATACAGCAATAAGTTCTATAATTTCTTTTAAATTTGTGTTTTTTACAAAAACTAATTAGTTATTCACAAAACGAAAGTAGGAAATATGGCTATTACTCAAATACTGAGTGGTTGCATGGTCTGATGGTAAATGCTTTTCAAAAGTTCGCCTCCCAAGACACCCCCATCGTGTGGAATTTTCATAACGCAAAACGCTTATTCTAAATACTGAATAATGAACAGAGAAAAACAATATGGTAATTTGGAAAAAAGCAGTCTTAGTCAAATGCGAAACCATACTTAATATTAATCAAGTAATGAACTATAAAAAATAATTATTTAATTAATTTATTGTTTTAGGAATAATTTCATTGAACTAACAATCATGTTCAGGTTAAACTTCAGAAGTGGGCGTCTTCAAACTTTTCCCCTTAAGACTACATTGCTGCTTTCCGGCATTATCCTGAAAACGTACACATGGCGATTTTGGCAGAGTGGCGCGAAGATAACTTGTTTTCACTGTTATTTTACGGACAGTGGCATAACAGTAGGATGGCAGGACGGGCAAGACATCACAGGCTCCCGGCCGGAGCCCCTCCCCCCTACATGGAGACTGTTGCAACCTCATTACATTTACTGAAAAAAATATATATATTACAAATTTTAATTGTATTCAATTAATTTTAGTTACCGACGGAAGTACATAAATTAAATAACATACAAAAAATATGCATCAAATTTAGTTATCAGTGAGAAAAAATAATAGCTCTGTTTTGTAACTTGTAGTAATAAAGGGGGCCCAAGCAATGAACTCGATACAGGCCACAACGATGTAGTTGGGCCTAGGCCATTGTTTACGGATATGCTTTTTTCATGATGATTTCAAGGCTTGCAATCGCAAACTGATCAACTAAGTCTTATTTTCTTTCTATTTAGTGTTCTTATTTCAAGTAAGATCACTGCCTACCTTTAAAAGACAATTTACGGTCAAAAATCAGATTTTTCTTTTCTTTATTTTTTACAGCAACAGCAGCTATATATATTCTTTCTAAACTCGTTACCATTATCTATGCATGCGGCCCTCGTTTTTTTTTTTTTTTAAATATTTTACAAGTTTTTTTTCTAGATATTAAAAAATTCATAATTGCAAACTTTTAGGACCGTTTGTATGGATTTAGGAATTTGTGTGTAGTTATAATCAGTATGCGGTTAGTTTATACTTTAGGAAAAGTTAGCTTATACTTTTTGTCTGTTTTAAAAATTTGCTATAATAAGAAATATTGAAATTATTATTTTCTAAGTTTTAGATATCTGTGTGTAAAGGAAAAGTTTGAATCCTTAAATTTTTTACAGAGAAATTCTCGGTGCGAGTTTTTATATTTATGGCAAACCTTTGCACTAAAAAAACACTTTTATTTATTTATTCACTTTTTTTTTTTGGGGGGGGGGGTTATTTTTTTTCGAAACTAATAAGATTAAAGATTTAGAAGATTCGATTTTTAATAAAGATTTGGAAGGATCTGAAAGTTTTAGAAAATTTAATCTCAAACACATAAATCTTACGATAAAATTTAATAAAATCAGTTATTTTATGTTGCTTTAATTTTCTCTTTGATCTGTCCCGACTTTAGAAAAGTAATTTATTTCAGACTTTTTTTGTAATCGTTTAATTTCTTGGATTAAGATACATTTTACAACTAGCATAGAATATTATTACACGTGCGATAATGCAATCAGCATTCAATTTATGTACTTCATATCATGATTTTTGCATAAAAAAATCAGGGCTCACAAATAATCTCTTTTTTCCCTAAAAGTCTCTTTTTTTAGTTTGAGCTCTCTAAAAGTCCCTTTTCCATGTAAATGGTCCCTATTTCCTCTTTTTCACCGTGGATTCTAAAAATTCCGAAGTCATGTCATGGTAACTCTCGAATGATAAGCACCTGTAAGAAATCTAATTGCAAACCAACTGAGAAACCCATCCACATAAATGTCAAATATTTGAATTTTTTCTGGTCCTGCTTATTTATAACTAGCTGAAGTACCCGTCCTCGACGGGTTAGTGAATGCAAATTTCCAAAAAGCAAGAACTTTCGTCAGCATTGTAGGAGTACACAGAATGAATGTAGTATGTTGCCAAAGTAAAGAAAGCGAAGTTATAATTTTTATGTATTGTGAAAATATTACAGGTTAGAGAGTAACTAAGTAATACCATTTGATTCGCTTTAGTTGTAATTATGGGATGCGCGAACGAATATTTACACATACTGAAATAATTTCCGCAAAATCTCAAAATTTAATCAACATTTTGAAAAATTGGAAGCCTAGAATTTAAGTTGAGTGACAACCTACCATGTTAACAATATTGCGTTTCATTCCCTGCAGTCTTTTTTTCGTGATGCTGGACCAAAATTTAGCATTTTAAAGCGATTTTCACAAAATCTCAAAATGTAATCAAAATATTTTAAAAATTCAACGCCTATAAATTAAGATTAGCAACTAATTATCATATCACCAAATTTCTTATCATTCGTATTAGTCGTTATTGCGTGATGCTTGAAGAAATATAAACGTATTTTGAGAGCATTTTCTCAAATTCTAATAAAAATGTTTAAAAAATTGGACACATATAGTTTACTTTGAGCAACCATCTATCATGTGACAAATTTCATATCACTCGCTTAAGTCGTAATGCGTGAACAAATATTCACTCAATTTTAATCGATTTTCACAAAATCTCGAAATCTGATCGATTTTTTTTTCAATTAGATGCTTATAGTTTAAGGTTAGTGACCACCTAGCATTTCACCACATATCATTTTTTCACCTTTGCAGATATTATGTGATGTGCGAACACAAATTTACGTAGTTTGAAACGATTTTCGCAAAATCTGAAAATCTAATCAAGATTTTTTAAAAATTCGACGCCTATGTTTTAAGTTGAGTGACCACCTATCATGACACCAATTTTCATATCATTCGCTTCAGTCGTTTTTACGTGATGCTCGAACACAAATTTACGCAGTTTAAAAGGATTTTCGCAAAATCTCAAAATCTAATCAAGATTTTTTAAAAATTCGACGCCTATGTTTTAAGTTGAGTGACCACCTATCATGACACTCAATTTCATATTATTCGCTTCAATCGTTTTTACGTGATGCTTGAACATAAAAAGCGTCACGGACAGAATGACAGACAGACAAACTTTTTTTTGAGGGTCGCACCGGATTCCCAGGTGCTTGAAACGGATAGAAATCGCAAAATTTTTGAAATCCAAGAAATGTACAGACAAAAGTCTAATTTTATTTATATAGATTATCCACAAAAAAAATATTTTAAGTTTCCTTAAAAAAAGGTAGTAAAAACAAGCAATACAATAAAATTAGGTTTCAAGGAAATCAAAATGAGTCAGTTGGTTCATTTTTCGCCTTCCCGTTATTCTTTCTTCCAGACTTTCTCAAATGTGAAATGCGTCAGTTTCCATTTTATGAATTTTTCTAGCTAACCTGCGGAAGCCTGAAAATTTTGCATTCCAAATTTTTCTGCCAGAATAACAGCACTGCAGTAATTGAATCGGTGAGTGCAGAAACCACCTCAGTTACAAACAGGAAATTTTTTTTCAGGCAAGAGAAAAAACTTCATAAAACTTCATCAATTAGGTAATATTTGCATGACAGAAACATAAATGCATGTTATGATAGAGGAAAAAAATAAGTTCAAATATTTGAAAATTTGAAGGAGTTATGAAGTTTTTTCTCTCTCCTGAAAAAAATTTCCTTTTTGTGACTGAGGTGGTTTCTGCACTCACAGATTCAATTGCTTGATTTTATTTTATTAATACGAACAATTATTTGCATGAGGGATCTAGGCCGAGTACGGGGTGCCCTACATGGGGGTTTTTCTAAGGGGTCTTAATCCGTATTTATGAGAAGTTTCGGAGAAAATTGCAAAGACTCCGAACGGTTAGATTGACGGACGCGACCTGAGTTTGAACCAGGCACTTTCCTCCTGCCAGTTGCGAGCGCTATGCGCTCAGCCACTCGTCGGGACTCCAGAAATTGGAGTTATGTGATGTTATGTGGCAAGCCTATACTAGAGGCATCTGCATTCTGGGGCGGTTGCCTTGGTCGGAGGATTTTTTCAGAGGTTCTAACGCGTATTCACGTTAATCCTGAAGAAAACCATCTGGAAAAACTCCAGACAGTTAGATAAACAGCCGCCTGTAGGCCCAAACGCGGGACCTTCACTCTTCAGCCATCTATCATGTCGAGTGTCTTATCCACTCGGCCATGATGGGGACCAGAAAGTAGAATGTTTGATGCTTTTGCCATTGCTACATGCAATCATTTGCATGCAGAAGTGCCTTGGCAAATTCTTCCAATCGGCCACATTGACTTTTCGGCCGTTTGGATTTGGATTCCGAACTAAATTTTTGTGCTGCTTCAAGAATTTTCTCGTTGCTTCTAAAATACTTTGAGATTACACTCAGGTAGTTCAGATTGTCTTGCGAATTGAACTTTTGACATTCCCCCACTCTTTAAAAAAAAAAAAAAATTCCCTGTTCCTGTACGTAAGATGAAAAAAAAAAAAAAATACGTTGTTAAACAGAAACGACGTCGTCTTTGAATAGAAATTTTTTACGTTGGAGTTGCTGGGACTCCAACGTAAAAAATGAAATGCTGGGGTGAAATATCGTCTTTGGAAAGAGATCGTCGTTAAACAGAGAGTCAACTGTATATACAGTGCTACTTTTTAAAATTTCAGTTCATGTGAAAATTTACATTTTTTTTTTAACTTCCCTAATACATAGTGTATTTCTAGCTCTAGGGGGGGATCGAGCCCTCCCCCCCCCGTGGATCCGCCACTGAGTCGGTATCAAACCCACAACCTTCCAGTTACGAGTCCAACGCCTTAACCACTGGGCTACAATGTGGCCAATTGGAAGAGTTTGCTAAGGCACTTCTGCATGCAAATGGTTGCGTGAAGCAAGAGCATCCAACATTCTAATTTCTGGGCCCCACCATGGCCGAGTGGATAAGACACTCGACATGATAGATGGCTGGAGTGTGAAGGTCCCGCGTTTGGGCCTACCGCGTGGCTGTCGATCTAACTATCTGGAGTTTTTCCAGATGGTTTTCTCCAGATTTAACGTGAATAAGCGTTAGAATCTCTGAAAAAATCCTGCGACCAAGGCAACCGTCCCAGAATGCAGATGCCTCTAGTATAGGCTTGTCACATAACACATAACTCCAATTTCTGGAGACCCGATGGCTGAGCGCATAGCGCTCGCAACTGGGAGAAGAAAAGTGCCTGGTTCAAACTCAGGTCGCGTCCGTCAATCTAGCCGTTCGGAGTCTTATGCAGTTTTCTCCGAAACTTCTCATAAATACGGATTAAGGCCCCTTAGAAAACCCCCCCACGTAGGGCACCCCGTACTCGGCCTAGATCCCTCATGTAGATAATTGTTGTATTACCAAAATAAAATCGAGCAATTACTGCAGTGCTGTTATTCTGGCAGAAAAATTTGGAATGCAAAATTTTCAGGCTTCGGCTGGTTAGCTAGAAAAATTCATAAAATGGAAGCTGGCGCATTTCACATTTGAGAAAATTGGAAGAAAGAATAACGGGAAGGCGAAAAATGAAACAACTGACTCATTTTGATTTTTTTGAAACCTAATTTTATTGTATTCCTTGTTTTTACTACCTTTTTATTAAGGTAACTTAAAATAATTTTTTGTGGATAATAAAATAATATAATGATAATAAAAGTAAAAATTTTAAACACGTCAATATATCAAGAAAAATATTCACAGTCCTAAGAATGTAAAGTGTAAAGGGCTGGTGCTGGTGCTGTAGGATTACGGCAAATTATCTGCACATGGAATCTACGCCGATGGGTGGGGTGCACTCCGTGGCGGTCTTTCTAAGGGGTCCTAACCCTTTTTTAATCTAAGTTTCGGAGGAAAGCACGGAAAACTCCGAAACCTTAAGTTGGCGGACGCGAACTGGTTTTGAACCAGGCATCTTCCAAAGTGTAAAGGGATTGTGATTGTGTGTGAAAAAGGCAAACCTGCGCGAGGGGTATCTGCCTAAGGTGAGGGATGCCTTGGAAGGAGGACTTTCTAAGAGGTTTTAACGCGTATTCACGTTACATCCGGAGAAAACCTACCAAAGCTCCAGACCGTTAGATCGACGACCGCGCAATGGGACCTGAACACGGGACCTTCACACTTCGGCCATCTACCATATTCAGTGATATAACCACTGTGCCATGGTGAGGCCAAAGTGTAAAGGGAAATGTTTTTCTTTTGAGCAAAACTGGTTACCTTATAAAGGTGGTAAAGTGTGATGGTTGTAAAGCGAAATTGCATTAAAGCTGTCACTATAGACAGACAATCTCTTTACCAAGGTGGTCACTTTAGCCGGTTCCACCATATTTGAATGGACGACGGCATACTGATACGGGGAAAAAAATTTCCGTTGCTCTCTCCATTTTATAGGGGACGGAGTTTGCGGTTTAGTGCAGAAATCTTTTATCGGTAAACCCCGAATTGCCATTAAAAACTCGTAAACTTCGCGACGAGAATGCCTAGCCACTGCGGTCACGTTAGACGCAGCGGCAGTCAGCATCGGACTTAAGTGATGCTGAAGCATAGACGAACATTCTAACCCTCCGCAATTTGTACAGCTTTCATTCTTTCAACTGCTCTCATAAGTTCTCCACACCAACCAGGCGAATGAGTACAAATCCTCATTATAAAAGTCTGGTTTTAAAAAAGAAAGCTCAAATTGTACATAGCAGGTAATAGTGATGATCAGACCGCGGATTATATGCAATCGCATATTTGCATATGCAATTGCATATTTCAGGTGTTTTTGAAGGTTTGGCATAAAATGACGCATTTTCTCTGTTGGATGCATACTTCAGTCTCTTTAGCTTTGAATTTGTAACCTTTTCTACCTTCTGCTCAGTATTTTTTTTTCTTTAACTTTTTAAGTCAACGCTTTTTTAAAATTTATACAACCTCAGGTTCCCAGCAAAATAGCATATACGCTATCAATTTTTTTCGTGTGTATTTGCAATAGTTTAAATGAAGTTAGCCTATATATTAAAAGTTCAGAAATGGCAAGAATGAAAACAACCCTGGTGAAGACGTGGATTTCGGATTATGGACAAGACCTAACTCCATAAAAGATGCAGTTAATGCTTTGGATAGCGTTGATTCTTCTTTTTTCATTGCGGAAGAAATGCTTAGCGATTTGTCCATCCGAAAAGGTCTATCGATAATTGAAACACATTTTTCTTTCTTAACATCAGACATCACAAAATTAGAATATCGAAATCTGCTTCTGTGTGATGTAATGAGTCAAGTTGTAAAAGTACAGGAATTCGTTGGTAAGATTCCAGAAACATTAGGAGAAGAAATCAGTGAGAAAATGAATTTTATTTTAAATAAAAATTCAGGATTTTTGCCAGTGAATAAAATAAATAATTTTATAAATTGTGAGGGGAGTGAATTACCGTAAAAGGTAGAACCATCCAAAGAGAAATACACTGCTGGCCATCGTAAATGCAACACCCTGAAGGAAGCATGCAAATAATATGAAATTTACAACATGCATTAGCTGAGGTGAGATATGCAAATGATTAGAATTTCAGCGCAGACGCACATCAAGCGCGCCTGTGGCGCCACCTCAAAGCGCTATTTAAGGCTTGGAGATTTCGACGGTTTCAAGTACAGCAATTGTGTTTTTCTTGCTTTTTTTTCAAAAAAACGATAAATTATGCCTCGTAGGAAACAACGATCATCTTTTGATCAAGTATCCGAGTTTGACAGAGGAAGGATAGTGGCATACCGAGATTGTGGGTTATCTTTCAGGGAAATCGGTCGTCGTATTGGACGAAACCAAACAACTGTGATGCGGATATGTGATCGTTGGGTGCAGGAGGGTACGACGGACAGACGTGATCGACCTCAGTGCACCACGTCACGTGATGACAGGCAGATTGTACGCATGGCAGTGACGGACCGCTCAGTCACATCACGAACCATATCACAGCAGATTCAGTCTGTAACGCATCATCCAGTGTCTGCGCGTACCATTCGACGTCGTTTACAGCAGAATGGTCTGTCCGCAAGACGTCCGTTGCTTTGTCTACCTCTGACGCGGAACCACAGACGTCTCCGCCGCCAATGGTGCGATGAAAGAAGGATGTGGACGACAGAATGGAATGAAATTCTCTTTACTGACGAGTCACGCTTCTGTATGCAACACCACGACGGTCGGATTCGAGTCTGGAGACACCGTGGAGAGAGGATGCTGAACAGCTGCATTATGCACCGTCACACTGGTCCTGCACCGGGTATTATGGTATGGGGCGGTATCGGATATCTCTCTCGCACTCCTCTAGTACGCATTGCCGGTACTTTAACCAGCCAGCGCTACATCTCCGAGGTGTTGGAGCCAGTTGTCCTTTCTTACCTTCAGGGCTTGCCAACAGCCATATTTCAGCAGGATAATGCACGGCCACACGTGGCACGCATTGTCCAAGGGTTCTTCGTCAATCACCAGATTGAATTGCTTCCCTGGCCGGCGCGCTCTCCGGATCTTTCGCCGATAGAAAACATGTGGTCCATGGTTGCTCAACGACTGACCCAGAGTTCATCCCCAGCTGTCACACCAGATCAACTTTGGCAACGTGTGGAAGCTGCTTGGTCTGCTGTACCCCAAGAACACATTCAAAGTCTCTTTGAATCAATGCCGAGGCGTGTGGCAGCTGTGATCTCCAACAACGGCGGCTACTCTGGGTACTGATTTTGGCAGGAACCACGCTTCATAGAATGCTGTAAATTTAATCATTTGTTACTTGGTCAACATGTTATCTACACAATAAATTTTGTTGTGATATCTCTTGTTTTTCTTGGTGTTGCAATTTGGGTGGCCAGCAGTGTATTATAAGTACTGTCCAGTGACATTCGTTGATGTTGAAAGAGCATTTTCAGCATATAAAATGATTTTAGATGATAGAAGACAAAGCCTTACTATTGAAAATTTAGAAAAAAACTTAGCTGTGTATTGCAAAAAAAATTACTGAAAGTTGTTTTAATTCATATTTCATATCACTAAGATTGGGAATAAAAATTTCTCATTCCGTCATTCATGATGTTTTGTAGTTTCAAAGAGAAAAAAAAAAGTATCATAATTGCAAGGTAAATGATAGAAAATACTTTTACAAGCAACATTTTTATTTTCTGTTAATATGTGAATATTTTTTGTTATCTGGTGCTTATTTTTAGATTTTTAGTGCATATTTTTAGATTCTTAGTGCATATTTTTAGATTTTTTAATGCATATTTTGTCACTTTTTAAGTGCATATAATCCGCGGTCTAGTGATGATAACAGTTGTAAATAGCAATTGAGGTTAGTTTACTACAGTCCTCACTGAAAAGGATGGGAATTACTTAATCTGTAAAACTTAATGCCATCCTAAAATGCAAAAATGCATGCTGTGATCACTGTATATTGCACGGTGGCTGTATAGGTTCAATAATGCGTTCAGCAATTGAATCGGCGATTGGAGAAACAACTTCAGTCACAAAAATGCGAAAAATCGTTTTCGATGAAAATAAGCTTAGAAAGGTAAGATGCGTGTTGAGGGCAAGAACGACGTTGATATGTTGAGTAGTTTCGTAGATACGGGGCTTCTTTTTCAAACGATGGACGGCAATGAATCAATGGTCGAAAATGATCTATTTTAACACTATTATTGGCCACCTGCCCTGCCCTAGGGGTGGTTTTCTAAAAAATAGTTATTCCAACTTCAATGTTAGATTTTCATCTCCAAAATTTTCTGCAAGCAAAGCACTTTTTTTCTCCTAAATTCATGTTCTTGACTTTTGTATACCATAAATATGGTTAGACAATAAATGGTGATTTGATTTGATTATCTTTTTCCAAGTTTTCAGCTGACTAAAAACCAGTTGAGTGCAGAAACAGCATAAGTCCGAATCAAATTTTAAATTTTCCTAAGCCTAACTGATGTCGAAATTAGGTAATATTTGCATGACAGAAACATAAATGCATGTTATGACACAAAAAGAAAAAGTTAAAATATTTGAAAATTTGGAGGAGTTATTAAGTTTTTTCTCTCTCCTGAAAAATTTCCTTTTTGTGACTGAGGTGGTATCTGCGCTCATCGATTCAATTATACTCTGTACACACTAAAATGTTAATGGGTAGGGCCCGTGAACAACAACATGAATAAAGGTCGTTGCTAATTAGCCACGTTTTGTCGCTACAGGGGTTAAGGCGACATTTTTCTGGCGAAATTTACGACTTTTAATGACCAGTCGGGATCTACCAACAAGAGATTAATGTGTTAAACTGAAACCCCCCCCCACACACACACACAATGGAGAGAGCAACGGAACATTTTTTTCCCGTATCAGTCCCGTCGTCCATTGAAACGCATAAAACACTTGGCTTATGAGCATCGGCCTTAACTTGATGGATATAGGGCACACGTTAGCTCTGCCACCCCCCCCCCCCCTTCCGAGTTTTCTTTCGACGGTTCTTGCAGCAGACAACATACTTATTTAGTTGTGATACACAATGTCTAATTATACTTTGGGAGAAAAAGTATTGGAAAATCAATGTATCATCCTAATGAAAAACTGAGCCCCCCCCCCCCCCCAGATGGTTTCTCTGGATCCGCCCCTGTACAGCATACAAATGAATCACTAAAGAGCACGATTTAACTCAGCTTTTAGGACTTATTACTCATGCCTTTGTACCAGTATTGACGATTTTGAAACTTCAAAACGTCATGAAAAACAGAATGAGAAATTTTTATTCACAATCTTGGTGATATGAAATATGAATTAAAACTACTTTCAGTAATTTTTGCTGCAATACACAACTAAGTGTTTTTCTAAATTTTCAATAGTAAGGCTTTGTCTTTTATCATTTAAAAACATTTTATATGCTGAAAATGCTCTTTCAACATCAAAGAATGTCACTGGACAGTACTTATAATATTTCGCTTTGGATGGTTCTACTTTTTCCGGCAATTCACTCCCCCTCGCCATTAATAAAATTATTTATTTTATTCACTGCCAAAAATCCTGATTTTTATTTAAAATAAAATTCAGTTTCTCACTGATTTTTTCTTCTTATGACTTTGGAATCTTACCAACGCACTTTTGTACTTTTACAACTTGACTCATTACATCACTCAGAAGCAGATTTTGATATTCTAATTTTGTGATGTCTGATGTTAAGAAGGAAAAATGTGTTTCGATTATCGATAGACCTTTTCGGTTGGACATATCACTAAGCTTTTCTTCCGCAATGAAAAAAGAAGAATCAACGCTGTCCAAAGCATTAACTAACATCCTTTTTTGGAGTTAGGTCTTGTCCATAATCCGAAATCCACGTCTTCATCAGGGTTAACATGGTTGCTTTCATTCTAGCCATTTCTGAAATTTTAATATATAGGCTGACTTAATTTAAATTGTTCCAAATACACACACAAAAAAAAAAAAACTGGAAGCGTATATGCTATTTTGCTAGGAACCTGAAGTTGTATAAATTTTTCAAAGCGTGGGACTTAAAGAGTTAAAGAAAAAAAAAAATACTGAAAGGAAGGTAAAAAAAAAGTTACAAATTCAAAGCTAAAGAGATTGAAATATGCAACCAACAGTGAAAATGCGTCATTTTATGCAAAATCATCAAAAACACCTGAAATATGCAATTGCATATGCAAATATGCGATTGCATATAATCCGCGGTTTGGTTATATGTCTTGAACATCATGGATTCTTTTTTTTTTTAAAAAAAAAGGTGTTTAAAGGAGAAAAATGTTTTGTTTCTATTTAATCTTTAAGTAAACAAACTTTGATACAATTGATAAATTAAGATCCAACATCCATTTTAATACCGTTAAAGTCCTAACTACAGTTAACTAAAGTAATCTAACTAAAGTTAAAGTCCTAAAAGAATTATTGAAGCAAGGATAATATTTAAAAAAAAAAAAAAAAAAAAAAAAAAAAAAAAAAAAAAAACCCTTAGCAGTAGAGTGCTGATTTTGAACCTGACACACTCAATTCGCCAACAAAATAATGATCAAATTTACAAAACTTAAAGTATTAACCAGCCTGTTAAAGTACTTACAGCCAAGGGGGGCAGGAAAAAAACAAAACAGTGTTTTGTCGGGGCTGACACATTTACCCTGTGTTAAATGATTAAAAGCACAATTCTGCAATTCGCACAGGAAAAAAAGTTAATGTTTTTTAATATGCTGACTAGCAGTCAACTAATATAATTTAAAAAGTAGTGAATGAAAAATCTCTTGCTGCATTTGATGCAATCAGTTTTAAAGGGGAGGGGCTTTTTTGAAGCCAGGGCCTTGGTGCATTGCATGCACAATACCTGCTTTGAAATTGACAATGAGGAGGAGGCCTCAATTGGCATTTTATAGTTAGTGTAGGTTACTCTCTATTCTATAAAAAGTAACGGTCGTTGTTGCCACCGCTGTCAAGAGCTCATTCAGCTATCATCTCCTAAACCGTGGGGATTTGAATTTCGAGAAACATGTCCACAGATTCGGAAAATTGCGAGGAACCTGATAAGCTGACTTAAATTTCGAAAATTGAATTATTTTAGAGATATTAATAAAAAACTGAAATAATAAAACATAATGGTTGCCAGATTTGGCATAAAATCATTCATTCCTTTGCAACAAAGCAATTCTCAGTATGTAGAATCGTGTGAAATTGACAAACATGAAGTAGAATTGCACCATTTTATGCCAAATTAAAAAATATATGAAATAAATAACTCAAAGTGTGTGTTACACAAGGTTGACAATTTTCCAATAATAAGTTCGCTTAGACAACAGGAGTTTAGAATTAGTGATTATTCGTTTTTCCAAAACAGAATAACTAATTGTAACTGATTTTAAAAGTGCCATATTGGCATTAGATACGATCTGGCAAAATGGTATCTTTCCAAGCAGGGTGAATCTAAACGGTGAGTTCAAAAATGTTAGAACCCAATATCTTGAAAATTAAAATGCAGATTATTTTAAAGCCGGTTCGGTCCAGCTGGAGTATTTGCTACCAGTAGAAATATTTCGTGGTGTTAACTATGCCATTATAGCAGTTATTGTACACTTTGGATATTTTCCAGTGCGGCGAGATGATATAATTTGTGGTGCTATTTATGCCAATCTGCAAAGGATTATGTATATGAAAATATGGATAACGGTTTTCCAGGAACCTTACATGAGCAGTAATTATAGATTGTGAGCATGTGTAAATTGCCAAATAATGAAAAGTCGCCATTGGTGGCAAGTTATCCTAGCTGTTCCATAGTTTTTATCAAAGAAAACATATGAAGTACTGTTTTCTTAGAGGTAATAATTAACTATACATATACGCAAGTTGCCAAATTATGAAAATTCGCCATAATTGGCTAATAAGCAAGGTGTTCCATGGTTTCATATAATTAAAAATAGTGCGAAGTGTAAATTTTTATGTTCCAAGCAACATGCAAAAACCAAGCAGTGTAGCTCATTAACATTCTGTCTGATCCAATCTTTAGGTTTTGTTTGTTGAAATTATGCCTTTTTTACAAATAAGCCTTATTAGGGGCCGAATGCTTCATACGAAAAGCGAGTGCAGCGAGTCTAGGGGCCTTGGCACCTAGTAAGACAAGAAAAAGTGTACCACAATTTAAATTATTAGTACTACAAAAACACACTTCAAAATGATGGACTCAAAAAAAAAAAAAAAAAAAAAAAAGAACTTCTAACTCGAATAAATCAGAAATACATTGTAACTTACTATATAGTAATGCTGATCCATGACTCTGTCACAATTCAAGTTCAACCACTCAAAAACCAAACTTTTACCATAATTAATCCAAACAGATTAAAATGTTATTTCACTAATTGTACAAAAGCAATACAGAGTTTTACAATCACCTTCACTAAGTAATGAGCAGTGGGTGGCATATGTATTAAAAAATAAAAACTTATGCTACAAAATAATAAAAGGGATTGAAGAACTACAAAATAATCAACCCAAGTATATTCATCCGATTGAAATAAGACCCCATACACCACAAAGCGATTCAGATTAAATAAATACAAGAATTTCTGTTGTTAAAAACCACGTGAAAATTCTTAATAGAATTTTTTTTTTTTTAAATTATGGATTTATTTGCATTATTTCCTGACATAGAAATTCTGTTTCTGCTCTTATTTCTTTAGAATTGAAAAAACAAACACACATACACACACACAAAAAAAAAACCACACTTCTCATATCTAAGCCTAAATTTATTTTTCAGTACATTATATATATATATAAAAAAAAAGGAAACCTCCTTTCTAAAGCCCAATTTTGAGTATTAGATATATTTATTTATGTTTAACTTTTTCAGAATTACTTTAAGAGTTTATCATTCTCAAGCCTATTGTTTACTTTTGGATATTTATTTACTTATTTTTTTTACTTTCAAAATTGTAAAAAAAGAAAAAAAAAAGGAATGTGTTAAATATATGTATCAAAAAATGGTCAAATGTTACTAAGAACAATATTGTGAGCTATTGTAAACCACTGTAAATTAACTGCTTTTATATTGTATAACACTGATGTATTTTACCAATTGTAATCCAAAAATTGTGCTGTAAAAAAAATAAAATAAAGATGAGGGAAACAGCTGCTTGCTGGAACTGAGCCTGCGGCTAGGGTTAAGCAGGACACATCAGGAACTAAAACAGGCTTTAAACCAAATAGGTAGGCCGTTCCTGAAGGTAATCAGGGATGTGCCAGCTGAAATTAAATTTTGGAGCAAGAAAAAAGACATTTTTGGAGCAAGAAAAAAAGATTAGTGGAGCAATTTGGAGCAAGAAAAAGTCACTTTTTGGAGCATAAGAATGTCAATTTTGAAATACAAAATTTATTTTTGGAGGGAAAGAGAAAAGTCATTAAAGAATGCCAATAAAAAAAAAAAAATGAAAATTAAGGAGGTTCTTAAAAACTCTTAGCTTATAACAAAAACCAGTTTTTTTTTCTGGGGGGGGGGGGGTCAGAAGCTTATGAAATAAATAAAAAATTCAGTTACTTTAAAACATTGCTATACAAAATATCTATTTTAAATCAAAAATACAATATTTACTAAACTATATTAACCCATTTATGCCTAGCATCCCTTTTTTGGGACGGCATTTTTGCTATCAGTGGAAAGTGTTATTTATTTTTCCTAGCCTTTATTCACGAGTATAGAACCTCAAGTCCAGATAATATTTTAACATGACCCAGTAGGATGTTGACATTTCAATTTTTATACATAACTAGCAGATCCGCACGGCGTTGCTAGTTGCTTTGTTAGCTCGGTGAGATGATATATTTCAACGTGCTAAATACGCCAATCTGCAAAGGATTATGCATATGAATATATGGATAACAGTAACCTTGCATGAGTAGTAATTATCGTTTGTGAGTATCTGTAAATCGCCAAATAAGGAAAAGTCGCCATTGGTGGCAAGCTATTCTAGCTGTTCTATAGTTTTCATCAAAGGAAACATATGAAGTACTGTTTTCTTTGAACTAATTATTAACTATACATATATGTACGTTGGCAAATTATGAAAAATCGCTATGCGTGGCAAATACCCAAGGTGCTCTGTAGATTTTACATGATTAAAAATAGTGTGAAGTTTAAAATTCTGTGTGCCTAGAAACATGCAAGGACCAAGCAATGTGTAGTTCGGTAACATTCTATCCGATTCAATCTTTGGGTTTTGTCTTGAAATTATGCCTTTTTTACGAATAGGCCTCATTAGGGACCAAAAATCTCATACGAAAACAAGCGTAGTAAGTCTGGAGGCCTTGGCCTCTAGTATATATAAGAAAAAACACACAACTTAAAAAAAAATTGTTTTTTTTTTTAATAAAAAATTATGTAGTTATATATACATCACAAAATCATATGAATAAAATGCAAATTTTTACATGCTTATGTAAAATACTTTGTTAAGATAACATACTGAACAAGAACTGTAAAACACAAAATTTAAACACATGTAACAACAACATGGATTTGCATAATATAACAATAAACAATTTAAAGGCATATGCATTTGATTTTAAAGTTATTTAGAAGGTCAACAATAAATAAGTACAGTATCAAAATAGTAATGTTGTTGCACTTTTTCTTTTCAAAAATTTTACAAAATAACAATTTAAAGCACAACATCAAATATTAGTATTTTTGTTCAACAAGTGACATTCATTTCTACATCACTTACAGCTGTGATGATTATCAATAAGTAGTATTGCAGTTATGAAAGCTCAGTTTAAAAGTAAAATGAATAAATGAAATGAAATGGAAAGACATTGTACAAACATTACATATGAGTAGAAAAAATACCCGTCTTAAGATTAGGTGGGGCTACTTTATTTAAAAACAAAAATTACATAAAATACACATATATACATTAAAAAACATGTAATGAATACAACCTTTTTACAAAAACATTTTTGAAAAAGTCGATCACGATAATGAATCCTTCATTGAGATTCCCTGAGTTGTTTAAATATGTTGACAAGGTTTATATGGTTTTACTTGATCAAAAAGTAGAGAAAATAATGAAATAGTAGGTTGTGTGCATATAGAATTTAAAAAACATTCATCCCATACTTTTTTGCTGTCTAAGATGCAAATTAAAAAAATAAAATTTCTAAGGGTAAATTACAGAAGTAAGTTTATAGAGATCTGCTAATCTCACAAAAAACATTGATACTGTAATTTCTGAAAGAAATATTGCATCCAATTATCACTGCATTCAGAGCCGGCCCAAGAGGGGTGCAAATGTAGGCGATCGCCTAAGGCCCTACGCTTAAAGAGGCCCCGCTCTTGGGCCATTTTTTTGCTATCACATTAGACAGAGCTTGGTAGATCGTTGCAATGTATCCCGATAAAAGCAGAGAAATAAAACTAATATGTACTAGCAGTGCTAGTAATAACTTATATAAGACATGATGGAAAAGAGGCCCCGCTCTTGCACTTTGCCTGGGGCCCCGCACGCCCCTCGGGCCGGCCCTGCTGCATTATAATAAATTTTGTTAACAAAAATTACAGTATAGTACAAAGATTAAATTTGGTTGTTCCAAAAATTCGGATTCTAGCTGGTTAGTTTTTTTTAATGAATAAATCATGAATAATAATAAATTTACATTCTGCAACTTTGCATCATGCATTCAGCCTGGCAAAAAAATTAGCAGAAATAAGATTCACCCCTACACCTTTCCTTTGTAAAGGGAACATCCAACTGTTTACAATTAAGAATCTAAATTTGAATCTTAAGATACATCACATTCTGAATATGGGAAATAATAAAAAAATGTTTTATTAGTTTCTATTCTACTTATGAAGATCGAATAACATTCATAGTGATAGTAATACCAGCAATGAAAAAAAACCTCTTCTCCCAATTTTTACATGCATTGTTAATTGTTGGGGGGACGAGGTGTAATTGTTCCCAAAATTTGTTTAACTCTATGGTTTATTTTAAAACCTATCTTTTTTTTTTGCAAATATGTAGAATTTTCCTTGTTCATATTGTCATGGCGCTTCTTCCCACAATTACAATGGTCCATTAGTCAGATATAAGTGATAAATCAAATATTACCAATTCTAGTACTTTTTATTTATTTTCATAAGTCTGTGAGGGAAAAAAAAGAATTTAAATGAAATGAGTCATTGCTGATATTGTTGCTTTCAATATCTTTAATTCTGTGTCAATAACACCAGTTGTTTTCATAGCATAGTATAGAAGTAGAAAAACCAGGGTAGCAGGTTTAACTTATTTATCATATTTCTGCCAAGAATTTTCATCCTTCCCCTCTTTAACATGCAAGCGAGTTTCATAATATACAACAAATCTGGGTAACTGTATTACTGGAAACAAGTGAAACATGAAGTAAAAGAGAGAATAAAGAAAGCAAACCAAGTCCTTTTTTCTTTTGCAATGTCAGTCCAATTTCTTTAGAAATTTATGAACAATTTTTTCAAGTATATAAAATATTTATATTTATTTAAAACAAATAATTATTATTATACATAATTTTTAAAGATTATGAGGGAAATGAAACAACAAATTTTTAACTATCACCAAACAAAAAGTTGAACATCTTTTTTAAGTGAAATTTCTTAAATAATAGAATATTACAATGTAAAGGGGAAAAAAAAATTGAAGTGGAAATGGTGATATACTTGACAATTCCAAATTCGAATGAAAGTTGAAAATTAATCAAGCTAGAACATTTTATTGTTCTATAGTATTAAACATTGTCACAGTTACAATATATTTTAAGTATTCACAATTTTAAGAGCTACTATGTTGGACCATTTTTCCATTTTGCCTATTTCTCATCAAAAATATTATGATCATAAAATAATGATACTTTCTCAGGAATTTGTTTCAAGAACTAATTTTTTATTTACTTTATATTGACAATTAATTATAAAATTATATATAGTGATCTTAAAAAATATATATCCTAAGAAACACTTTCCAAAAACAGTTTTTATTCTCTCTTTTCAGATTTGACTGTATGCTGTGCTTTTGTTACATCATTTATTCAAATTTTCAACACCTATTACCAGGATAGATAACAAGAAAGGATACTTCCCAGCAGGCATGCTGGATGCTCAAGTTCTGCTTATATGAAGCACATTGCTGAAATGTAAACAGAATTGTTTTATATTTATTTCTTGTGAGTTGAGACTTATTTACTTTCTTTCTCTTTGCATTTCAATGTTTTTTGATCTGCACAATTGCTTGAAAAAGTAGAATGGAAAAAAAATCTAGTTTCAGTGAGGTTACCAGAGATGAAAATATATCTGGTAGTCCTACGTAGACACATGTTGGTGTCTGATGTTTTATTTCACAGCAATTTGGAAAATATTCGACAAGTTTTACCTGCTAATCAAAATTTTAATCCTCATGGTAACCTCCCTCCCAGGGCCGGCCAAAGGGGGGTGTGAATGTAGGCGATCGCCTAAGGCCCCGCGCTTATAGAGGCCCCACTCCTGGGCCATTTTATTGCCATCGCATAAGACATGATAGAGAAGAGGCCCCGCCCTTGCGCTTCGCCTGGGGCCCCATCCGCCTCCTCTGTCTCTCAATTGTTTTGTCTTGTATTAGGAAATATCGAATAGTACTTAAGCATCCTAAATATGCACTATCATAAAAACAAATATCTTTTGTAATTTTTACTAGTACAATTTAATTAGTATTTGAAGTGATACAATGATTTAGTTCACACAGTCGCGTAGCCAGAAATTTTTCATGGAGGGGGAAGACTACTTCAACTCATACATATGTATAGGTGTGTCTGATAAGGGAGTGAAGAGTATACATTTTGCATGGCAAAAAATTCCTGATGGTGGGAGGGGTTATGACCCCCCTAACCCCCCCCCTCAGCTATGCCACTGTGTTCACAACCTTAAAGTACAATATATATACATATATATATAAATTAAATTAAGTGATAAAAATCTTGTTTTACTATCTCAATGTATGAATAAAACTACAACACTCAAAACATGATTAGTAAATAGCAATTTTAGTATTTCTAGTTTTAATATAAACAGAATTTTTAATCATGTTTTGAAATTTATTGAATATGTGTTTTTTTTTTTTTTGGGGGGGGGGGAGATGAAATTTGGAGTTTCTCAATTATAAATTATGTTTCTTAATAATAATAATAATAACAGCAATAAAAATTGGTGAGACATTAGCTCATAAATTTATTCTATTATGGTAGTTCCTGAGTTGGGTGGGTTTAAGAAACACTGTTTAATATTACACAAACAACAAATAAAAGTTTTGCAGTATATCTTGACAGACAAATCAATTTTTGAGTAAATTCACACAATTAGAATGAAATGAAAGAATAAGAAGTGGCATGAAGCTCTTTACAAAAAATACAAAATATTCAATGCTTAAGTTGAGAAATTAGCACTCAATTTTTAGACAGTTCCTAATTATATTTACCATATTCTGGACAACAAATGCACATGGCTTCATTATGCAGAAAATAACTAATATGGAACAAAATAGGATAAAAACTTTTATGTAAATTAGGCTTAACATTGGAAATCTACTACTTCAGGATAATTCTCACAGTGGTGCTTTTCCTTTCTGCTCAGTATTATCTGAAGTGTTCATAAATAGCAGCAAGTGTCAAGAGATTTTGTAAGACACTAGTATTAGGTTATGAAGTTCACTATAAGTAATTTAAGTTGAGATCATTTTGTAAGTAAATCTCACAGCTTCTGTGACTCAAATGTATTGTATTAATCAGTGTTTGTAAATTTTGGACTTCACAGAGCAAGGCATTAACCGATTAGTGCAAGTTATTTTCTCTTCTCCATAAAATATTCTCAAAATATAAATTATTTATTAAAAATCATGTATTTTACAGGTTACTTACGATAAGCTTAGATACTGTTAAACATTTTTAAAGCAAAAAATGTGAAGTGGTGTGAAATGACGAGGCGTTTGTCATCTTCACTTTCAACAGCCTGCAAGGAAACACTGAGGAACAAATTTGGTGTAAATCTTGGGCACATAATTGATGATTAGGTTAAGATAATGAAGTGAAAGACAGACCCCAGAAATGCAATTTTTATTTATGAACTGTATTGTGCATGGTTTTTCTTAACTTTAATATGTTATTAAATTTTTTGTTTCGTTATGGGTAACCTGTCTTTTTTTCGTTTTTGGTGCGTGTGTATGTTATCTACTACGTCTTTTTCATTAGTGACCTAAGTCAAACTGTTTCTCTGCATTTTGAAGAATAAAACTTCATATCTTTATTTATATTGTTAACTCATTTTATTGGGAAAATGACATCCCCCCCCCCATATTTTGCCATCTTCCAAAAGCAGATTTTTTAGGATAGAAACATTGTTCTTGGATAGTATGAGGGTTTTCTATAGCCAGAATTAAACAACTTTGGATATTAATTTGCCTATTGAGGCAAAAGTGGGCTTCCTCATTCTACAGAATGTTCCATGACGACATCATATGCAAATAAATAACGTGTTAAAATACCATCTACTGTTTTTTTTTTAATAATTGCCAAGCACATCATTTGAAATATCTTTTGTTTAAATTTCATCTCATTTGGAAAATAGAACACATTCTAAAGCCCTAGGAAGTCTGTTACTTATTTCTTGCTAATCCTGTATATATATGCATACACAGCATTATGCAGTATATTACATGAAATTTAAATTAAATTATTTAATCCTATTGTAGATTCATACAATTATGAAAGCTAACATAGTAAAACTAATAAACATAACATTATTGATAAATTAACACACTAAAATTTATATTTTGGCAAAACATTTTGTCTCATATTCTTTTATCAACTAAAATCATATAAACCCTTATAACAATGAACACGCTGGTCAAGAGTCAATTTAATAGGAATCTTATGATATATTTACAAAGAACCATGACAAAAGAAGAGGTTAAAAATCATTGATCTTTTCATTGCAAGCAGAAGTTAATTTTTATGCAGATACAGTACAAAGCCGAAAATCCGGAATGGACGGGACTACGGCGATTCCGGATTCTCGGATTTTCCGGAATATTGGTCATTAAAAAAAAAAAAAAAAAAAAAGGTAGCGGCTACGTCATGGATCACGGGGTCTCGCCGTGAACTATGTATTTTTATAACGTTTTTCGAAATCGCCGCGATCCGTAGGTTGTACTGTAGAAATTGTTCAATTGAATTCACTTAAAAAGAAAAGAAAAAAAAGGCGCCCTACTAATTGCCGCGTATATATTGCTTGCCGCCCAATAACGTGAACGTAGTCACAACTTAAAATAAAAAAAAATCTTCCAGTATCAAAGGATAAAAAGATATAACAGCAATTTTTATCGCCATCTCATGCACTAAAACACTGATTATGGGTGTGCAGACGTTCCCCCCCTTCACCGGAGTGACTGGAGCCGGTTTGTCTGTGACTGGAGCTTTCGCTTTCCAAACAAGTTGTTACATTCTTGTCTTCGTTGCACGTGCTTACTGATATTTTTATTTATGCGTTTTTTTAAACAAGGCTTCCAATGGTATTTACGCTAATGTATGTTTTTACTGCAGACTTGAATGATGTTATAAAGAGTTTAATTAATTTCTTTGCCTCCTTAGAAAGAATAACATTAAATTAAAAATAATATCTCTACCGATTATTAAAGCTTAAATGCTTTACGCTAACAGGAAAGTGTCTCCACCCCCCTTTTTGCGTTTCTGTTTGGAAATAACAGTTAAATCTTTGGAATGCAAAGAAGGAAAGTTAGGTCACGAGTCAGATTTTACCCTGAGGTTTTGGATATATATTGACGCTATTGTTATGATAACAAACTAGTCTAATGCTTGAGCATCCTGTAGTTTATTTATTTATCTATTTTTATTTTTTGAGGGAAGGGAAAAAACTGAAATCCAAAAAATGTCCGGTTTTTTGGTCTTTCCGGTTTTTAGGTGTCCGGATTTTCGGCGCTCTACTGTATATTTTTCATACATTCCTTAAAAAGAATCAACCACCTGCAACAACTTGACACTGACCAGAAGGGGTAAAAGTGAAATGTACAAATATTAAATTTTAGGTAAGTTAATTTCCAATTTGTCATCCTTCATCTTCAGAGCTGCTTCGCATGCTTACAGCAACAGCTTGATAGCGCTGTGGAATAATCATATCTTCTTCATCAGAAAATTCATACCTAAAACAAAAAAGAATCGGTAAAACATTCAATTAATAAAAATCAAAATTTACTAGTCTCAGGGAAATAAATCTATTTGATATCTTGAAAAAAAAAAAAATGTTTTATGAATATTAAAGAGAAAAGTTTGTACAATGAATAAGAACAAACTATGCGAAAGGTACTGATCTTAAGGATAATGACATTGAATTCATTGATAAAAAACTATCTGTTCAACTGCTTTTCTGTAGGGGGAGCCTTCCTTACAAAAATAATGAACCAAGATAAAGCCATCAAATTTGCAACAATCATAGTGGCTGTAGGTGAAGCCTTCTTTTTGATACGTCTGTTATGAAAAATCTCAAATTAATTGCATAGAACAAGTTTTTCCATGTGACTCAAAAATATAAAACAACATACACTGCTTTTAATTCTTATATAGCAATTCATAAAATGGCTTTTAGCCAGAAAAATGGCCAATTTAAAAAGGGAAATAAGAATGCTTTTATCTAAAGATTATAACTCTAGAGCCCCGAAATCACAGGCGGCTTGCCTGGGGGGGAGGCAACTGGCCCCTCACTTCCAAAAGTAAAGGAGCCTTGATTCTTCCCTTTTCAAAAGTAGTGATCCATCCAAAAATGATCGAGGGAAGCCAAATACACAAACCAAGATTAGAAAAGGAGTACGAGCTAGTAACAGTTTGCCTCTGAAAGTCATTTAATCAATAATGAAGTTAAAATCCAATAATATAGCCCAATTTTAAACCTCCCCCCCAAAAAAAAATCTGTTTTACCCCTCTTACACACACACACACACCTCTTTGACTCCCCATTTTCTTTAAGGACCCGCTGCTTATGCCTGGAAAAATTTAAAATATATCTTTCTTCACAATACTTTACATTAATTTCCAAAATGATTGGATGCTTAGTATATTTTATAGGATAATTTTTTTTTTATTTATTTATTTTTTTTTTTATACTGACAGTTGCATGAGATACATATCAGAATATTAAGCTGAAGAATAATCATCATGTTTTTGGACCTTCAGCCAAGAATGATATTTTTAACATAGTGGCTAGATTCCCGGTGCCGTGAAATGATTATTTCCATGGCACGGTTGGTGGAACAACAAAAAACATCATGGATCACGTGGTTTCACCGTGAGCCCTGTTATTTTCCTGACAAGGGAAAGCTGGCGAATGTAAATGTGTTTCCATTAGCTCTGTGAAAGTGCGAGGAAATGTAAGTCTCATCAGGTGGGAAATTGAATGGCGGATTGATTGATATATAAATTGGGAAGAGGGACCAAATCACGTGGTTTTGCAGTGAAGGATGTATTTTTATGGAGTTAAATAAGCTATTAATTTTGGTTTCAAACACATTGTTCATTGTTAACTAACCGCAGATTCCATTTCCTTGATTTTAAGATTTCATCGACAAATTGTACCTCCACTTATTCTCAAAATGTAATTTCTTTTTTGCAAAAATAAATTCTAATATTCTGATAATATCCTTTAAAAAATTAAAATATTTAAAATAATAAATTCACATTTTGCCAAGAAAATTAAAAAAATATCCATTCAAAATTTTAGATGTATGTATCATTTTTAGAAAATAGTGTATTCTTTGAAAAATATCCCCCACCCCTTTCTAAAAAAAAAAAAAGAGCAATTTTAGCTGTGCATTTTTTTAAAGTCAGTTACTGTAATGATTTTT
This sequence comes from Cheiracanthium punctorium, assembly GCA_038373885.1. Taxonomy (NCBI): domain Eukaryota; kingdom Metazoa; phylum Arthropoda; class Arachnida; order Araneae; family Cheiracanthiidae; genus Cheiracanthium; species Cheiracanthium punctorium. The sequence goes on from JAWZYV010010693.1 coordinate 125,421, forward strand.
AAATTCCCAATTTATATATATGACACAATATTTTTTTAAAGAATATTTAACAATTCCCTTTTTTGTTTTACATTGATATCAAGTTTGGTACTTATGTATTATCCCTGCAGTCTGCAAAGACGGGTGATTTTTTGCCAAGATAAATGCTAGACACATTAAATATTGATGGTTTGGAATACGATTGGCAACAGTTTGCCAGCACATTTCACAAAAAAAAATAGCTTGGTAGGAATAACCACCAGGATAATATGTAAGTACCACAATTTTTTATGCATGATACCAAGGTTGTACCCCGGGGGGTGGGGGTGAGGAGGAACCAGGGGGTCTGGTTCCCCCCATCAAAATTTAAAATTTTGTTAACAAAACAATAATAATGAAGCCTTTTCACCTTTTGGTCAACCCCGAAACCATGCGATCCATGATGTTCTGTTGTCACCCTGTCCATACTGTGGAAATCGGCATGAATCTAGCCACTACGTATTTTTAAAGCCTCAAAAGGATGCAAGCACACATATTCAAACTTTTAGTCCCATAAATGATTATGAATGTTTGTATTTTTGGTCCTTAACAAAGCTCAAGGCATTCTGAAATTCAAAGGCAGGTTGTATAGCCAGTTTTTTTTTTTTTTTTCTTTTTTGGGTGGGGTGGGGTGTTGAATTATTGTTAAAGCATAAAAAGGACATCTGCAAGTACTTTTGGAATAATTGTGTCACTAAGAGCATTTGATTTAAAATCATTCTAATAAACTTTATCCTGCTGTCTTCTAGGTGTAGCATTTATCAAAGAATCATGATTGCTTGAAAATACATTAAAAAGCTGAACTTACCAGGGTTTATCTGAATTCATTTTTTTCCCACTTTTCTTTTTATGCTGTATATGGAAGAAAAAATATAATTATTTAAGAAAATTTTTAATAAGATTACATACATATTTTAAAGTAATTATTATTTTTTTTATACAACAGATTTTTCAAACCATTTAAAACAGTCAATATTACACACAATATTACCGTTTTTAAGATTTTAAAACTAAATTAATTTCATACATAAGACAATTAAGTTATTATTAAATGATTAAAGGATGGAGATGTCATGATATAGTGAAATTAAACTACAAAATACACCAAAATTTATATAAATTGTAAAATATATCTGCAAATAAGTTAAAGGTGTAAAAATTTTATCAACCACTAAATGCTTAAGGAAGCCATAAAAATTTAAATGAATACATTCTTTCTTATTTAAATAATGTTTCACCAATATAATTTTACACTTAAATGTATTCGCAAAATTTCAGCAAAATGATGATTCAGAATATGCTGGGCAGTAACAGAAAGACACTACCCTGTGAACAAAATGTGACCATGAGCTACAATTAGGGATGTAACAAATATTCGGCTACTATTTGGCTGTTTGCCGAATATTCGGTAGGCTGAATACTGAACAGATATTCGGCCGAAAACTGCTACATATTCAGCTGAATAATTTCAGAACAAAGATAAAAAAAACATTTTTTAACGTGTATTTTTAAATGCATTTACAAGTAATATTGCTTAGTTATACTTCAATAGGTTAATTTCATATTATAAAATATCCTTAATTATTGAATTTTAAACTTAATGAAACAATCTAATGCAGTGTTTCCCAACCAGTGGGGTGAGTCTCCCTTGGAGGGCGCAGATGGTTTTCAGGTGGAGGGGGTGGTGAGAAGACAACCAAAGAGCAAGTGGTAATGCATGCTCAAAAAATCATCTTACTTATTTTTATTTTGACTCCAAAACACACCTATTTACAATTAAAAGTTTATTCAAACTTGACTGACAACGTTATTTTGTTGGAAAGATGACTCAATGCTCATTGCTGAAGAATAAAAAACTGTATGCTTGATGAGGAATGTGAGGGGGGGGGGGCATAATTCCAATTTATCTTTTTTTGGGAGGACACAATGTTAAAAGGTTGGGAACTGCTGATCTAATATATTTAATAATATTACAGAAATGTAGACATTTCTACTTGGTGGCACTACTTGGTTTTTCTACCTTCTTTATGGGGTGGGGGTAGGAAGAATCTTTTCAGTTCCTCAATTACAAATATAATTTTGAGAAGCTGCTACATATGTTTGCCCAGAGGCTGCAAAACCCAAAGCACGATGTGATTATGTGCAGTTACCAGATTAATCCCATTTACCAAAGCATATTTTTTCATGACCAAGATTTTTTAGTTTTACAGATAATATACTGCTGTGTGTTTTTAAGTACCTACAAATAATATAAAATGAATTTTAATTAGTCTTTATTTAGTATTTAAGTACAAATGTGAAAAGCGACATTTTATTTACAATTAAAATGAAATTTTAAAAAGACAACCAAAGAGCAAGTGGTAATGCATGCTGAAAAATCAACTTACTTATTTTTATTTTGACTCCAAAACATACCTATTTAAGATTAAAAGTTTATTCAAACTTGACTGACAATGTTATTTTGTTGAAAAGATGACTAACACTCATTGTTGAAGAATAAAAAACTGTATGTTTGATGAGGAATGTGAGGGAGGGAGGGGGGGGGGCATCATTCCAAGTTATCTTTTGTTGGGAGGACACAATGTTGAAAGGTTGAGAACCGCTGATCTAATATATTTAATAATATTACAGAAATGTAGACTTTTGTACTTGGTAACACTACTTGGTTTTTCTACCTTCTTGAGGTGAGGGTCGGAAGAATCTTTTCAGTTCTTCAATTACAAATATAATTTTAAAAAGCTGCTACATATGTTAGCCCAGAGGCTGTAAAACCCAAAGCATGATGTGATTATGTGTAGTTACCAGATTAATCACATTTACCAAAGCACATTTATTAAATTATGAAAATCTCAAAATATAATTATGCTGCTATTTGTAAAGCATATTTTTTCATGACCAAGATTTTTTACTTTTACAGATAATATACGGCTGTGTGTTTTTAGGTACCTACAAATAATATAAAATGAATTTTATTTAGTATTTAAGTACAAATGTGAAAAGCGACATTTTATTTACAATTAAAATGAAATTTTAAAAAGTTTAATATTCGGCCTAAACTATGTGCCAAATATTCGGTATTTGGTCAAATCACTATTCGTTACATCCCTAGGTACAATCACAATAAAGTTTCAAACAGTTATAGCAACCACTCAGTATAATCGCAATGCAACCCTTGCGCGACTACAATAGGAGGGAAAAAATAACTTTCGAACACTCACAGCAGATGGCAGCACTAAACATTTATCAGAGAATATGAGAACTCTTTTGGGATGCAAACACAAGATCTACAGATTCCTGGTTTCTAAAAATACACGCTAGGTTTTATGCTGAGCCTATCTTGCTATAAACAGTTTACAAAATTGACTGACTGCAAAAATTAATTATGAAAATGAAATTTTAATGGATACTTTATAGATGAATGAAAAATACCTTAATCAAGAAATACAAATTGAATTTTTGGAAAGCCTTTTTTTTTTTTTTCATATAAATTATTTTCTAGAAAATAAGGTTTTATTTATTTATCCATAAAAAAAAGTTTCTTTTTTCTTTTGGTGTTTAGAAATAACTTATGAAATATGATATATTTATGTGGTTTGTTACATTACACATACAATTTGTTTCCAACTTAAGTTACAAACAGGCCCGCCGAAAGGGGACAAATGCCCTGGGGCCCGAGCCTTAGGAGGGCCCGGGTCTGGAGTATGTATGTTAGGAATTTTGAAAATTGCGAATGGTAAACAGGGTGTCTACCAAATTTCTGAAAGTCAGTTTCCTGACTTTTGGGAGGTCTCAGGGGAAAAAAAATTCCTGACCCATGCATTTTACTTTGGGAAATTGCACAGTGTCCCCTCCCTTGTCTTTATATTTGAATATTTTGTACAACTTCTTGAAATCAATTTTAAATGAAGCATACAGGATTAAGCTTTCATCAATTGAGAAACAGAAGTAGTCGCACTTTCTGATAGAATTAACTAACTGTTCTTGGAAATACGGTCCTAAGCTATAAGTTACCAAGTAAGCTAATTTGTCTTTTACTCTCCCGTCATGATTGATGAGCCCTATTTTTCTCTCCTTATAGAAACACATTGCTTGATGCTTTCGCGGTCCGAAAAATGCGCTGCAGTTGCTTTCGGTTCTGAGTCTGACAATTAGAGAAAGGATTAAAAAAAAAAAAAAGATTCTTTTGATGAATTTTTCAGACCCATTATCCAATTTCCCGGCTTTTTCCAGACTTTCCGGACCCTGGTAAATTACAAATTGATTGATAAAGAAGGTAACTCTGCTTTAACACAGATAAAATAACGCTAGCAAACACCAATAAGATTTAATGCCGCAAACAGATTTTGATAAATATGACTTACCAACATCAGTGGACTGATGTTGGTAAGTCGGTAGGGTCAAGCTTGCCGAAATCGGTCTATGGCATTATCTCTGGTGTTTGCTAATGCTTTTCTTTCTGCATTATTCATTTGGCTACAAATTTTATAATAACTCTACTTTAATTTGCAAATAGCGAGTACTTAATATTAAAAAAAAAGTTAAGATTTAATTGTATGAAGAGATTCTCTGTACATTAAGAAAGAATTTCGGAATTATGTGTACATTAAAATAATTCTGATAAAATATACTTGCAATATTTTTTTATGGAAGTTTTATCATGTACAAGGTTTTGTATATATGGCTTATGGTAAATTGAAAGTGTGCTAATTCTAAAGTTCTTTAAAAAACTTTTTTTTTTTTTTTTTTTTTTTTTTTTTTTTGTGGGGAAGGGGGTCCTGTTATAAATGCCTGCTCTGGGGCCCAAAAATCCTTTTGGAGCCCCAGAGCAGATTTAAAAAGATTTAAAAGATTAAAAGCATAAAAAGATTTAAAACATTCTTAAAAACCATGTTTTTTTTTATGAAACTGGGGCATTTGCAGGGGTTCTTGAATAATTTCAAATGAATTTTCAATTTGAGATGTAAATATTCAAAATAAAATCAGATAAAAAGAAAAAATTCCCTGAAGCACTTTAGAGCCAGTCACAATCGAGACAATAATTGTGTGTGATTGTGGCAACGCTACACTAGGGCGATCTGCCGAGGGGGGGGGGCTTGGTAGGAGGACTTTCTAAGGAGTTCTAACGCGTACATCTGGAGAAACGTTACATCTGGAGAAAACCTACCAAAACTCCAGACCGTTAGATCGACAGCCGCACGATGGGACCCGAACCAGGGACCTTCACACTTCGGCCATTTACCATTTTCAGTGGCATAACCACTGTGCCATGGTAAGGCAGTCAAGACAATAAAGTGGCAAAAATGGCCTTAAATTATTTTTACATCATTCCTCTAGGTCTCTAAAAATTATCTGCGGGTTATGTCTCCTCCAAAACTAAAAGTGGGTTATCTGGTAGCAGTATGTTATCTTTTTCTGTTTAATTTTTAGTTTTTTTTTTTTTTTTTTTATCATTCAGGGATTACTTTTTCTTTAAATTTTCTCATTAGTTCCAAATCATTTAATTAAAAAATCAAAAATCTTTTTAGGATTGTTTCCATGAAATGAGTACCAGTTTTACTGCAATTAAAGCTGATACATGCTAAAGTTGAATACATAAAGCTGAAATGTACTCCTTCAAGAGTTAGATAAATATCTTACAAAATCAGTTCTTGAAAGAGAGAAATTTCCATCCAACTGTTGGAAAATCAATGTAACAAATTTCCTTACTTTATTAAAATTGGGGGGGGGGGGGTATTTTCTCACTAGCCAGCAGTACTACTGCAAGTACACTATTCTCATAAGAAAAGTAAATTTATAGGAGGGGAAGGTAACTGAATTCTTACAAAGATTAAAAAACAGTATTTTTATACAGTAATTTCCTCTAACAATAATTTACTCCAATCTTAAAAAAGAAGTACTTAATGTCTTGGTGAAACATCTAGTATTTTCTCATCCAGATATTAGGTCTTTGTCTTCTCTCATTCACAAAGGGCAATCAGAACATCTAGGTAATAATTTTGGTTGGATGTATGACCTTTGGATACCCAGTGAACATAAACAATTCCAAAATTGTCAAAAAAATATATATATATATATCATAATGGCTTTGATTTGATTATCCTCGTGGTGAGCTTTGCCTCTTTCACTGCATCAATTGGCACTTTGTTTTTGGATCATTAAAAAAAAAAAAAAAAAATTCTACGATTTATCAAAAGTAATCACTCATCTAAAAATTCTGGATCCCTGTCAATGTTTATGTCCCAAGGTCAAATACAAGCTTAAGAAGACAAAATTTGACTGCGAGGAAAAAGCGAAAGCAAAAGCAACAGAGTTTCTCAACAAACTAACAGAAATTGACTCCCATAATTGTTTTGAACAGTGGAAAATTCGTATGAAGCATTGTAGGGATCAGCAAGGAGAATACGTTGAAGGTGATCCAAGAGCAGCTTTAAATTTAATTTTTCTATCGATGATCTTGTACAATCAGTGTCAGATTCACAAGGATATTCTTTTAGATTTGTACAGAATTCCTGGATACATAACTTATTTCGTTTTTGGATTCTTTGGCGAGAAACACTTATCCCAAGACTGCCAAAAATTACTGTATTCTTTTATTATCTAAATTTACTTTATCCAAATTATTGTATTCTTTTTTTAGGATTATACGCAGTACATTATTTAGCATTTAAAATGAGACTTTAAGTGAGTCTGAGGATAGTTTTGGCTAGTATAAAATCCTAGAGCAATAAAAAGAGTTTTCAAAGCTTTTGTTCAGTGCAAAAATTTTTTTTAAAGTAAAATAAAAATAGGGGGACATACAAATTGAAATGTAAAAGTAGGAGGAGGAGGAGTCGCATCACGACACCACTGACTGAAAGTAAAGTATCAACATCTAATACAATACCTGCATGAAATTTTGAATACCTGTGTTCTATGACTCATCATCAGTATCTTGACCAAGCAAAGTAACTACTGCTTCATTTGCCTGCAGTGCATTTGCCTTGGATCGTTTGAATTGAAGCACAGGCCCTCTCAAAGCAATACTCAAAGGGGGTAGCTTAAGAAACCAATCCCTTTCCACCAACAAATTTTGACTTTGGCTAACAAAATAATAATGATTAAATCTTCCAAGAGAAAAATTCTGCCTTTTCAATTATTTGGACCCTTCTCGAAAATTACTTCATTCAGGATGGCCCTGGATGCAGAGCTTAAGTAACCATCCCTCAAAGTCTAGGCAATTTAAGTAAAGGGTTATTCATGTTTATCGATATCAGTTTTTTGCAATCTTCTACTGAAATATTAAATGATATCAAGGGTATCCCCCCCCCCCCAAATTTTGATGTTGATTTCATTCCTAAACTTAATCAAAATTCTTGCATCAATTGCTTCAATAAAAATTTAAACATGTCTTTAACGCATGAAATCCAGATCAATTGGTATATGAATGAGAGTTAAAAGTTTTTCCTGCAGATTATTCCGACTGTTTTTTATGTGAATTCACTGGGTATTGGCGCCGATACTATCAGTCGATCCCTAGTTATCACATTTTTAGAATGTGAGAAACCTCACAATTTATCATTTTGGGATTTATTCATTTAAACATTTCACAGATGGAATTTTCAGGGGTTGATCCAGGAATTTTTTCCAGGGTGCCATTTTTGTGAAAACTCTTAATTTTTTTGAATTTTCATAATTTTTGTAAAAGTAACTTTTCTTTTCTAAAGGAATTTACATAAATTATATGGCAAAATGCCACTGAAAGGTTGTTTGAATCGATTATACTTTTCTGAAGTGGCTGTTTTAATTTATTGTAATTTTGTGAAGGGACCCTAAAACAGATCCAAATTTTGTCTGCATCAATTCCTGATTACTTAAAAAAAAAAAAAAAAAAAAAAAAAAAAAAAAAAAAATGTTAGCAAAAATAAGTTTGTTTACAAAGTTGCAACAAACTATTACTGTGACCTCATTTGAAGTCAAAACAACCAGCAGTCATGCAGTAACTTTACTCTAGTCACTTAATGAGTGGTCACACAGCAGTCACAAGGTGACTTCAGTGGCATCATAGCAGCTCTTTGTGACTATTTGGGCTGTTAAGGGGTTTAGGTAGATACAAATGATAAAGTATAAATAACTTCGCAGATTTACATTTATTACCTTTCATTTCTAGAAATAATTTGACCCATTGGTGGATTTTTGCATAGACCCAGCAGCATTTGTTTTGCTACAATCTTAAATAAAATATTTTAAACATTTACTTAGCATGGAGAGATAACAGCTTATACAAGTGAATATAAAAAAGTGTTTCATGAAAGACTCCTAACTTTGAAAATAAATAACTGAAAAATAGTGATTGATAGAAGCACAAAACCAGTGGTATGTTTATTTAAAAAAAAATTGTAAGAATTTGATACAGTAGGCAAAAAAATTTTGAAATTCCCCAACTTTTCCAGGTTCTCAGGTATAATTAAAAGAAATTAACAGACTGATAGCAGACACATTGCACACTGAGTAAAAGACATATGTGTATGTGTGGGTGGGTGTAACTTCCTTTAATCTGTAATTCAGGACTAATGGTATTGAGGATTGTAGAATTGTGGGAGGCCTCTGATTTGTTTACATTTTATTCAAATAAAATTTTTTTAATCTAAATTATTAAATTTAGATTAAAATAAAATCTTCATTCTTGCTTTTTTTCTTTCTACACATAGATGCCCGACAGGGCATGTAAAAATTCTGAGATTTTTTTAGCCCTGATACAAGAAGAAAATTCCTATATGTCTCAAAGTAACTCAAGAAAGAATAAGGTGAAAAATTACTTACTTTCATCTCTGATTTAGCTTCATTATTCAAGGTACTTTCTTTGATATTATGCTCATTACTATGCTGTAAATTTGACACATTAATTGTAGTAAGATGTCCACTTTCTTCTATCCGTCCCAGCTGACTAAGATAGCGAGTACTTTCTGTTTTTGATACATCACTAGGCGGTGACAGAGCACTTTCAGTCTTGGAAACTTCACTAGGAGCAGGCGACTGGCGGCCAGCTGTTGATGAATCTAGTGCCGACAACATTTCAGTCGAGGCAGATGATGATTTATTCAAGGAAAAATTCTCCTCCCCTCTAGTCAATGAGCCCACTCTAGAAGCTGAAGATGCTGGCCTGAAGAGGGATTTAGAATCAGGAGAATGCCACAAGTCTGAAGACCTAGAACCTAAATATGAAGTGTGTAATGACACAGATGAAGTTAAGCAGTCCTCCGCACAAGATGAAACAGAGGACTTCTGAATACTGACACTCATGTCATCATCCGAGTGACCCTGAGACTGTACATCATCTCTAACATTAATGGGTGGAGCAGGGGGAGGATCCCTTCGAGGAGGGAGCAAGCCTCTTCGACTTCGCATGAGTGTTTGATTTAAGGGATCAGTAATGGGGGGCATGGTAAAAGCATTGCCATTACCACTATCACTTAACCTTTCATTAATAGCCGATGGATCAAGATCTAATGATTCTGGAAGTTGATTTTCAGATTCAGTTTTTGATGGTGAATGGTTTTTCTTTGAGAAACAATCTGCACCAGCAGCTATTTGACTAGTAGGAACGGAATCCATTAATGCTGTGCGAGAATAAGTCTCACGAAACTCTTCAGGAGAAATTTCATTTTTTAAGGAACGGGGTACTGTTTTGGATGGCCACCGACCACGTAAAGCAAACTTTAAAAGAAAGCTTTTTTTTTTAATTGTTGCGCTGGCACTTGTGGTTTCAGAATTGGATGGAACTGGACCTTCAGGAACATCAGTAGTACTAGAAAAGCTACGATCAGCTTCTAAACTCTCGCTGTCTTCAGTACTTATGCTAGGATTATCATTGTTATCAGAAGGAAGATCCTTTGTTTTTTTTTCTTTATCAGCAGAAGAAGGAAGTTTCTTCTTTTGAGTTCCTTTTATGAGATCAGGTTCAGAGAAACTAGAATCAAGCTGTTCATTTGTTCCTTTGTCTCCCACTTCAGGAGGACTATTTTGAGATTCATTTTCAAATTGCCTAGAATTTTCTGATGTGGCATGAGAATTCAAATTATAAGAGTTATCAGAAACTGGGGAGAAGGGATTGTGTCGACTGCCATTACTACTGCTACGACTTCCTGATGCTTTGGAACCTGATGATGAAGGGCGACAAGAATATGGACTAAGTGTTTCAAGTGCTGAACTCGATGAACTCTGTTCTGCTTCTTTTTCCGGATTAAATGCTTTAGCTGTTCTTTTCTTCTGACCAGTACCTTCTTCACTATCACTACTGGATGGCTCTAGAACTTCAAGAACAGAGCAGGTTTCTCCAGATTGTCTCAAATTTGGATTTTGTTTGAAAAACATACGTAAGTTAACATCTCTGTTATTCAATCCAATTTTTGAAAGCGAACCAGAACTTTGGATAGCGGAGGATTGGATTGATTCTGGTTTAATGTCTAGCTCTTGACAAGGATGAGAACTAATGTTTTCACTTTTCTGTTTTGAATTCAAAAATGGAATAGATGCTTGAGGGGAAAGAGAGTTTACAACATCGGGTGCAGAAAATTCAGGTAACTGCATATGTTTTGGTACAGGATCTTCATCATCACTCGGACAACTTCCATCTGACGTCTCTGGGGTTGATGGTATAGGTGGACTTTGACAGCTCACTTTATCAAGCACATGACTGAACTGAGATCTATCAAAAGAAAACACAAAAGATTAGAACTTCATTATATTTTTTCTGTGTTTTTATAAATGAAGTATTCTTTAGCCTGGTATTGATAAAATCTTAGCATAAATACACTATCCATAACAGTCATTCAAGAGATACAAAGATTCTCTGTTCTTTATGAGTTTAGTGTAAGTGTAATGGAAATTTTTTAAATTATTTAATTTCCATTTAGATTTTTTAAAAAGTATCTTTAAGAATTAACAAGATTTAATTTTTATTTTCACACAAAAATATAATGTTTGTGATAAAAAAGTTGTTACATATATATTAAAAAACATAAGCAGGGTGTCTACCAAATTTCTGAAAGTCAATTTCCTGACTTTTGGGAGGTCCCGGGGAAAAAATTCCTGTCCAGTGCATTATACTTTGGGAAATTGCACAATGCCCCTCCCTTGTCTTTATATTTGCATATTTTGTACAACTTCTTGAAATCAATTTTAACTGAAGTATACAGGATTAAGCTTTCATCAATTGAGAAACAGAAGTAGTCGCACTTTCTGATAGAATTAACTAACTGTTCTTGGAAATATGGTTCTAAGCCATAAGTTACTAAGTAAGCTAATTTGTCTTTTACCCTCCCGTCATGTGTGATGAGCTCCCATTTTCCCCTCCTTATACAAAACATCGCTTGATGCTTTCGTGGTCCCAAAAATGCATTGCAGTTGCTATCGGTTTCCAGTCTGACTAAGAAAGAAAGGGTAAAAAAAAAAAAAAAAAGCACACAAAAACAAAAGACCGTTTTCCAATTTCCCGGCTTTTTCCAGACTTTCCGGAGCGGTAGACACCCTGATAAGTATAATTAATCAAATGCAAATTCTAAATGAGAACATCAAAAAAGTTATTTAACCCTTAACATACCAAGCCTTTGTTGCCAAAACTGCTTAGCGAGCATTGCTTACATCTCTGGGGTCCTTTGACGACCCCCTTTGGTATTTTAAGGGTTAAACATTAAGAAATAAGCACAAAATGTGAACAATATCCATGGAAGAATCCAAACACTGGAGATAATTTGATTTACAAAAGGAAAAATATTTTACCAAAAAAAAAAAAAAAAAAATTAATTGCAGTATGTATGACTCTACTTCAACTATATTCAAACTTAAGGTATTTATTCTCTTTTTCTTTCTCTCCCATTTTTTTTTTTTTTTTTTTTTTTTTACATACAACAGAACATATGAGAAGATAAGTAAATTGAAGATGAGCTACTGTTTAGTCTGCTTTGCTGAGGGTCACATGCATTTTCTATCTTGTTGGAATTACTTTTCCACTTATTGGAAAGCGTTAAAAATAAGCATAACAAACAGTTATAAAATGTGAACATTTTTGTCTATACATTGCTTGCAGTTTAAAAGTTTTTCAATTTCTCAAAATGATCGCTGAAAAAAATTATGTTTGTGTGTCACTTTTTTGATTAGTGTATCATGTAAAAATGGTTGAAGCAAATGAAATAAAATTTAGTACAATGATAGGTGGTCGCTCAACTTAAAAAGTAAGCATCGAATTTTTTTCGAAATATAGAATGAGATTTGGCAAAAATCTATTCAAAATGTGTACATTTTTGTTCCTGTTTCAAGTAAAAATCGTTTAAGTCAATGAAGTAAAATTTAGTTATCATGATAGGTGGTCACTTACTACGTCTCAAACTTTTAGACAGATTTTGAGAAAACTGCGCAAATATTTGTAAGGATATCTCTCAAAAACAGCTAAATGGAATGGAATGAAATTTGTCAATGTGAAAAAAAGCTCAATAAATATTGAACTTTTTCCAAAATTAAAAAATTTGCATTATTTGTGATGTAAGCCAGGAGAAGTAAATGAAATGACATTTTTAATACAGTCAACTCGCAATTTTGTGACCCTTCTAATTTAAAATGAAGTCCAGACCATTTTCGAATTCTTTTAATAAACTTTTGATTTAACGTCCTACTTGCCGAGGTCCCGTGAAGGTAGTTAAATCGCGAGTCGACTGTATTTGACTTAAATAATAATAGGCATCAGTCTCTAAAAAAATTTATATCGAATTTTTTTTATTTTATGAAAATTGTGGGATTTCCTCAGGCATCATGTAAAAATATTTGCAGTTGATCAAATAAATTTAGTTACAGGCACAGAGATTGCTATATGTTAAAATATTGGTTTTGAATTTTGTCAAAATCTGAATGCTTTTTCCAGGTATGACATAAATGGTAAAAAAAAAAAAAATCTGTGTTTTTCTTTTGTAAAATCATCTATAATAAAATTAAATGCTGCAGTTTTAAATACTACATACTATTAAAAAGCATTTCAGATTTTCTCTTTTAAATTTTAATATTCATTACTAGCATCTTCTGTAAATTTAAATGACTTCTTGATGTTAAAAAAGTCCATTCCACTAAGACAACACTAATTTTGAAAACAAAATAACTCTCCATCGGCAATTTGTTTTTCACTCTGTTACTTCTAATTTTTTTAACAATATAGAGAAGTTATCACTTTGCTTCCAGTACCTTTGACAGCATGTTCAGGGTGCCCACCGCAGCACAGCCACAGAAATAGTAGCCTGATAGTAGCCTTCAGGTTACAAAATAGTAGCCTTTATGGTAAAAATAGTACCCTTTTTAACAATCTAAACAGACTGAAATCTTCTAAATAAAATTTTTAAAATGTTAAATACATTTTTGTTTTCTGAAAGAAGTTTATATAATATTTGTGCAGATTATATTCATTATATATTACTCCACAGCAAATGATGCTTGCGCTTTACTTCTGTTTCCTTGGATGCAGAAGTTCATAGAACATAACATTATAAATTTGACAGTTTTCAAGTATTTCAAGTTGAACATAAATTGCAAAGCAAAGTAGATTTTCTCAAAACTACATACACCAGAATCAATAAGCATGCATATTATAGAATTTTAGATCATGGGATTGTTAACATAAATTTTTGTTGAATTATTATGTGAATTAAAAAATAAATACTCAAAATAAAAATGTAAGACTTTTAAAAAATTTAGTAAAAACACTGGGGGAAAAATACGCAGGTATATTAATTTAAATGAAACATACATTACACCTAATAAAAGTTAATATTGTTACTAAAATTAATTTTTGCATTTTGTTGGATGTAAATCAGTTAAATAGAATGAAAGATAGGAACACTTAATATTCACATAGGATGGCATCAAGGTTGGGGGTTCCTTGTTAAGACCAAGCGATATTGGCAATATCGCTTGGTCGGGTTAAGTTTTGGGGGCCACCAATTTTGTTGATATTTTGGCAAAAAATCTCCAAGACTAGCAACATTTGATATTGTTTTATGCTTTTGTGTTTTAAAGAGACCTGCAATGTTTACTTACTTACTTAGCATTACACAAATGGTGTAAGAAAAATGATACAGAATTTACTAGAAATAGATTTTGCCAGAACATTTGAGAAAACTCTCCAAAAATCTTGCTATTAAGAACATATTGAGCCACTGTGTTTTGCGTGTTTTGATAAGCTGTATTTTAAAGTTTGTTTATGAATTCGATATTGTTGTATGTGGTGGAGCAGTCAAGGGTTCTGCTCGAGTATTCTGATATTTTAGCAAATGGAACTATTTTATTTACTGTAAAGAAATTGCAGTATTTGAGGAAGTTGCTCTGATTGATGACAAGTTCCTAGGAACAATTATGTTTTTGTTTCATCCTGACATTTTGACTGGCTGCTGTTATTTTCTACAAACTCCAGACCTAAAAGAATACTTTCCAATATGAATTTGACAATCCAGCAGAGTGAATGTCAAACCACTGTGTCGTTCCGAAAGTTGGCTGCATTATGTTTTTGGAATTTTAAAGTTTTTTCAATTTTTTGATTATGAAAACAGTACTTCGATAGTGTAGTGTACAAATACTTCGGTAGTGTAGTGAACTATAATGGAACGACACAGGTGGTATGAATCCAGCTTATCTGTTCTTGCCAGACATTTCTCAAAATCTACGAGTGGGCACTGTTGCACTAAGCTCAGTGATTATCAAGATGTTAGTAGCGTGGTTATATGCCCCAAACTGAAACGTTCTTGTGAAAAACAGAAATTGTATTGATACTCCTAGAAAAATAGTTGCTATTTTCCTCAAAATAGCTGTTTTTACTTGTGAATAGTGGGCTAGTTGCCCACTCTCAATTATAGTAGCAAATAGTCTATTTTTAGTCGCCAGTGGGCACTTTGCATGTTACTTCTATTCAGTATACTCCTACAATGCAAACAAAAAATTAACATTTTCTGAAAGTTTGTAATGCTGGATCTGGTAGCAAATGGGAAACTTGCACCCAGTGGCACAACTGGAGTTTGCATCACCCAAGGTAAACTTTAATTTTGAGTCGGCCCCCAGCATGATGCCCGGGGCAAACTAATTTTAGCACTCCCTTCAAAATGATGGCTGGGGCATGTGCTCTGTTGACCCCTCTCTAGTTCTGGGCCTGCTCATACCTACAAGCTCCAACATGCAAGACATACTAACCCAAAAATAGCTGGCACTTCAGCTAGCAATAAATGAAGAGAATGTAACTCACAATTACCTTAAAACATCAATTGGTTTCTTCTTACTGTCAGTATATTTAATTTGCTTTTTAGACTTCTTCCATCTGTCTTCTACCAAAAATAGATGGTGCTCTTCATCTGTCATGGTAGATGCAAAAAGTTGGGAATAATCATCTATATACTTATTTTTTTCATTTGATCTACAGAGAATAACATAATTAGAATAACAAATACACATAAAATGATATTGAAGAAACCAAAAAGGGGGGAAAAAGGCCTTTAATAAGCATGCCCTAGCACATAAAACATTCATAAAGAAACCAAAAGTCTAATTATATTTTAAAAACATTTTTTAAAAAGGAGAAAATATATTTTACAAAAGGGGGAGGGTGTTATTTCCCGAAAATGCATTTTACATGACACAATTTAATTACTCATTAAGTTTTATGGATGGAAGGAAACTAAAAGGAGACTATTCAAAAATAAATCTGTTAATTTAAATTTTCCTATAATTTAGATGTTTTTTTCAATCAGAACAATAATTCACAATCTCCTTTTACTTTGCATCATGATAGTCTAAGAGCTAGTGAAAAGCTACCTGTATGTATTTGACCAGACCTGGGTTTTTGTACAATGAGGTCCCTATACCACCATACATGAGATGGGGAGTCACTAAGCCCAGAGTGGTGGACGCGGCGGGTGTGCAGGTAAGATAGGTATCGATTTTTGGCGAATTTTAAATTCATTTGACCACGTCTGCCATTTAGAAATTTGAAAATATATTATTATTATTATCGGAAAATAATGATGGCAGACCATTAGCACGCAGTTAACATTGTGGCAGACAGTTATGAAAGTACTGAAAAAAATACAATTTTGAAAGTGAATTGGGAAGTGAATCTGGTCAATTGAAAGTAATTGACCAGATCTGCCATTGATATATTTTATTTATTAGGGTCTTAAAAACTTATATGCGTCACGGCAGACGTTTTCATTGAGTACACACTTCAGCAGATAACAAGACTTAGCTATTACCTGGTCAGATCTATGCATAGACTGTCGTTGCTATGCATAGCTATCAATGATGCAATGCATAGCTATCTTGATCTATTCATAGCTATCTTTCTTTTTTTCAACTATGTATCACTATTGTGCTCATTCTAGCTGATAGTATTTTCTTTTATAGTTACTAGCATTCAAATAATTCAGGGTTTATACCTGAGTGGGCACTGTTAAGTTCCACTTGATTTCAATTTCGAAATTTTTTACCTACAAAAAGAAACAGAAAAAAAAAAATCACCTGGTAATTTGATTTGTGTATTTTAGACAGTCCCCAATTTCAGGACTTTTTCAAATTGTTTCCAAAATGTAAAACAGGAATTGGGGACAATTTTTAATTATTGCATTGTTTTTTAATTAAACTACTGTCAATTATTTCATTAATTATAAATGCCCCCAGTTTTGTTTCAAAATCGGGAACATGCCCCCAATTCTATGTTAAAAAAATCTGGTCACCTTACTGTAAAATCATTATGCGGATTTGTCTGGTCGGTCCATTGATTTTGATGTGTAGTTTTACACAGGGAAGTCTCCACTACCACACACACGTGTCTAAAATACACAAATCAAATTACCAGGTGATTTTTTTTTCTGCTTCTTTTCGTAGGTAAAAAATTTTGGAATCAAAATCACGTTCCAGTTCTTAGAAAGACGAAATGAATGTTTGCATTTCGGATTTGTGTACCTGGCCTGAAGCCCACTTATAAAACGACGTCAGAGAAAACTGCCAAAACATCTGGCAAAAACTGTTAGGGTGGGAACTTAACAGCGCCCTCTCAGGTATAAACCCTGAATTATTTGAATGCTAGTAACTAGAAAAGAAAATACTATAGGGTAGAATGAGTACAATAATGATACATAGTTGAAAAAAAGAAAGATAGCTAAGCATTGCATCATTGATAGCTATGCATAGCAACGACAGTCTATGCATAGATCTGACCAGGTAGTAGTTAAGTCTTGTTATCTGCTGAAGTATGTACTCAATGAAAACGTCTGTTGTGACGAATATACGTTTTTAAGACCCGAATAAATAAAATATATCAATGGCAGATCTGGTCAATTACTTTCAAAAATATTTTTTTTTTCAGCACTTTCATAACTGTCTGTCACAATGTTAACCGCGTGCTAATGGTCTGCCATCGTTATTTTCCAATAATAATATATTTTCAAATTGCTAAACAGCAGACGTGGTCAAATGAATTTAAAATTTGCCAAAAATCGATACCTGTCTTACCTGCGCACACGCCGCGTCTACCACTCTGGGCTTAGTGACTCCCTATCTCATGTATGGTAGGTATAGGGTCCTCAATGGACAAAAACCCAGGTCTGGTCAAATACATACAGGTAGCTTTTCACTAGCTCTTAGACTATGAATTGAAATAGAAAAATATACAATAATACACCAAACTTACATAGCAGGTTAAACTCAGCAAGAAGTTGAAGAATAATTATACAAATTATTTTTATTTGGGAGAGACTTAAAAAAACAGTAATTTAGAGGAAAAAATGTTTAATAAAATCTTAGATAATGCATATGTATAACAACTATATTATTTACAAACCAAGTTATTTTGAAAGTTAATAAAAGGCGAATATATGAGATTTGAAAATCTTACAACTCTGGGTTCATGTAAGTCGGGCTGCTTAAATTGAGGATTACTGTCATTTCAAAATTGGATTAGGAAGATGAGCACTTTTTTTTTTTGTTGTTGTTTTGTTTTAATATTTATGTAGATACACTTTTGCAAAGAAAATACAACCTGATCAAAGACTAAAGTTTAGATAATGGGCTGCAATAACTAAATTTATTAATTACAGTGAATTAACTTCAAAGTTTTTGAAGCAAAAGTGTTCAGTTTCAAATTTTATTAATGAAATATATTACCTTTCATACTGAGGTGGTATTACATTCATCTGACTTATAGACTGCATTAACTCTTTCTGTTGGTTTTGTAGACGTTTTGTTAAAGTAAGCAACTAAAATAAAAATGATTATTAACTTTAAAAACTAATTTTAAAAGTATAACAGTGTGTATACTTAAAAACTGTAATAAATACCTCTTTAAAATAGCTTTTAACTTCAGCATTTTCTTTATGAAGCCTGAAAACGAAACACACAAAATTTTAGTAAGCATGAATAATACAGAGTAACTCTGTGACAAAATAATAATATATAAATAAATAAAATAAATTTCTGTTATAATGATAAAATATAGTTAAGTTTTTCACTGAATATTTAAAATATTTTAAAAAGGTACTCTTTTCACAAACACCTGTCCTTGCACATTTAGAACAGTGCTCCCTCTAAAATCATTCTGTTAAAACTTTTACAGCTTAAAAAAAAAAAAAAAAACTTTTAATTAGACAGAGTGTTTTCATTAGAGTGCAAGAATGAGAGATACTCGCATTCCTCCCCTCTCCCCCTTCTTTTCTGGCATTAAAAAATTATTACTGTGAGAAATCCGTGCACCTTACAAATCTTGGGTGTCCACTGGGTATTTACCCAACTCAAATCTATAGTAAGAAATTCTGATCCATTTTTTTAAAAATCTCACTCAGTTTTGGGGAAAGGGTGACAAATTCTCACCCATTTTTTTCTCCATAACAAAAACCCTCAGACATGAATGGAAAACCCCATTAATCAATGCATGGTTCAAAAGTAGTATTTCATGTGTTTCTCCCTACCTTTCATGTGTCACAGTTTATATATTTTTTCTTGATCAGTTACTTGTTTCTATGATTTCTTATCTTACAGATGCAAACATCTGCCTTCACAAAGGAATCATTATTTTTCTCATCTTACTAATGATCATTCTTCTGTCTAAATTTAGTAGTCTTATAATTGTCAGTGTGAAATAAAAAAAAAATTATAGAAAATTACTATATATTAAAATTTTTTTACGCGTACACAGAAGCAAGGACTGAGTCAGATGGGTCAGGGACATTTTAAACAGTAAAAAATAGTAAAACCAAATTTCCAAAAGGCTTTTATGAAAAACAGAAAAACATAAGTAATAACATCATCAATAAATCTAGTCTTTTCAATATTTAGCTTGTAAAAAAAAGAAGTATATAGGATTTCCCTTTTTTACAGAATATTACATGAATTAAAAACTACTGAAAATGAAATTTTAATCTGTAAGTAACAACTAAAATATTCAGTATATTTCATCACGACTGATTTCAAATAATAATTTATGAGTTGTCAGGATTAACCATAGGGTCTTTTTGAGAATTATAATTTTGTTTTTTATTAATTATAAATTATTAAATTCTATGAAGTCCAGAACCATAGTTGTAAGCACATCGCATTGCTATGCCATAGGTCTGAGATTCAATCTTTGGGATCGATCTGGGGTAGAGGTTTGATCTTTGGCATGGTTGACTACACCTTGATGGCAGGGTATGACAGGCCTTGACCCTCACTGGGCTGTTGTGCAATTAAGTTTTTTCAGTTTAGTTTATTACATCATGCGTTAAAAAATCATTAAGCAAGAGACATACATAAAAAAAAAATTTCATAAGAATTGATAGATTTAAGAACCTACAGAAATAAATTTCAGTTCAGAAATAAGTTTCAGTTGACCAGTAATTTAAAAAATATCAGATATTATAGTAAAGTAGTACAGATATACAGTAAAAACAGACTGTATGTTAAGATTCAAACATTTTGCATATTGTCATATTTAATTATTTAGTAGTGGAGTTAATAGAGTCTCATTAATTGAGCAAATAAGAAAAGTAATGGTACTAAGTACTAAGAGTTTGTATTAAAAATTTCAAACTAAAATATAAATAAGTAGATAGTCCCTCAAACTATAAATAGCAAGACTGACAATATTAAACCATAAACATATATGTCTAATAGCTTATACCTATGACAATTATAACTGAAAATATTACTTAGGTTTATTTCTTTTGGGGGAGGGAAAGAAAAGGTGTACTGGTACAATAGTACAATAATGGTTTATTATAACACTCAAATCAGTACTTACTGTTGAATTTCAGAATGCTGACGTAAATTCAAAGCTGCTAAGTTGTAACATGCTTCTAAAGCAACAAGATAATCAGCACAGTCAGTTTTGCAGTGTTTTACAGCAAGATCTAATGGCTTTAATCCATGCTCATTTTTCGTCTTCAAACAGCCAATTCGAAAGACCAGAGCCTTAAATACATATTTTTTTAAATGTTACTTTTTGGACTAAAATAAATACTAAATGAAAAGACAGAATCCTTTATCATGCAAATACATTCACAAAAAAATTAGAACACAATCTACAATATGATTGATATATTTTTATAATTTTGTACTATCCAACTTAAAATTTAAATACAAATTGCATTATATGAAAACTGAAAAATTATAAGGGGGTAAAAAGGGAAATTTTTTAGAATGTCCACTAAAAATATTTCATTTAAATGCTAACATATTACAGAATATTCAAGTTTCATCCTAGTTCCACGGGTAAAGCTTTTGTCTAATTTTAAAACATTAAAAAATTAAAATATGTTGTTTAATTCACAAAGAACAGTCGATACATATATATTTTTCTTCCTGTGAAACCTTATATTTTAAATCTTTTTGAACACATATCTACATTTTTTTTTCTCCCAATGAATAAACATAAAATTAATAATATACTGGAAAAGAAAACAATATTTGCATACAAACACATACCTTAACACAACCTATATGACCATATTTGGAAGCAAGATGAAGGGCTGTATTTCCATCTGCATCAATTATGCTAGCATCCAGATCATGCGATGACATGTAACTTAAAAGCCATTCTACTATCGCATCCTGGCAGAAAAATTAACAAGAGCAGAATAATATAAATAAATTAAAAAATATTTATAATATTTGCATGTGTAGCATTTATAATATTTTATTTATTTATTTATTTATTAAATGTCATTATATATTTATTTATTTTTGAAGTGACAGCAATGAACAATGAATAAAATTTTACTTAAGCTTGTAAATAGACAAAGAAGTATGTTGCAAATAACTGTACAAAAATTAACCATTAGCCGACACTTTTTTCCCCTCATTTATTTTTGGTTTGGCTTAAATTTAAGGATGTCAAGCAGTACGTAAATATCATAAATGTTGTCTAATAAAGCCCAATTTCAACCTTTAAAGATAGAAACGTACACACATCTAAGTCTGTGTTTATTACATAGCAGAAAATACTTAGCTATACTATACTGTAGTACAATTCGTGTTGCTTTCTTAAATTGGTTTAAAACAACAAACTGTAAGTATATCTTTCATCACACACCCCTACACTAAGAAGACTAATTAGTCAAATAAGCATTCAAAATCCTCCTATTTTCTAAGGATACATTGTATGGGTCTGCAGCAGACTTCATTCGATTACTACTATGATCTATTTTCAAAAAGATTATGTTTAGTGAATGTTAACCTTTTGATGCCAGCTAGGACAGCAGTTGTCCCGTGGAATGTTTTAGACCAAAAGTCAGCAATCGAGTTTTCTGTTGTCTCAGGGGTTCCTTCCCCATTCTAACAGGTTTTACTCTTATTTCTGAAGAGTTTTACTAAAGGGTTGAAAAATCTAGATTCTGCAAAATATCTTGCTCCAGAGTAAATGTTTAGTGACATAGAGCTGGACTCAAAAGATTAATTTGGAAAAAATGCAGTGAACTTGACCTTAATGAAATCAAATATTTAATTAAATCAAGAATAATGCAATTTCATCATAGATCACTATAAAATTTGTTAAAATACAAAATTTGTTAAAATACTATTTTAGTAAGTGATTACTGTCAATTGTAATCAATATAAAATCTGGTCTGTAGAGTTAAGGGCATTCAAGCATACTGAATGAGGTTTTGAGCCTCTACATATACTACATGCTTAAAATACAAATACTTTATATGTATTTAAGCATGTGACTTGGGACCTAATTGCTTTTCTCTTTATGAGAGATAGGGGACTTGTGTAGAAGGTATATTTTATTGATGATATTCAAACATGTTATTACAAAAATTAGTATTTTAAGAGCTTTATAGTCAATTCAAGTATTAAAATAATTTGACTGCAAAGTTTGTCATAGCTTGAGAAAAGTTAGATTATCAAATTAGTTAATTAAAAGATGAATTTTAAAACTACACACATTTTGAAAAAAAATAAGGATAACTTAAAAAAATAGCCACAGTCTATTAAAATAGATGAAAGAAAAACTTATTCATTACTCTTAAGAATCTGTAAAAACAGGAGAATGCAATGAGAATGGTTGCATCAGAAAGGGTTAAAGCTTGTATATTATATGCATATATACTGGGCGAGTGCAAAAGTTCTACTCATTTTTGGATATGCAAATTTGCCATGGAATTGACATCACACATGACATAATGGAACAAATTGTTGGCCAATCAAACATGTGGATGCCTCACATATAAAGGCATTGTGCTTTACAAAGTTAATCATTTCAAAGAAAAACAAAAAAACATCAGAGGATGTAATATGGAAAGTGAGAAGGAGCATATAAGACGTTGTTTGAGATACAAGTTCGATAAAAAGAGTACAGCAGCTGCAATGTTTGTCAAGTTTATGGGGAGGATGTAATAGACGAAAGAACTTGTCGTTGACAGTTTCGTAAATTTAGGAAAGGAGACAAAAGCTGCCAAGATCAGGCTAAAAGTGGACGGCCATCAGACGTTGGAGAGGACGATATTGACCAAGCCATAAGGAACAGCCTGAATCTAGCTGTGCAAGAATTAGCAGAGACCTTCAACCTAACAGTCGAGAGACAGCTGGTTAAGTTGGGTTTTAAGAGAAAGTCGGATTGTTGGGTTCCACATAGCCTGACAGCTAATCCATCAGGATGACCAAATTGCCACCTGTGTTTCCTTACATTCCCGATATAAAAATGACCCATTCTTGACACATATTGTAAGGAGATGAGAAGTGGGTTATGTACCGTAACATAAAGCATCGTAGGACTGTAGGACTATGTGTCGCCCTTCTGATCCGCCTGCATCGATTTCAAAAGCTGAACGTCATCCCAAGAAGGTGTTATTGAATGTTTGGTGGAATGTGCAGGGAATAATTCAGTGGGAGGTTCTGCTACTCAACCAAACCATCAATGCTGCCTTCTACTGTCTGCAGTTAGACAGGCTGCATTCGAACTGGTAGCAAAGCGGCCAGGTCTCATAAATAATTGCGGTGTTTTCCTTCATCAAGATAATGTCAGGCCACATTCTGCTGTCATCACTCACCAAAAGTTACTAGGCTTTGGTTGGGAGGTTTAACCTCACCTTCCTATTCGCCTGACTTGGCACCAACTGACTATCACCTATTTAGTGCATTGAACAATTCCTTCAGTCAGAAAATCTTCAATGATCTTGATACTGTGAAAACTGCCAAGACTTTTTGACTCACAACTGCCAGAATTTTTCTGCCATAGGATTCATCTTTTACCGGAGAGAACCAGAAGTGGCCACAGAGATTATGCACAATAATAGGTATTGTTCATTTTGTGTTTATTTGCTCTTCTTCTTTATAACAAATGGATAGAACTTTTGCACTCACCCAATATATAAACTCTGCTTCCTATTATTCCAAAGAAAAGAGATTATCCATCTTGTAAATTAGAATTACAGCATGAAATTTACAAAATCATATAATTAAGAGGTATATTATACCTGTCCATATCTTGCTGCAACATGTAACAATGATCTAGAATCATTCTGAGGTACTATTTGTGATTTGCTTACAGTATTATGAATAAGCCACTGAACTGCAAGAAGGCTTCCATGCTACAAAATGAACACACATATTATTAAAAAAGAAAGAAAAAAAAAGTACTTTATTAACAGCAAAAAGTAATTTGAAGATTAGAAAAGTAATTCAGCTAAATATTCTTTACATAGTATTTGTAATCTGCATCGCAGTGCCACGCCACCGAGGTCTGAGCTAACACAATGGCGTACAATGCTGATTGTATGCCCGTCGTCAAAATTTTATAGAAAAGTTCAACAGAAACTATCAACTGTTTAATTTTTTCTGGATACTTCTTACTACTACTAACTTGTAATGATACAATTTAAATTTTTTGAGTCAATGGCATAATTTGATTGCTTTAAAAAGTGTTTAAACATTGCACTATGCCTTAAAAGAGCTTAATTTTATCAGTTTGGAATGGTTCACAAGAAGGTTGTGGGGGGGAAGAAATGCTAAAAAGCATATAATGTATCAGTCGTATACTGATAACTAAATGTTTCACAAATGTGCCATATAAACAATATAAACCAATCCGATTTTGAGAAAATTTATTCTTTCTGTTTTACAGTAGAAATATTTTAAAGGTGTACCACAACCGCAAGCTCATACTCAAAGAGGAGGTTCTGCTACTCAACCAGTGTTCAGAGTATTAAAAAAATCTTATTTTAATGTCAATTTATATACATATACAGCGCAGTGTGCCGTTGTCAACCCAATAATTTCTAAACGGTAAGAGCTATAATAATGAAAGTAAGATCCAGGTATAATAAAATTGTCATGCGCAATGCAAGAAAACTGCTTACAGCACCACTTGGAGGCTAAATTTTGAGTTAGCGTTATTATCTCAAAAACGCTATGAGATACCAGAAAAAAGTCAGTTACAAAGTTACTCAGCAACATCAATTTAGTAAGAAAAGACACTTTTGTGTTGGGTCAGTGTGATACAAATCAGTTTCTAATAAAATTGTTCTAAAGATTAAAACATAAATACATAAAAAAATTAAATGTTTGCCTGGCCAGTGTTTTTCCCAGGCTTTGTATCATCCAACAAATAAAGGCCAGCTGAGGCCTTACTTTGTTTTTGAAAACTTTGTAATATCCAAAGTTTTTATTTTAATTAAGTGTTGAAAAAACAAAGCAGAGCTATCTAAAAGTAGTAAAGTTTCTTAAAATTTAAATGTACCTTTAGCTTTGGTGTAAGCATAATAAATTAAATCTACCTCTTAAACTAGATTTTTCCTTCTTAAACATGAGGTAGAGTTGAGTTGTTTCATAGTTAAGCTTCTGATTAAACACCAGAGATTGACAGGCAAATTGCATAAACCTATAGGCAAACTGCTGACCTTGATTCTAGACTTGAAAATTAAAAATCTACAGGCAAATTTATTACCTTTAATTGTGCAAACCTATAGAACCTAGCAAACCTATTTTCTGACCTTATTTTATTTTGCTTTTAAAACTATAAGCTATAATTCCTGGTAATGCTTTTCATTCATGTTCTTAGTGTCAGGTAAATTTCAGACCTTGTTTCCTTTCCTGTTCAATATATAATAGAACTGTTTCAGTGTGCTGATATATAGATATGTGCTTCATAGATGGAAGGCTGTCTTCCACGCTTTGCTAGATGTTTTGCCGCTGCTGATGTTATCAGAATTGTTACTGATGGTTTATGGAAGACAGTCATTTTATTATACATTTTTAAAAGTTTTTAATCCATTTAACCAATTGTTCATAAAGATGTGTTTATACAAATAAAGAAAAGTTAGTTGCATTTTTGAAGTCCTTTATTGAGCAGCAAAAGTTATCCATTATGCACATCTTCTGACGAATTGCATATGATGTGCATCCATTCGCAGAATAATTCTACGAATGGAAAGCATAGAGCACACATTCGTTTTGCCAAATTTTCCAAAACTGCACTTATCTGACATTAAGTTCATTCATCCTTCATGCTAAACTGTGTTTTACATCAGCAACAATACACATCTGGGCACTGATCTGCAATTTTCACTGCGAGTTGTACAATATAATTGGCTGTACAAGTGTATTACATGCTGGCAAAAGCATCAGTAATACACTTTTATCCGTGAATTTCGTGCCTTCAATTTTTAATATTAGTGTGCTCAAGATTTCTTTTCTTAATAAATCGATGATGCTGAACAACTTTAAATCAATTTTTCTTCGTACCTTGTACCGTTTTTGATAAGAACTCTAATTTCAAATTTAGCCGCCAAATGGTGCTGTAATCAGCTATCTTGTGTAGTGCATAGCAACTTTACTACACCTAGACTCCACTTTTATAGCTATAGCTCTTGTCGCTCAGAAGTTATTGGGATAACAACAAACTTTAGCGGGTACACTGTATATATGAGAGAGAAAGAGAGAGGTGTGTGTGCATGTGTATGCATACACCCATTTTACTTATGCTAATTTTCAAAAATTTTCCCACGCCGCCGGGTTTCGGAGATCTTTATGCCGCTGCCACGAATTTCTGTGTGGTGCAGACCTCTACTTGTAGTACATTAGGAAGTGCTAGATTTGCAGCAAGTGAAAAATTATGTTTACAAAATTTTGTTAAGAGAATGACATTCTAATACTTAATAAATATTTCTAATGGTATTAAAGAATATTTTCCAACAAGAAAGTTCATTATTGAAAATTAAAATGCAATTTGATAGGATACCTGTTACAGGGTTTGGTTTTTGACATGACAGAGGTAAAAATTGTCAAAAACATACTTTTTCATTATTTCATAATACAGGTAACAATAAATTTCTATATAAATTTTACTCAGCTTAAAAACTATAATTAATTATAGTATTATGAACATAATAATTATTTTATCATGCCGTTAAGTCGAAAAATATTAAAAGTTAAATAAAATATTAAAAGTTATTAAAAATTTTGATACCTACCTTTACGTTTTTGCAATGAAATTTAAAATCAGAATTTTGCACTTATGAAGTATTATTACTTTTTATTTTATTTTTTTAGATACAGATGGATGCATGCATAATCTTAAAATACTTATCCAAAATTTATAACTACCCAAAATATAAACCCAATAAAGAATCACTGCTACTTTTAAAGAACTAAAAACTGTCTTTTAATTAAAAAATTCGCATTAATATAAACCAAAAAATGTATGTAAAATGACATTTTTAGCAATCAGAATCGCTGCTTCAAAGTTTCTCAAGTTTGTTTCTTTAATGTTCATTCCTACAGCAAAGATAGTTTTTATCCACTCAAATCTTAAGGGTATTAATACTTAAGGTGTTCCTTCGAGCTTTTCTGAACAGGTGCAGCTAACCAGTACATTTTATTGAATTTCCTTACCAAGGGTTTAGTTCAAATGAATTGCATCAAATGATTTATACAGGCACCTGGCTCATAAAAGTTTTCTTACTGCTTGTAACAAACGTCTAATTAAAAGCATTGTTTTGAAGTATAACAGCTTATTCAAGATAAGATTTCAGTAGCTTTCTGTTAAGACAAGATTTAAAAAAAAATTCTGAAGCACAATTTCTTGCTATTACTTTTTTATTTCTCTTTTTTTTAACAGCTTTCATTTTATCATTTTTTTTTTTTTTTCAAAATTTAGACTTTTATATTTGTAGATAATATAAAATAAATCAAACACACTTTATGAGTACATTATTTCAGACTCTACTAAAGAAAAATTCTGAAAAAGAAAATAATGTATTAACCTGTTTAAAAGAATAAATAAAATACAATTAAATATTTAGAAAAATATTTTACATACCTTCACAGCTAGAGAAACTGGAGAGAACCCATTTTTATTTTCATCTTTCAAAGCTTCAGCATGATGTTGATTTTGGGAACATAACCAATTTAAGCATTCGAAATTATTATGAACAGCACAAATATGCCATAAATTATTTCCATGATCATCTGATAAATTTCTGACAAGAGCTGGGTCAATGTCTTTTAATATTCGTTTCTAGAATAAATATTTTAACAATAAAGAAACAATCAACTGGGTGATTCACAATACATGTTACTGCAATTATCTTTGTTGAAACATATTTTGAGTAAAAGAGTCAGTCAAATGTAAAGTGGCTTACAGATAATGCAATTTTATTATTATTATTTTTAATATAAGGAGCTATACATTTAAAAAAGAAAGAAAGAAAGAAAGAAAGTTAGAAAAGTATAAATTGCATGAAAACTATCACATTTATTTAAATGCACTGTATCCAAAATGAGGGAAAACAAGTCTCAGAGTGGAAACAGTTTCCCAGATATTTAGAGTTAAAAATAATGACTGTTGTGCAAGTCTCTGTTTTGTGATGTCTTTACATTAGGAGACAAACTAAGAGTTGATAAAGTTTCAATAATTATAGCTCTGTTTGGAAATGACAATTAAATACATGAACTAGTGAAATCAACAGATTTAGCTTTAACTGAACTGACTGTTGCTGCATTATAAAAGTATGCATAATTAACAATTTAGGGAGTCGTACTTTTATCACTACACACTGCATTCTCTCATCTCTATACAGTACCCTCAAATGGGAACTGGCCTACATTGGTGTCTACAGTTATTTAATCCCCCAAGGGAGAAATCAAACTGTAACAGAGAATGACAAAGAAAATGGTGTGGGTTAGCACACTGTAAAACCAATTCTTTTCTAAAATAGCATCATAATTAGGCATGGTTTCCAAGTAGCAAATCAAATTAATAAAAAGATATTATTTCAATTCAAATAATATAAGTTCCCACACTCTTGAGATATCTCCTTAGTATTTGGCAACCCATGCTAAAAACTTAACTTGGGATATCTCAGAGGATGTTTAACTCATAAACATGGTCTGCTTTCCTTCTTATAGGTAAGAGAATATTTTTCAAAGTATAAATGATAGGAAAAGAAGGAATGCATAAAAATGATAAATTCTGTATTTTAATATGTATACAGCCTCCTAAAAAAATCTACACTTGAAAGCTATTCTTCATTTGAATAAATTTTGTAATTGAAAGTATGTTTCTAAGACCAAGATGTAAAAGATAATCACTGTAACATATTACTTTTAATCATTCTACACACACACATTATATACATAACGAATTAGTTTTATCATTAAAAAAATAAATTAAAAATAATAATACAAGAAATAGCAAATAATTTTTAAAACTATCTAAAGGAGAAAATTACTATCCATTGTTTTGTTTTTTCTTTTTGTAAATGTAAGCATTATATATATATATATATATATATATCACACACACATTTATTTTTTATTTAAAGCATCTGCAAAATGAATTTGAAATATTCTTTTTTGAGCTGTGTGAGGAATTTTAAATTAGCCTCCATACTTATATAAAATCAATTCAACAAATCAGTATTTTCTTTTGAAAGCATGAGACTGAAAAAACTAGGTAGTGTACAAATATTTTAAAATATTGTTCTTAAGCATATGATACATAGGATAGTAGATAAACTTATCTTAAAAATGAATAAATATCTATAAATACTTGAAATAATCTAGTTTTAAAATAATGAATGAATGGAAACTGATTTCAGATATTCTCAGAAGGTTATCTTAAGAAAAATTACATTTTTAAAAAAATGAAATATATATATATATATATATATATATATATATATTATATATATATATATATATTATGATTATTGTGGAATACATAATTATATTATATATTATTTAGCAAATCAAGAGCCGGAAACTAGGTAGAAAGGAGGAGGAGGCAACAGATTATTATTTTTTTTAATGTACTTGAAGTTCATTATCTGAATTCAGGGTGGGCAGGTATTTCAATTTTAAGTTTATCTTCTAACCTTCAATTTGGAAGCATTAATGATAAATTATTGGAAATTTTGGGAAGAACGGGGGGGGGGGGTGAACAACTAAAAAATATCAATAGTAATAATAATGATAATCTCATGCTCTAGAAGATAAGGAAAAACAATTTTAGTTTGCTTTTTTTTTTACCATTTTTTCAACATCTCCTTTTTTTGCAGCACAGAAAACTTCTTGAATCCAGTCAGGTACATTTGCCTTTGAACGTCTCCTGAACAAAGAATTTGATATGGATATAGAGTCCGTAAATGGATCAATCACAGTTAATAAGCTTTTTGATTTTGTTTGAGAACTGAAGTCAAACTTCTCTTTTTTGAAAGACGGCCATTGCTCTGGAGTAGCTTTCACTTCACTATCAGAAAAACATTGACGAAATGCATCATCCTCATCTTTACTTTCTCTCAGTGGCTTCTTGTTACGCGCTTCTTCTTCAGCATTTGTAGATACAGCTTTACGTAAATACTTTAACGTCCGTTTTAAAGAGCTGCATGTGAAATGTCCATCATCAGCAAAATTTTGGCAGTGAAAATCTTCATTTTGACTTTTTGAGGTATTACTAATTGAAGATCTATTTTCAACAATTTTTGGAGCTAAGCTGGCCGTAACATAACTCTCCCTGAAGTTTCGGTCTCTTCTGGGAATAGATGGTCGTGCATGTCTGGTTCGAGGTTTGTACAAACTACGATTTAAAACTGCCGACTCACTAACTGCTGATGAAAACCCTCCTTCATCTTCCCTATCAGTGGCACCCGATGCTAACTCACTAAGGGTGTCAATAATTGAAACTGTCTTTACTTTGCCAACATTTCTTATATGGCGTCTTCTTGGCACATCAATGGGAATTTCATAATAATTCAGCAAAGACAGTTCATTATCATCGAGAATAAACTCTTCAAGCATTTTGTTATCTTGAAAGCACCCATTAGATGCATTATTATCGGGCCAAAGAGGTGGTTTGTTTTGAAATGACAGAGTATTTCTGTCAAATGCCCGAGGGGGATATCTCTGGCCATCTCTTCTTAGTTGCTCCTAAATATAAAAACCACAATTAAGAACTACACATTAAATAAATAAAAATAATACACTGGTGGTATTAATAAATTACTAGACTAATAATGAGCTTGCCGATTACGTATGCTTTCAATCTGTATCAGAATAGAGAATAACGATATACGTACTGTAAATGTATTCTTTGGGCAAGAGCAACTGCACTGCACTCTTCCACTCTTTAAACAACATCCTGAGGAAGAAAAACAGCCACCAGTTGAAACATTTCTACTTGTCTGCCAGCTTTCTGGTCTCTGCCTTCCTCTGTCCCCTAAATTATCAAAATAAAAACATAAAATCCAATTTTCTCAACAGTAGTTTAGGTGTTTTAATCTACACTATTTTGAGGTATTTAAAAACACAACTTTTTAAAAAAAGATTTCATATTCAGAAACTATTGATTTTCGTATTTTCAAGAAATAAATAAATTCTAATACCATAATACATTTGTAATGAGCATTTACAGTGCAGAAAAGCTGGCTTTTATGAAAAGCACATACAATAAATCAACCATTATTTGTAGGGAGAACGGATTGGTAAAACTTATAAATTCTCACAACAAAAATACCAACAAGGACTGCGATTGCGAGTGGGGTTTTATGCACGAGCAGACTAAAGTACGGAATTCATTCGATAATAAAAGCCCGAAAGGGAATAACTCTAGCTATGTAATGCCAAGTAATAACTCTCGGCAAGCAAGACTCCATTAGCATTACACGCCAGCCAAGTGATCATTTGGTGAAGACGTGTAGCTGAACTTTCACCTCCATAGAGGAGCGATATGGTGCCGGCCCAAACAAAGGAATGCGGGAGGGCACGTGGGCAGCAATTAGAATACGGCCGTAGAACATTCGGACGGCACGCGAGGAAACAGACACGGAACTAAGCACTGTACTTAGTTGCTCCTAAAGGGGGTGAGACTAACAACAAGCACACTAAACCGTTAAACAGTTTAATTTAGAGCAAATCAACATAAAGGATAATAGCAACAAAGTAAGGTTTTCGAGAATACGAAGGATCAGAAAACTTAATAATGAATGGCGAGGAAATATCTGCACATCTTAGCCACAGGTAGTTTTAAAAGCATTTAGAATGAGAGATGGAAGAAAGAAAGATTATTGTACATGTATTATTATCAACAATACATTGTGTCTGGTTATGCTTCAATTGATAATATTCAAAAAGCGTAAAAATCGTGCTTTTTTTTCATAAAAGGCAAATTATTAAAATAACTGTTTCATAATATAGGAAAACCTAATCCAATTGCGATAGACTCAAAAAATTAGGTCTCTTTGCAAACTGAAGTATGCATTATTACAAACTGTGAACATATAACAGTTACGAAAGATTCAAGGGAAAATCTTAAACACAGGGTATTTTGCAATATTTCCCTAGTCGGAAAATTTTGGACGCATTTTCTAAGGTAATTTTCATGCTGCAGAATTTTTCCTGAAAGTTGCACGAGAACAAATTTTACTGTTATAATCGCCTAGTGCAGAAGTTCTTAAACAGTGGTCCTCGTACCTATGGGAGTGGGGGGGGGGGGGGTGTAGCTGTTATTGGGGGTCAGCGAAATTATGAAAAAAAAAGTAGCAAATAGTTCAAGAGGTCGATGAAAAGCGTGGAGCCATAAAAAATATTTTTAAGGCACATAAAACATGCAGCTATTTATAATTTTTGTCAGAAGTTGACATTTTTCTGTGTTTCTATATTTCCACTGATTAGGTGACAACACCGTCGGCTTGATATATTTTTATCAATCTGTATTATGACATTATGGCACAGTGGTTTTAACATTACTGACCCAGAAATTAAATTTCGAGGACGATGTAAAACAAATAGGGTTGGGGCATGGGCGTAGCCAAGGGGGGGGTTAGGGAGGTCATAACCCCCCCCCATGAGGAATTTTTTGCCATACAAAATGTATAATTCTTCACTCCCTTATCGCACACATGTATGCATATATGTGAGTTGCAGTAGTCGTAACCCCCCCCCCCATGAAAAATTTCTGGCTACGCCCCTGGGTTGGGGTCAGCAAGAAAGAATATAGGTCAAGAGGGGCCCTTTTCTGTATAAGTTTAAGAATTCCGAGCATTGCGTATTTGGCGAAGAAGCATTTATTAATTTTTTTCGAGCGTTTAACATCAATAGTTTGTTTCTAAAACTGTTCAAAATTTCCGTGACGCCTATCGCTTAGTAAAAAGAACAGCCTTTAAGGGTCAATCTTATACAGATATTCGTTCGGCCAACTTTTAGGACGGATTTATACTGCGATACACAGACATAAACCTAAATCAAACACTTTTCATATTTAATAAGAACGCTTAAAACTCTAATACTTAAAGATTAAATTTCTACAAAACTTTATTACATATGTGTGTTATTTAGAAATAGAAAAAGTATGTACGCTTCGTGTGGTACAAAGGTTATATTCTTTTTCAGCTACAAAATGTTCATACTTTCACTCCGGCAGGAAAATGATAGAAGCAGCACCTTCACTTTCTCGTAATGGAAGTTTTTGCAGTTGAAGAAAGGTACATGAAATCCTTTGTTATCACCCGAAACGTTCGTACTATACTATTTTTTATGTGTGTGTGTTATTAACAGAGTCCTTTAATAACTTTAAAATTTGAACTTTGTTGGAAAATGTTAACAAGAAACACCAAATCGGTGATAATCTTTTTAAGAACACGTGATAACGATTTGTCATCAAGAGAAAGTTTGTTTATTGCAACTTTAAACAACCGACTCCATAGAAAACCGTTGGGGGGGGGCAACTACCCTCACTAGGGAAAGAATGCAATGCCGATCCCGCGAGAAGACTATATCCTGACTATAATTTTCATATTTTTGTAAGGTATTGTTATCAAATAAGATAAAGTATTAACCTTGATAGTGCTTACAATCCTACTTTTTCTTTTTTTCTCTATTAAAATTAATTTTTATTTGAATGAAATGTCAATCCCACGGGATCAACAAATCTCAATCCCGAAATCCCGCGAAACGAAAAACAGTGCAGGATTGCATTCCCTAACCCTTGGCAACCCCTATTCCCTAACCCCTATTTTGATTCACGTATCGTCAGGGCAGCAGTTTAGTGGGTTACTGGTCCTATAGTACCGGAGCCCAGAATATTGGGGAGCCCGTAATGCTATTAAGTCATTAAAAAAATTATTTCATAAAAAAATTCTAGCTTATTGTTAGTATATTTTTATCCCTGAAAATTTATCTGAAAAACCTTGTTCGGTCCCTCAACGATTTTATGCATGGGTTGCACCCCTCCTCCAGAAAAATCTTACGCTGCAGGAATATTGATGATATTTCGTCTTGACTTATTTTAGGAATGTCGGTATTACTGTTCTATATTTAAATTTTAAATATGGAGCTTTGTATGTCGAAGTTCAAATTTTTTACTCTGGTCCTTTGACTTCAATTTATTGAGAATTCATTGTACACATGTAATCCCTCAGGTCCAAGACGTGATGAATTATCCAGTTTTTACTCTGAGGATAAAAAGTACTTGTAAACATAAGAGTAGCATGACCAAATTCCCCCCCCCCCTACACACACACACATTTACATACAAAAGGTTTAAAATAAAACGATTTTAAGACCAAGGAAAGAAGGGTCCACGTGACACCCCCTTTGTCGAGTAGATAGAATTTCCGTGGTCATAGGGGCTCTTAGCTGATTGCCCAAGAAATTTCGTGCTGCATAGTACCCACTAAGGCGAAGTGGTATGGAGATGGGTTCTACTAACATAAAGTATCCTTTCAGTATCTCAAATCGAATCTTCCAAAACTACTACCTGTTTCGAGTGCATAACTCCAGAGCAGCACTGTATCGCATCAAACCGAATGCTGGCGAGATTCACCACTCAACTGCAAAGAGTTAAAAGGGCCGGAAATTTTTCGATGCTGAAGCCATTTGCAGGGCCCGATCATCAGAATATTGGGCCCAGGACAAATAAAAATTTTTGGGCCTTTGCACTTATGAGAAATTGCATATTACATTTTGTTTTGGGTACATATAGCTTGGGGTAGAACTATATTAAATACTAAACATTAGGTTGTAACGAAAGTTTTCCGCCACTCCAAGTACTGTCTGCACAAGCAGTTCGCGTTGGTGTCTTTGCCAATATTTTGTAAAACGATTTTTGTTATTTGAAAGAAAAGACTTGTTTTAGAGCACTGCGTTGTGAAATCCGTAAAACAATATCGTTATGATTAAGTAAAAGGTGTCTGAAATGGAACTACCACGCTACCAGATTGATCCATCATTTACTCTCAGTTCTGTCGCAAAAAGTCAGCTACAGTATGACACTGAATCATGTGTACAGCTTAAGGTACTACTGTTGTATCACATGACACTGTGAAGATTTGGTACCGAAAGTTCCAAAACGAGGACTAGGATATTAAAGAAGCAGAGCGCTCTGACCAGACTACTGATGCTGATGAGGCCCGCCTACGAGAATTTGTGGAAGAAGATAAAATATTCATCCACGAGAGCAAGCTAAAAGAGTTAGACTTTAGTGGCATGTCCATTAGTCGCGCTAAGCATCGCATAAACTTGACATATAAGGTCAATAGCTGGGTACCGCGTGAGCTGACTCAAGCAAATCTGGTGGAAAACTTTCGTTATAACCTGATATTAAGTTTAAATACTAAATATGAAAAAAAAAATATTGAAGGATTTTTGTATACAGGAATAACATTTATTTCCACAAATATTAAATATCTATACACATACTACATAAATAAACTTCTTTAAAGAATAAATGAAAAGAATTGCAAAACTTACCGTCTGTTTCTTAAAACCGATGGGATATTTTTCTATAATAAATATTACAAGGAGAGCCTCTGACGTTGAACTGACGGATTTTAAATAAATACTGATGGGGTTTAGAGGACCCTTAGTGGTGTAAAACGCCAGAGAATTAGCCGAAAATTCGAGTGTTTTTGAGAAAATGGCATAAAAATAAATGGGTAAATTTTTTATATTAAGTTTTTAACAAATTAAAATTTGTTGAAAAATACAAAATTTTTGGGCTCTTGAAATTGGTGGGCCCAGGGTGCGCTGCCGATAAACAGGCTCCAAGATCATGCAAGATGTGTTGTTGAAAAGTAAGTCCACACGGACTGTGGATCATTATTGTTTTAAAAATTTCACGAATGCCGAATTTGCGTTAAGATCTGGCCATACTTTCTCTGAGATTTTACTGAGAGCATAAGGCTCTATATTGTGTGCTTTTCTAAGAGGCATTTCACTTGCTTTAAGAAGCTTATTTTTGAAAGCTGGGAATTCTCCATATCTGTATTCTGAGGAACTGCTGATAATTTTTCTCAAGCATTTCTACGAAATTTCCGCCTGTGGAAAATTTTTATTGTGTGAGAAATACAGCATCCGAGAAAGTTTCTTTATTAAGCCGACTATTATAAATTAAGTTACTGACTTAATTCCTGTGAATTGTGTACAGCAGGTTATTCGTCGAAGTTTTAGAAACAATAAAATTTGTGTTTCGTACAAGTTTGACAAGTCAGTGGACTGATTACTAGAGTTTTCCATACACACTAGTCTTTTAAGATACGAACCCGAGAAATATTCCAAAGCATGACGTAAAACCGAATTTGGGAGGGGGGGGGGGAGGGGTAAATGCATGCAGAAAAAGCTGTAAGCTTATTTGAATTACTACAGCAATTGCTACTCTTATATTCCGTGGATTCAAGACTGTAATGGTTTGAATGCTGTAATTCAAAAAACTCTTACGATGGTTTCTGCTTACTTTTTTTTTTTTTTTTTTTTTTTTAAATCTTAGGTTTTTTATTAGAATTTTTGTAGTTTGTCATTGAAATATAACACAAGCTATTTCACTTTTGACCGATACAAAAGTTTTGAAGAGGAGCAAGACACAATTTTTTTTTTTTCCAAAATTCACGCAGAGTATAATATCTTTCACTCCCTTGCATGCAGTGGTATGCATGGGAGCAGGGGCGTAGCCAGAAATTTTTTATGGGGCGGGCGGGTTACGACTACTGCAACTCACATATATGCATACATGTGTGTGATAAGGGAGTGAAGAATATACATTTTGTATGGCAAAAAATTCCTCATGGGGGGGTTATGACCCCCTAACCCCCCTTGGCTACACCCCTGTATGGGAATGAAATATATTATCCCCCCTCCCTTTATATACGTCTGTGGTATGAGCATAGAAATTCAAAATGTTTTCCGAATCCGAACCTGGTTAAGGATGATAAAACTGGAATTGAGTGAAATGAGTTTGCTGTGTTATGAACTACCCGCACGGTTCAAAGAAAGAGGGGGAGGGTCAGAGAGGATGTTTCACAGAAAGATAGATATGTCTTGAGATACATTCCAAAGATAATGCTCAATGATTGCAACTGCAAATTTGGGGCCACACATGTCAGACAATACACGATACCGGCGAAAAATGTGAAAAATGCGAGTGGTAACGCAATGCCATTATCAGATAATGAGGAGGATAATAAGAGAAGTTCGGGTGAAGTCGTGAGCAGAAATCCCGGCGCTGAAACATCACGTTCGCTAAGATCACGCTATTTGCAAGAATTTCTTCCCTTCACCTCCCCACTGCCTTCAGTTTACCCGACCAATTGCATTGCACATGCCAGATTTCTTCCCCTTGAAATAGTTGTTACATAATGTGCCTCGGGTCATTTAGTAAATTTGGCACCCGCTTGGATTTCATGTGCCCAAATATTTTCCAACATGCACAACATGTCCTTCTCGCGTTTAAAAACCTGCAGACAGTGCAACCATTCTGTGTCAAAAATGGTCTCTAGATCTCTGGCACGCGATGAACAATTCCATCGACCGCCATCTTGCTGGTAGTTAAATCGAGCGATGGCAAAGGATGTCCTTTTTTCAGCATTGGGCATTCTATCCAGTTGTTCTTCTATATCAATGTATTTCTATCGTATTCTACATTTTTCAGCAGATGTCAGTACTGTTGAAAATAATCCTGACAATTTTACAAATAATCGACAATTTTTACTGGAAA
The DNA here is from genome assembly GCA_038373885.1 of Cheiracanthium punctorium. Classification (NCBI taxonomy): domain Eukaryota; kingdom Metazoa; phylum Arthropoda; class Arachnida; order Araneae; family Cheiracanthiidae; genus Cheiracanthium; species Cheiracanthium punctorium. The sequence goes on from JAWZYV010010693.1 coordinate 163,393, forward strand.
TGATGTGCTAAAAATAAAGGATTCTCGTGTAACTATGTCACCCTCAATTATTTTTATAGAAATCAAATTCATTCTTCGTGACTGACAGCAGTCAAAAAATCTGAGTGTTGTGTCCTCACGGCGAGGACACCTAGCGTTATAGGGGGTAAAAACCTGCAGACAGCGCATTCGCACTCAGTTCATTATAATTCAACTTAATAGCAAAGAGTCGACTAAAATCATAAAATCAAATAATTCAAACTAATAGTTTTGTGATTCACTGAAGAAAATTTAAAAAAAAATCGTATGTTTTCGAATAAAGTTTTAGAAATATCAGATTGACTTTAACATTCTTAGTAATTCACTGGACTCTTGAACAATCAAGGTAAGGTTACCAGTTCAAATTTATTATACGCCCATGAATAGTTGAATCTAGCAATGTACAAACGAAAAGAAACTGAAATTCTTCTTCTCTGAACATCCTCCCTTTATTAAACTAAATTTAACATTTGACAAGGTATTGTATTGTCACATAAACTAGAATTTCCGGATGCATTTACACGAACGATGACTGCTTTAAACAGCAAATCGTCATTTCAGAAGAAAACCTTTGACGATAACACATCCTTTGTCTTTCATGTTGAGTCGATCTTACAAACGCATCACTGGTATTAGTCTGCAGAATATGAAGTAGCGTTCATTTTTTGGAAAACGTCTTCGTGGCAATGGGCATCCCGTCCTTCCTCCCGTTCAATTATGCAAAATATCTAAAACCGTTGCCCCCCAGTCCCCACCAATACGGAGATTTCAGATTATATCCTCTTACCGTAGAGAAACACGCAAATGAATTTGCAAAATAAGTTTATAATTAATGCATTAAACGTACTGCAGAAATATAATTAAACTTTACCTTCAAACTATTACAAGAAATCGTAATCTTAATAACTAGGCAAAAAGGCTTTTTTTTTTTTTTTTTTTTTAAATAAAGGAGGAAAGGGGGAAGGGGGTCCTATAAAAAATCAAACAAAAATAAATAAATAAAATACTTCTACATTTTGCCACTTGCAAAATACAGAAAGGTTAAAGATTATAGTGTCAAAAATAGTACTTATATACGCAAATGCCTTAATGTCTTCTAAAATGACCAGTTAAATTTATGAACTGGTAAGCTCATTTATAATGCATATTCTTACTTAATGTGCGCATAGGAATCTATTTTGGGGACCACAACGAGGCCGCTACCATAATCAGTTTACGAAACATCATACAACAAATTTAATTAGATTTAGTATATCTTCGCTTGTGCATATGGAACAGACCAGCGGTTCCCAAACTTTTAACATAACGCCTCCAAACAAAGGATAACTCAGGATGCCCCTTCCTCCACCGCGCACGCTCCTCAGCATACACACATTTTTTAAATTATTCAACAATACACAGTTAGTCCCCTTTTCTACAAAATAATGTTATTGGTAAAGTCTGAATAAACATTTCAAGAGGAAATAGATATGTTTTGGAGTAAAACTAAGAATACATAAGATTGCTTTTTAAAATATGCATTATCTCTTTGCTCTTTGCCGGTTTTTCTAGCTCTCCTCCCCCCCCCCAAAGGGGGCGCGCCCCCACCGGTTGGGAACCGCTGGACTATACTATATTGAATGACCTTAGTGAGCGAGAATTATTCAATCAGTTAATATTCAAACTAAAATAAATTCAGTACATTTCACTGTAATAGCGTACAAAACTAGGCAATCACATTTCAAATGTACGTAAAAAAGCATGCTACTTTGGCAATGTCTATTGATAATTCTGCTCCGGCTTTTCCTTTTAAGAAATGCTTCCGTCCCATAATGATTTTTAATATCTCTCACTCTCACTCGTGTTCCTGAATCCACGAAAAATGAATACTAATGTCATGAAGGAGGTGGTGGGCAGTGGGCTATAATAGAGAGTGAATTCCGTAAATTTATGTCTAACTAATGATCATTAAGAAGTGTTTCAATCGGGATGATTTCTCCTCCTTTCTAAGTAGACGCGAAACAGAATTATGACTACATACAAATGGTATGCGAGTACATTTCCTTGAGTAGCAAAGAAATCTCTATGATCGTTGATGGTCATCTGCTGGGCGCCAACTAAGCTACGCTCTTGGAAACAGAGAATCGAAATGAATGGACAGTTCTAAAATTGCTGTCAGGCTAAGTTCCACAAGGTCATAGATGTCCACGTTTTCTTCTAGAATCGAATTCTTGCACATAGAGGATACAAGCGCGTTCCTTCCAACTTGAAGTCTGTAATCAGCGGTTGCTAGCACAGACTGCTTATTACCGTCAGAACTCGCTTAATTTATGCATTCGGAGGTTGTAGAGCTTTTCCTTCATGGTGGCATAATCGGGGGCATGCCGCGAACCTGCGGTCTTACGTAGTAAAATTTACAAATCATAAAGCATTCCGATTAGGTGACTACATCGAAAATAGATGTAAATTGTTCACTAAATTGAGTAAGGTCAAGAGATAATGTTTGATTTCAGAACGGTTACTTTATGTAAGTATTTTAAATTTATGGTGTATAACGTACTTTCACACAGCCAACTTCGGATGAACGTAAATTATGAAATTAATAAAATAAAAATAAAATTTTGGAGAAATACTCGATATTAAACCTAATGATCAATTCTAAGCATTAAAGCTTTCCGTTACTAGTTTTAAAAGCACTTTGCAACAAAAAGTACGTTATTTTTCTAACTAAAGATTCATCGAAACTATTTTCTCATTGTCACAAAGACAATGTAAACATAATTATCCAAATATTAGATTATTCCTTTTAAGTGGTACGCTTACCAATCAGTCAGTTATAACTTATAATCAGTCTAAACCTTTTAATTTCGTCTAGGTAATTTCAAATTCATTTTTACCATGTTTTGGACAGTGCTTATTTTAATGTGTTTTTTTTTTAAACTTTATATTTGATATCAGGAATATACTTAGTGATTTACATTAGGCAAGTTTTTAGAAACTGTCATATGATAACGATGGCAGTGACAAAGGAAGTGCCAAGTTCGGTCCAGAGACGAATTAATGCAATTTTGTGGGAGGAGGCGAATAGTTGAAACTTATGCCCATGTTATGGAAGTAAAATAGGATGTCAGATTTTTTATGTCTCTTTTTTTCGATCCCTTTAATCCGACAGTGGTTCGCTCTCAATGCAATTTGATGTGTCCAACTCAATCATTTTTGCCATCTTGTTAAGATTTTTGTTTAATGTCATGGAGTATGACAGCTTTATTAATCGATATTGAAAATCACTATTTTGCCTTCAAAACAAGGAGTCCAAAAAAAGAAGTATATTTTTTAAGTTATTAATATAATTAATTTGAAGTTATGCCCCCCCCCCAAGAGTTAAAAAGAATTGATTAATTAAAGTTCATCTACAAAAAAGTCCTTTGTCACTACAGTATACATGCCCCTAAAATACTAACCTAGGATTTTATTCCTTAAATATTAATGATAGAGATACACAATAAATTACACAGAAAAAAAGGGGGTACAGAATTTTACGGTATCAACCAAAAATTTCAGAAGAAAGAATCAATACAAAATTTAAATTTTTATACAGTCCCCGTGATAAAAAAAAAAATCAATTAGTAAAATACGCCTCAAACATTAATTAGGTGATGTAAAAAAAATTCCGCTTTTAAAAAAATAAAGTTTCAGCCTTTCAAAATTTTTCATAAAAGTTCGCAGAGATGTTTAAATGAAGTTGGTAAGGATCTGTGCAATACCAGTAACAGCAAAAGTATTATTTATGCTATCATTGTTTCCTGTAGTAATTTGTGTGCAGCCCCTGAAAAGCGATCTTCCGCTGTGATTATTTCGCTTTGGGAACCATTGAAAAGTTTTAAGTCAACATATATTTATTTTCCTACCTCTTAGAATTTTTATGGTGAAAGGCCGAAGTTTTGTACATCAAATAATTAATGTATGGGGCAGATTTTACTAGCTGGGATTTTTTTTTTTTTTTTTTTTGTACGCGGGGGCAGCATAAAAATTTAAATTTCGTATTTATTTAGATTAGTCGTCCGAAAACTTTCATCAATACCATAAAACTGAAAGTCTTGATCAGTGTTTTGGGGACGGCCAGTATATTTTTATAAATTGGAAGTACGAACTTGTCTAAGGGTTTTCTTTTTGGAAATCATGCAACTTTTGAACAGCTTTTTATAGAATTTAAATGCGCTTCAGAATCGAAAAAAAATTAGATTGCCTCTACAAGTTGTACTGAGAACTGTTACAAACAATAAACCATAGGAGTTACGAAACACTCAGGACAAAATGCTAAACAAACGGAATTTTCGCAGTACTTCCCTATACAGGTCGGACCATTTTTGAAGGCGATTTTTGTGCTAATGAATTTTTTCTGAAAGTTGCATGAGACATACAGCTTTACTGTTAGTATTAGTCCATAATGCATTGGGGGAAGAAGCATTAATAATTTTTTTAACATCATTTATTTGTTTTTAAAAGCTGTTCAACAGTCCCGTGATGACGATCGCTCTTGTGGAACACTCTTAAGTGCATTTCTAGTTAGATACAGTATAATTATAAAATATAGTTGCGAATATTTGGGGCGACCTGCTCTTCATGGGATAAATTTAGGCTAAAATTCGTATTCTACGGGTTGAATAATTTAAATTTGCATTTTATTGCAAGAAAATCGGTTAACTCGAACACAAGATATAGTTTTGGGTTGTTCCATTGTTTAACATAGGATTAGACAATTTCTCGCCAAACATTGGCAATATCGTTTACTTTACTTCAGTTTGGAGCCAAATTTCACGGTACTTAGGCAAAAAGTCGGCAAGCTTGGAGACGTTTGGAACGATGTTATTAATGAAGCCTGTAATGTTTACTTTTCTGCATTTGTTATGCAACAGCATTACTATTGCGTAATCAAATAACTGGTTCAGTTCGGGTGGGAGTCTTTGGCTGTGAAAATAAGTGCTCTGCTTCTTTGTATTGCTGTATTTGGTATTATACGCGATGCTTTCTCGCTTGTTTTGAGAAGTCTATTCTTGAAAGTTGTTTGTGAATTCATCATTGTTGCATGCTGGGAAGCAGATGAGCGTTCTTCTGGAGAATTTCCACTGTTGAAGTATTGATTTTAGACTGTGGAAGGATTGTATTGTGTGCGAAATAGAGTCTGAGAATGACTGCGTTCAGCTGACTGTTGAAAAACCGAGCGATTGCTTGTTAATGTCAGTGAATTGTGAATTGAAGATTGTTCGTCGAATTCCTAGAACCTATAAAATTCGTGCTTCATCCAGGCAAGTGGACTTTTAAGCTACAAACCCGAAAATTAAGCAGTTTTCTACAACAATACATCAACGTGCAAAATAAAAGAAAAAATATTGTCATAACAAATTTACTTACCACAGTTGAAAGCATTGACTATATCTCCAAAACTGTCTATGTCATCTGTTCTCAGCCCCCTACTACAGCTAGGCCGGCTCTGAAAATTATTTAAAAAAATTAAACCAGCAGTTCAGTTTTAAAGGACACTATTAAACTAGTGCTTATAAAAAAAAAAGACTAAAATACACAGCGTAAAATATACATAATTATTATTATTATTATTATTTTTAAGGGTAGATTATCTTCCAAATTAAAAATATTTGAAAGAAAATCTAGCTCATTCTTGAAAAATTCTATCTACCAGCATATTAGTTTATGTTGATTATGTCAGTAGCAACTGAAAGTAACACTAATTATAAGCAAATCCCGTATAGGGCGACGCGATCAAAAGGCACAAGTTTTAAATAAAATTAAATTGGGTTATTCGCCCCAAATAGTCATAAAATAGTATTTATAAATTACTTGTTTTACCAGCGCTGTTTTAAGACGACTATCGAATATTTCATAGTAAAAGGCAATAGAATGGTTACTTGGCTCTTTTCGGGATCTCAAAACTTTTTAAAGGACTAAAGTGTGGGGAGGCTTGGCACCCCCCCTTCATAAATTTCTTTGGTGGGATTTCATTTGTTTTTGTGAGCAATTCTTTTCCTCTTTAAAATAAACCAACTGTATTTTACAAGTTAAATAACAACGACGACGGCAACAACAAAAAGATTCGCATAAAATTTTCTACACGTTAGAATTAATTCCATACAATTATATTTCACAACATGTATAGTTAAGTGAGTTAATCAAGCGATAAACTGTCTTAACATGCTACACGAACACATGGACACACTGTGCACATGGTACACGAACCCACTATCTCCGGTTTACTACGCTAACGCCTTTACAGACCATATCACTCTTGTTCGAAACTTTGCTATCAAAAAGCATTTTGTTATTAAAACGAAGTTTATATAACATATTATAATTCCCTCACCAAGAAAAAATTCATGGTTTAAAACTTTTTTTTTTTCAACCTGCTAACTGTATTCCTAAATTTAAAGTTTTTTGGTCTGTTATAAGTACCTTAGAATTTCGGTGATCGGTGAGTGGCGAAACACTGAAAAGTTTGACGTCTCAGATATTTTCTGAACTATATATATTAAAAAAAAGAAAGATAAATTATGCCAAACGCATACATTATAAAACACTTTCCAACATAACAGTATTTTTGAGCCATATTTGATGATTTATTGACTTTAAATCTGGCGAGATTTTGGAGATACTGATATAAACATTTTTATATCTATTGTACTGCGCTTGAAATAGATTAATGTCCTTCAACAGCTATAGATCGTAATATTGGATTTCTTTTGAGTGTCTCCGTAGAAGAACTATTTATTACACAGACACTATCTTCAATGGATAACATTATTTTATGTGCCTTAACATATAAGTCAACCTTGCTTTCGTTAAAAAACACTAAATATCGCTAAAATACGCTTTTAAGAATGACTGACCATAGAGCGTGATGTATTGAATTTTTTTTCCCCCTTTGACTCCTGTAAAAGGACTATAAATGCTACATACATCATTTTCAATACGATACATAACACTGTACATAGAAAAAACATTGTTACGAATTTTCGGGGCAACCCGCTGTTCTGGGGTTTAAAACAGTTCAAAATTCGCATTCTACGCTTAAAATATATTTTGCTTTTTGCTGCATCAAACTCGGTCAACTAGAACCGGAGATAAGGAGGTTTTGGTTTCCCATTGATTTTTCTATTGCGGTTCTAGAAATCTCGAGAAATATTGGTCGTAGACCTTCGGTAACTTCCCTTTTGGGGACTTATTTTTGGCCAAAAGTCACCAAGCTGGGCGACATTTTGGACACTTGCCGCGCCTTTTAAGATTGACCATGCATAAAAACCTAATATTTCTCTTCTATGACGTAATCAAAATTCCCGCTTTATGTGGAATCTTCGAGAAATACACTCTTCTGGAAGCTTCTTGTCGCTTCTGCGTCTCCTATAAATACAAGCATGTCAGAGGTCCCAGTTCAGTGTGGATAGCGCTACCGATGAGTACGGTGCTTTGTTTGTATTGACGCTATAGAAGCATTGTTTCCGCTTGCTTTTCGAAGCTGATTTTTAAGTGCTGTGTGTAAATTCTTCATTGCTGTATCTTAAGGGATTGTGTACGATATCCTAGCACATTTCCACTGAATTTTTGTTTGTGGAAGCTTTTTATTTTGTGCGAGAAATACAGCATCAGTGCGAGAACTTCAGATCTAAGCGGACTGTTAAAAGCACATTACTGCTTGATTGTGCTTGAGAACCTTGCACAGCTGATTGTTCGACGAAGTTCTAGAAGCAATAAAGTTCGTTTTCCATCCTGACAAGTGGACTCTTTACAAGAACTTTCTACACCAACTGAACTTTAGAACGACGAACCCAGGAATAGCAGAGTATTCTGCAACAACATATAATTTTCGCACTTATCGGTGTATATTTATGGCAGCTAGAGCACGGACCTGTGCACAGAAGAATGGACACATCTCTCAATCTTGCCGGAAAGATGAAAACATAAATATGTATTCCTTTGATACAAAATAGAGGTACCGCACGAACACGGAGAACTAGCAATTTATTCTTTTAAGGGTTAGCAGTCTAAAATAAATGCTTGCAATTTTGTTTCATGTAAATCGGTTAATGCGTTAGAAACAGTTCCCCTTAAAAATTCCTCCGACCAATGCAACCCCTCTTTTAGGCAGACAGCCCTTGCGTAGCTTTGTCTTAACGCAACTCAACACACTAAATTAGTTGATTCGAGCGTGAGTAACGATCAAAATTCCCATTAAAATCGTCATAGCTTAACATCGCATTAGGCATATTTTTGATTTTCCGTCAAATAATGAAAAAATCGCTAAGCTAGGGTTCATTTTTCGAAAAAAAAATTTCGCACCCTGTTTCGCGATTTATCGCAAAAGTCGCCAATATTGGCGACTTTTAGCGAAACTTTTGAGGGAGCACGCAATCATCGTTAGATCATTAACTACTTATGTATCATAGGATATTACTGTGCTCTAAGTAGATGCCTGTCTCCAAACTGCCATTGAACGTAATGCATTGGAATTATTTTGAGTGCTCCTGTAGAAGAACTAATGATACAGACACTATTTTCGATGAAGAGCTTTATCTTTTAATCCTTAATAACATGTATGAATTTTGTTTCATTTGAAATCGCCGAATATCTCTTAAATGCACTTTAAAGAATGACGGCCCATAGAGTGTAATGCATTGGAAATCTTTTGAGCTCTGCTGTAGAACTATTAATGCTACATACACCATTTTCAATAGGGTGGTACATGGTACAGTATCTAGAAACAACATATATCAATTTTGTAGAAACCGATGCTAATTTACGCAAGTTAGAGGACGGACTGACAAACCGAAATGATAAACACTTTACAACCTTGTAGGAAAGTGTTTAAAATAGTAATTTGGAAATTTAATTAAGTACGTTAGGTACAATGTCTAGCATAATTGTCAGGCGTGTTTGCAATATGTAATATAGAAAGTTTAAAATTGCCTCTAGATGTTTTCGGAAAAGGGTACTCTGCAACGGGCGTTTGTTCGATTTGGTAAAGCCACTACCATGACTCCCGATTTAACCAACTCTTTAAGATAGGCGCGAATCAATAAAATAAGCTGTCTTCGCCTCGTCTGTCAAAGCGATCGTTTCTCTCGCAAATTAAAAGCTGTATAATTTTAACGGCATCTTTATAAAATTACACTTGGCTCAAACAACATTAATGCGTAATAAAAATCCTTGTTATGGTAGTCAAATAATTTCAGTATGTTCATATTTTTCTATCATGCATTTCATTCAATTAACGAGTATTTAAATTACACAGTCTATTAGTTATTTCTTACAGATAACTTATATCGTCATAATGTATAGTTCTTAGACTCTTTTAACGACATTATACTGTTAGTTCGGCACGTAGACTGAAAAATATTTACTCCTTTTAAGATGTTGTACTGTTAGTTCGGCACGTAGCCAGAAAAATACTTGGAGAGGAAGGAATAGAGTTATTTAACAAAAGTCTTGGTTTTATTTATTTTGTCAAAAAAAGAAAATCTGGAGTGACTCAACTCGACTTTCCGAACACTTACGATTAAGATCATTACCAAGCATTTAAATAAACGCTAGCGCACTTTCAAGAATTTCTCCCGATATGCCATAATGTAAAAGAAATCTTTGTCGTAGCCCTGTAGAAAAACTATAAGTCCTATACACATCAAAATCAATACCGGTCTTACGATGGTGGTTTATAAGATATATACCCAATTTGAACTCAATCGAATTTACCGTTTAAACGCTAGCGCACTTTCAAGAATTTCTCCCCGTAGTCTATAATGTAAAAGAAATCTTTGTCGTAGCCCTGAAGCCCTGTAGAAAAACTTTTAAGTTCTATACACACCGAAATCAATACTGGTCTTGGGACGGTGGTTTATCCTTATAAATAAAAATGAAATTATGTTTGTCAGTTTGTTTGTGGATTTGTTTAGTATACAAGGCCACAAAAATGGACCTATCATCAGCCTCAAACTTTGCACAGATGTGTAAAATAATATAGAATAAATGATAGTCCACTTTAAAACTTTGAAAATCCACCCGTTTCCGGATTTTCAGAGATTTTTTAATGTTTTCCACGCAGAAAGCTTTCCGCAATTCTAACCCCTGTAGGGTCATTCCATTTCAAATCAACCAATAAATTTCAAAAATGTCACCCACCGTCTCGGATTTCTTTGAAAATTTTTATAAATGTAGCCATTAGTGTTCTAACTAACAATATAAAATTTTACTTCAATATCTCTAATACTTTTTAAGATAAAAATTATTAAAATAATGGGAAAGTGACCATAAATGGCGTTTTTGCAAACAATTATTTTAATGGTGCTTTTTCAGATAAAAAAATCATAACTTTCTTTATTTTCAATATATTAAATTGAAATTTATACCAAAATGTTCACAAAGGTTTGGAGATTATAGAAAAAAAAAATTGATAGTCCTGTTTAGAACTGGAGCCCCCCCAAAATTCACAAACTTTGTTTTTTTCAAAAAAATTTCATAAAAACAATAATTTTGCAAAAGCTGTTTCAGAAAATGGTGTAGCTCTTAACAAAGCAAACTATTTTTTTACTTACATGTAAATGCATAAAGTAAGATAATTTAAAATAAAAACGGTGGGTATTTGAGTCCTAATAGGTTAATTTAATTAAAAACCAAATATTTTGAAGATTTTTCTTAAAATGTTATGCTGCATGCAAATGTTATTATAAAATAATTTTTTATTTATTTAATTTAAAAAGGTGCTTATTTTATTTAAAAGTTAATATTGAATTAGTTATTTTACTTAAAATTTAAATTATTTTAAAATTTAAAATTTTTTAAACAAAATCGGAAATACATATAGTTAACATGCGTCAAAATTTTTCTAGCTTTTTTTATTGTCAACTACAAATTAATACTTTAGTTAGAAAACAAACATTTTTCTTTAAAAAAATAGCTGTATGCAATTAAATGTGTAAAAAAGGATTTATTTAATTAATACTTTCTTAATTTAAAAAATTTAGACAAAATTTGAACATTAATTAGAAAATGTGTGCTGAAGATTTTTTGAACATTTCTTTGACTCACTGACTACAAATTAAATAAGAAGCATACTAACTTGCTTTAGCATAAAATGAAAATATTAATTATTATGACTGATTGTGACACTTATGTTCAGTATTTTACCAGAAAAAAAAAAGTAGTTCCGTTCCTTCAATCAATCAATTTCAATGGAGATTCACCTGTGTTTTGTAATGATACATTAACATCTTCTAAAGCTTCTTGTTTTGAAATTGACAATTTGAAATTTGTGACAGTTTCATCACTGCCAGTTGATACTTTGTCACTGGTATCACTGCCAGTTGATACTTTGTCATCAAGCTCAGAAATAAGTTTGTTTACCTTCTTCCTACAAAAAATACATTTTTTTTTTTGTCCTGAAATCGATTTTTCACAGTTTGGCAATTTGTTAATTACCTCAGATAAATTTGAATTAATGGTTCTCAAACATTTTTTTCTTTTTCTTTTATGGCACTTCAATGGGTCAAAACATGATGTTTGAAGTATTTCAAATTTATTCAAATAAAATAATTTTTGATGTTCACAAATATTAAGTAAAAGCTCCGATTGTACATTACTTCTCAAACTTATTAAGTTCAAGTCTGAAGGCTTAATAATGCAGTACTTGATGAGCCCGGGCTCGAACTCTGTAATTCCCAATTGCGTTCGGGCTCGGGCTCGTGAAAAATTTCTCCTGTATTGAACATACTCCTTGAAACAGATTTTAAAAAGTGATTCATGAGGAAAATAAAAGTACTTATAAAAAAAAATTAGCGACACGGGCGCCTAGAAGGTGCGTGAAGTTCTTTTGGTATTTCAGAAAGGCGGCTTATATTGCTTAGTTAATCATCAGATCGGACATTATTTGATAAACATGGATATAAAGAATTAGAAAGTGCATTGAGAGTTTGCAACTATATTTGTCCTTAATTTGCACAAACAGCAAAATTTATTGTATTCTATCAATGATGTAATTGAATTTTTTTTTATCTTTAGTTGAAATTTCGGGCTCGGGCTCCGACTTAAATAATATTGCTCGGGCTTGGATTAAAAGTTCTCGGGCTCAGGCTTCAAAAAATGAGCCTGAACTCATCTCTAGTACTTGATGCAGTTTCTACTTGAGCATAAGTCTTTTTATGGCATTCAGTTCCATTTTTCTTAGCCAATACTAGAACACGTCTGGGAATGTTCTGCTGCCATATTAAATGTAACTGATATTCAGTAGTAGCACAAAATAAAAAAACATTCTAATTTACTTTCAATAAGATAAAAAAAAAAATGAGCTTACATATCAAGCTGAATAATTTAGCTTTATAGTGCGTTCGCCGAGTCAAGAGAACAAAACTAAACAATTGCACGTGTAAACTGGCGTTGAGTAAACACCTGGCATTTTGATAAAGTGCCAAACACAGTGTGAATTTCTGCTTTCTTCCATTTACGCTGCTTGGAATTAAGAAAGGTTAAATTCGCCTAACTAGGTATTGGTTCCAAAAAATGCAATTCTTTGGTAACCCGTTTGTTTACTTTCGTTCTCTCGTTTCCGCGAACAGACTATAGATTATTGGTTTAACTCTTTAAAATAACTCCAACAATTCCAGAGAACATCAAAAACAATTCCAAATTACTCAAACAACATTTTCACTTAACCAAAGAAAGGCAAAACTGATTCCAATTCCCTTGGAAGCATCTGACCAAGAAAGAGATATTCACAACAAGAGGGTGACTCATTGAAAGAGGGAATGGACCCCACCCCTTTACTATCCTACACTACTCAGTATCTCCCCCTGCATCTTCTCATATTACACCAGCTCCTTACCACACAACAGACAGAAAGCATGGGATCTGATCTAGTTACAGTCCAAAAGCCTGTTGACTGAAAAGAGACTACTGTCATAGTTCTTTTAAACTGATGTAAAAAGAAACAAAATTATGATAAAAAACAAAACAGTTTTTAAAATTTTTATTAAAAATTAATATAAATTGAATTTATAAATAAATAATTGTTTTATATATAAACAATGCCATACAGATATGCCTTCTTCATGCCTCAGGCAATTTACCCCCCCCCCCCAAAAAAAAAGAAAAATACATTACAAAATTGGCTGAGACAACATTTAAATTTGAAATTTTTCCGACCGTACAGCACATAAATTTAACTATTCTTTTTTCTACATGTTTCATTACTGTTAGAATAACTGTTCCTAAAAGTGCATAGTACAACTTCTGAAGAGACATTCTAAAAGACTTTGAATCTGTAAATTAGGATAACTTAATTGCATGAAAATAACTTTAAAAGTTACATCATTTCTGAAACTAAAAAAGCAGCCTGTTCTGACTTTCTCCCCTACTCCCATTTTTTTATTATTTGTTATTGACACACTCTCTCTTTTTCCGTTTTGCTTAAACTGATTTAAAAAATACCGATTTAAACATTAATAAACTATTTTAACTTTATTTCCAATGACCCATTAAAAAATTTTCAATTAAAAATAAATAAATATCATGTTTTTACCTGACAGGTGAGGAGATTCCTATTATAAGCAAAGCATTGTCTACATTAAAAAAATAAAATTAACAGTTATATTACTCCTCTAAAATAAGTCAGAATGAGTGTAATTTAACTTGTAGTTGACAATAAAAAAAAGAAAAGCTTCCAAGTTTTGACGCATGTTTACTATATGTATATTCCGATTTTGTTTAAAATGTTTTATATTCTAAAAATAAAAAAATTAAATTTTAAATAAAATAACTAACTCATTATTAACTTTTAAATAAAATAAGCACCTTTTTAAATTAAATAAATAAAAAATTATTTTATAATAACATTTGCATGCAGCATAACATTTTAAGAAAAATCTTCAAAATATTTGGTTTTTCATTAAATTAACCTATTAGGACTCGAATACCCACCGTTTTTATTTTAAATTATCTTACTTTATGCATTTACATGTAAGTAAAAAAATAGTTTGCTTTGTTAAGAGCTACACCATTTTCTGAAACAGCTTTTGCAAAATTATTGTTTTTATGAAATTTTTTTGAAAAAAACAAAGTTTATGAATTTTTGGGGGGTTCCAGTTCTGAACAGGACTATCAAATTATTTTTTTCTATAATCTCCAAACCTTTGTGAACATTTTGGTATAAATTTTAATTTAATATATTGAAAATAAAGAAAGTTATGATTTTTTATCTGAAAAAGCACCATTAAAATAATTGTTTGCAAAAACGCCATTTGTGGTCACTTTCCCATTATTTTAATAATTTTTATCTTAAAAAGTATTAGAGATATTGAAGTAAAATTTTATATTGTTAGTTAGAACACTAATGGCTACATTTATAAAAATTTTCAAAGAAATCCGAGACGGTGGGTGACATGGCCTGGTTGATTTGAAATGGAATGACCCTGTAGTGAAAAAAGTGTGAAATAAGCATTGTGGTTGCCATGTGTGGCGATATTGCCGAAAAAAATGTTAAATTCTTAAAGTAAAAATAAAATAAAATAAAATAAATTAATAATAATAACGATTTTTTTTTCGTTAGTTTATAATTGTAAGTTTTTTTTTTTTAATTACTAGGGGCCAAGGCCCCCAGACTCGCTACGCTCGCTTTTCATATGAGGCATTCGGCCCCTAATCGGGCTTATTCGTAAAAAAGACATAATTTCAACAGAGAAAACCCGAAGATTGGATCAGATAGAATGTTACTGAACTAAGCTACACATTGCTTAGTTCTTGCATCTTCATTGGTACATAAAAATTTAAACTTCACACTACAGTAGACCCCCTACCCCTCATAACACGGAAGATATTTTGTTATGGAAATCCGTGTTGTACGGGTCCTGAGCTATACTCCACCTGGAGTGCGGATTCCGCTTATAATCGCTGGAAAAATTATTTGTACTCTTCAGAAACACAATGATATTTAATGTTGTCATTCAAAGGTTATACTAATTATGAGCTAAAGTGTAATAAAATAAGAACATATGTTTCAGCTGTATTTTTAATAATGTAAAACCTATTGGACACCTTGCGAATTTGCAACCCATGGCGATTTTTCATTATTTGGCGACTTGCGTACATGTAAAGTTAATAAAAGCTACGGAACAGATAGAATAGCCTGCCACCAATGGCGACTTTTCATTATTTGGCTATTTACACATACTCACAACCTATATTTACTGTTCATTTAAGGTTACCGGAAAACCGTTATCCATACTTTCATTTACATAATCGTTTGCAGATTGGCGTACTTAACACCACGAATTATACCATCTCGTCGCGCTAGCAAATATCCAAAGTGTACTATAACTGCTATAATGGCATAGTTAACGCCAAATATTTCTACTGGTAGTAAATAATCCAGCTGGACGAGAACCGGCTTTAAAATAATCTGCATTTTAATTATTTTTCATTTTCAAGATATTAGTTATTCTGTTTTGGAAAAACGAATAATCGCTAATTCTAAACTCCTTTTGTCTAAGCGAACTTACTATTTGAAAATTGTCAACTTTATGTAACACATTTTTAGTTACTTATTTCATATAGTTTTTATTTTGGCGTAAAATGGGCGTAATTCTAACTCATGTTTGTAAATTTCACGCGATTCTAGATACTTGGAAACGCTTTGTTGCAAAGGAATGAATGATTTTATGCCAAATCTGGCAACCATTCTATTAATTTTTTCAGTTTTTTATTAATATCTTCTAAAATAATTCGATTTTCGAAATTTAAATCAGCTCATCAGGTTCCTCGGAATTTTTCGAATCTGTGGGCACCTTAGTTGAAACTTAAATCCCCACGGTTTTGGAGGAAATATGCCAACAAGCTTTGACAGCGCCAGCGGCCTTTACTTTTTTTTAGAATAGAGAGATACCCAAATTAAATTTCATGCTGTTCTGGAAACTCGCGGAATCTTTTCGCAATCGAAAGATTTCGTTTTGTGTACACAGCTATTCTCATGTCCATGCAAACGATTTATTTGTGAAAAAAAAGATAATAAACTGTGTAATCTGGAAAATCTCTTTTAAACGAATTTGAATCCCAATTGTATGACGTCATATTCACTTGAAAAGGGTAATTTTGTCACGCAATGATTTACTTTTTTGACTCTCGGAAATAAAATGGTGCTGAAAATCGCTTAAAAAGGAGGGAACGGGTAGATTTTCAGATTTTTAAAGAAGCGCAGATTGTTTTCTATATTTTTATACATGATCATGAAAATTTTCAAGCGGATCGTGCAAAGGGTGAAGAAGTTATTAGGCTTTTTGTGTTAACTTTGTAAATTTCACGCGATTCTAGATACTTGGAAACGCTTTGTTGCAAAGGAATGAATGATTTTATGCCAAATCTGGCAACCATTCGGTTTATTTTTTCAGTTTTTTATTAATATCTTCTAAAATAATTCGATTTTCGAAATTTAAATCAGCTTAGCAGGTTCCTCGGATTTTTTTCGAATCTGTGGGTACCTTAGTCGAAACTCAAATCCCTACGGTTTAGGAGGAGATAGGTCCAGAAGCTTCGACAGCGGCGGCGACAGCGGCCTTTACTTTTTTTTAGAATAGAGAGATAATATCGTGTGCAGGGGAAATCAGAGCAGGAATGAAGTGTTTTATATGGTGCATTAAATTTTAATTATCTGTGCAGAAATAATGCAGTTATTAAGGGATTTCAAGAGATCTATCTTCAGAATTCTTGCCAAATTGAGTAAATTGATTTAAGTTGGGGGGAATTCCGCCAAATTTCAGAAAAAGAAAAAAAAAATCTGAAATTCTTCCAGATTTTATTTACGCACTCGGTTTTAAGAATTTCAGTTTTTTATTCTATTTAGTCAATCAATTCTGCCATGTAGAGAAAAATGATAACTGTAAGTGCTCAAATAGACTCCTGGTCGCATAATTTTGCTGCTGAAAATTGCATCAATTGTTGTTTCACACCTAGTAGTGACAGGGCCGTCGCGGGTGTGTCAGACGCCTGTGCAAACACCGATTTAGCGCTCCCACAGAAAAAAAATTTCAGTCTTCGAAACTAAAGTATCATTTTACTATTCCATGTACTTATTCAGTTGGAAAATATCATAATTAAACCGAGTCTTGGGAGGTGGCACCCCTATAAATATTCAGTTTTTAAACAAAAATATGATTTTACAGTGCCATATTAGTATTCAGTAGAGACTATACGGTATTGCTCTGAAGTGTAGGGTTGCCCGATGGATATACGGCACCGCCGAAAACTCACCCAGTACATGCGGTATACGTAGGCTTTCCAGATTTCTGAAATGTTCAACCGGGACACCGGAATGCCCCCAGTCTCCCGGGTATTCAAGATCAGGGATACATTTGCCCGACCAATGACTAAACACGCGTTTATGCTCTCAACGCGTGCCAGGAAGGTGCCAGGTTCAAAACCAGGCTGCGTTCGCCGACCTAACCGTTCAAAGTTTTCCGTGGTTTTCTCCGAAATTTCGCGTAAGTACGGGTTAGGATACCTTAGAAAGACCCCATGTAGGTCAATCCCCTCTCGGCCTAGATCCTTCTAGCAGATAATTGGCCATAACACCACATTTACATTTTTTCCACGAGAGTACATTACCGGACCCCCGGGGAAGGCGACGACCCCGACACTACACACCCTTGGAGGTTTCTGGAGCGTTTTAGAGGGTACTTTATTCTCAATGCTATGAATAAATGGTTACTGATCCGGAACATAAACCAGGGGTATTAAAAAAGGACACAAGCCTATAAATTTAAACATTTTATTTCTTATATGTTAATATTTATAAGTTAATTAAGTAAGAAGAAACACTTTGAATAAGGAATAAAAATTTGAACAATAATTCTTAGCAGACCATCACTCTTCTTCACTTTTTATACAGTGCACTCAAATAAATGACAAAGAACTAATGATCCCAAATAATCCTTCACAGTTGATTATTTTTTGTCATCTATAAACAAATTTAATTTTTACCGGGACGTGAAGTAAACCGGCCGGGACACCGGGATTTTGTCTGCAAACCGGGACGTCTGGCAAGCCTAGGTATACGTCTCGCAAAGTAGAGGAACCAAAAACACTGTGGTAGGTAACTAATACAGGGTTTCTACAGATTTCACAGCTTTTGCTTCCCTGACATCTATCACGCTCTTCCCTGACTTTACCTAGCATGCTTTCCCAAATTTTGCGTTTCTATTTTTAACATTACATCCTTTAATTAATAACTTTTTATATATTTTGACCCTTTTTTAAAAATAATGATAACAATAAAATTAATATATACAAGAATCTTATTTGACATCACTGGATTCTAAGAAAAACCACGTTTGATAATAATTTAGGATAAAATTAGGCATATTTCAACTGCACAAGATATGCTCATAAAGGACACATTTTAAAATTATTTATAAGGTTAAATGAAAAAAATGAAAATAAAACAATTTCTATACTTAGGTTCTAACAGCAAGTATTTTCTTGATTTTACCGCAATATTCAATTTTTCTTGCATTTCCCTGGCCTTTCTACAATTTCAGTTAATTTCCCTGACTTTCCAGGTCTGTAGAAACCCTGTAATAATTACCATGGGTGCGGAGATCACATTTGCTTCCATCTAGACTAGTCTTTTGCAGAGTTCTGGTGATATGGAATTCATTAAGTTAAAGCGCGGACTTGGGAGGTATCCTTTTCAAGGGGTTGCCTGTTCTTTATATCCCTCCCCCCCCCCCCCAAAAAAAAAAAAAAAAAAAAAAAAACAAGGACGAAGGGGAGAATAAAATGCATTTTTTTTCGCAGAACACTGTCATAATGTTTACGAGTGAATGCGGTTCACAACTAGCAGAAAACTCACTTTGGCATAAACAACGTTTACACGATTTACACAAAGACACCAAGACATTGATTCAAAAGTAATGAGAAATCCTTAAATCTAAATAAAACGCATGAAAATATTTTAATTTTATATGCGCACTGTTTGTTTACAAATAAAGCAATATAACACAAGGAAAACTACAAACGACAAGTTTTAACATAGTTAATGATTCCAAAAATGTCCATATTATTTGGAAGCATCGATAATTGAAACTTTTTGTTTATCCAGATTTACATAAGATAGGTTTGAAATTCAAGTGACCGATTTCAGCGTAGAAGATAATGGTAGATTGTTATTATATAATTTAATTTCAAGAACAGTAGATGTTTTAATAAAACGTCAAACATTTCAAAGGGCTGATTAATTTAACTTTCACATTGACAACTCAAATGGAAAGTGCAGTGTCTCTTATTGCAGCAATATGGGAAAACAGGGTTGGCATGGTTTAAACCGACTGGTTTAAACCACGGTTTAAATCATGGTTTAAACCAAATGGTTTTTTTCTCCAAAAAAAAAAAATGGTTTTTTTAAAAGAATAATTTAAAATTCAGAATACTACAGATAGAATATGTTCTAATATCTTTTAAAATTATCCTTATAAGTATCAACAATGAGTTTTTATATCAATCTAATAGACACCTTATTGTCTTATTATTATTAAAAATTATTAATTAAACTTAAATTATAGGCTGCATTTTTAATTTGTTTCTAAAATAGAGGATTTGTGTTTTAACAACTTATTTTTAAACCTTAAAAATATCATTTTGAACAACTTATCACTTTATTACTGATGAATTTAAGTGCAATATTCCATGTAAAATGTAGTAAACAGTTAATATTGTATTATATTATATACTAAATATAAAAAATAGTATCTCTAAATAAAATATTAAAATTGAATGATTTCAATGTCCACATAAGTATAGTAACAATTGTTTATTTACTTTCTTTTAATTACTTTCAGAAGGAACATTAATTGTTATCTGAAAATTTTACAAATACTTTTATTTATAAGTATTTAACAGTAATTATAAAAGGATTTAAAAATAAAAACAAAAAAACCTGGTTTAAACCAAAAACACCCGGTTTAAACCAAAAAAACCTTGTTTTTTGGTTTTTTTCAAATAAACCGGGTTTTTTTTCCAACCCTGTGGGAAAATGGAACGAAAAAAGTAAAAAGAACATGGTATGGTAATAAAATACATGGAAGCTTATGTATTTTATTAAATTGAATTCTGAGTTTTGTTTTGAATGTAAAATACTGGAAAAAAGAAAAAAAAAACACTTTCCTACTACAGAATTTAAAAATTTGCGCACTGTTCAAAATGTTTTCAAAGGCATGACAATGCATTAATAAAATGTTAAAATTAAAAATTATGGCTCTATCAATAAAACGAAACAAAATTCGTTTAATGTTGATGAAAAAACGTTGTAGGTCAACTGTTAAATTAGATCTTTCTAAAATTATAAAACAGTTTGCACAAAGAAAACTACGAAAGTCACATTATAATGTCTAAAATTCTTTTAAAAAATTAATATCCTTAAAAGAGCACTAAAATTTTCCCTGCATATCTAAAATTTGCTAATATGTCAGAAAAATACAGTCACAGTAAAAATATTTCTTCCTAAGAGTAAGAAACTTAAAATTACAATAACAAATTTAATTATTTGATAATTATGGCTGGTATTGCTTGGAATAAGCTGGTTTAGTTAGAGATTTTTTTAAAAGGAAGTACTATTATTATTTATAGTGAAACTTTACTAGCTTTTGCATTAGCAAACCTTTCATTCATATTACTTATGTCTACTTTATCTAATTCTTGATATTCTATTGAAATGATTGATAAATTTGGCACCCGTTCTTGGCTCATTTATGATAGTAAATAATTTTTTTATAATTTTTAATTTGAAAAAACTTCTTTCTTCGGAAGCGACTGTAACTGGAAGTGATAAATATATTCATAACAAGATTGCGGTATTTGAAAAATATTTTAACATTAGTTCCTCGAAAAGAAATTCATCATCTATATCATCAGTTAATTTTAAATGCAAGTCTTTGAAATGTTTTAAGATTTCTTTTTCACCCCAATCAGACAACATGTTTATTTGTGATATAAGTATAAACATATCATTATAATTCTCAAAAATTTCGAATAAAATTGTTGAATTAACAAGATTGTTTATGACAAATATGTATAATAATAATACTTCGAATTATCTTGCTAATCACCTATTGTAACAATTCCTCTGTTTAAGGCAACAGAAACTGTCAGTTTAACCCTTTCTTTGCCATAGTTCATACAAGGGAAGGCGTAATTAGTGTTGAATACATAGGTTTGTTTCAAAACTATAAGTGTATTTAAAATGAATTATTCAAATGTCAATAAAATTAATTATTTTATTTTACAATCGTTTACATATTTGCTACTCCTTACTTCTTTATACGAAAAAAGTGTAGTTGTAAAACGGACGAAAATAATTTACTACTCTATATACGATTGGAGTAAATTAAAGTTAATAGTAATTACATTAATTTTGACTGCAGTCACGAATATTAAA
This sequence comes from Cheiracanthium punctorium, assembly GCA_038373885.1. Taxonomy (NCBI): domain Eukaryota; kingdom Metazoa; phylum Arthropoda; class Arachnida; order Araneae; family Cheiracanthiidae; genus Cheiracanthium; species Cheiracanthium punctorium. Next base: position 184,862 of record JAWZYV010010693.1, read on the forward strand.
AAAAAATTCTGTGGGAAGGGCTAATTTTAATGGAAAAGCTTATTTGATCTAAACAAGTTGTACATTAAAGCAAACTTTTATCCTAAAGCAATGTAATCGGTTTCAGTTTGGTCTAATTTTTAAAAAAGCTTATTTTACCTATACAAAATGCATAATAAAACAAAATGTTACCCTTTAGGATTTATTTAATTTTATTTTTGGGTGGTGGGGGGGGGGTGCAGCACTGTTTGAATATGTATAATATAAAATACTACCTGAATCAAAAGTTATTTAAATATGGCTCGACATGTTAAATTGCTGATCAGCAGTGGATTTAGAAATGCTTGAAGGGGGGGAGAGATAAGTACTAGAGATGAGTTCGGGCTCATTTTTTGAAGCCCGAGCCCGAGTAATATTATTTAAGTCGGAGCCCGAGCCCGAAATTTCAGCTAGAGATAAATAAAATTTAGTTACTTCATTGATACATTACGATAAATTTTGCCGTTTGTGCAAATTAAAGACAAATGTAGTTGCAAACTCTTAATGCACTTTGTAATTCTTTATATCCATGTTTATTAAATAATAACAATAATGCTTCAATTTTTATTAAAATTCCGTTGAGTACTCACATCAGTGTTAAACATTTGTATGTACTTAGATATATTAGATACATAAAAATACAAGTTATAAATCTGGTATAGTGACATTAAAAAATGCTATATTTAAAACACGTCCAGAAAAGAGATTTTGCATAATAAATTTAATAAATTTCCATATTTGCATAGAATTGCATAAAAATATATTATTGGATAAGAATTTAGTTGATAGGAACAAAATTACTTTTAAAAAATATTTTATGATACGATGTGAATATATACATTTAGCTAAGATAGACCAGTAAATAATAAGGCCAAAATTTTGAATTAACAGCATTTTAACACACATACGCAAATGAAATAAACACACCATTTAGTAAATTATGCGAAAAAGCTAGCTTTTTACCCTCCAATTATTTTATTGCAAGTCCTAGCATCACATCAGTACGTTTATTTTTCCGATGAATCGATTTATAAAATCCGTGTCAAGGAGTAGGCTCAATAAGGAGACATTTTTCACGAGCCCGTCTCATCTCTAATAAGTACCACAAAGGATTTTTCCACTGTTGGGTCATCCTGCCCAATTCATTTTCAATCTTGAATCCAGGTTTACTCTGTCTGCTCTCATCGTTGAAAAGATGCAATGAAGAAGTCTCACCTTCTGTGACCAGTGTTGCTTCCAAGCATGAGTCTTGAAATGCTGTCACGATTTCGCAATTGCTGGGTCTGAGTTCCGGTGGAGCATTTAATGACCCATGGCCGGGAAGCAACACTGGTCACAGAAGGAAAGATTTCTCAATTGCATCTTTTCAATGATGAGAGCAGACAGAATAAAACTGGGTTCAAAAGTGGGTTAAATACCCCAGCAACTCCGCAATTTTTAAACGTGCTCAGGGGAAGAGAGAACGCCCTCCCTTGGATCCCATACTTCGGATTTCAATTAATGTGTAATACAAATAAAGTTGATTGTATTTATGTATTTTAGAAAATAATTAACATTTAAACGCCAATTCATGCTACTTTTCTGTTAGGTTGGTAAAGGATTTTAAATTTTGAGACCCATGCAAGAATGCCTATACCAGTGTTTCTATGAGGGAAATGCTCTTATCAGGCTGTAAAATACTACAGACTGTCCTTGTACTAAAACAATACAAACTTCAGTGTAGAACAAACAAAATTAACTTCAGAAACACCTAAGGCAGGGGCACGATCTACCTTTCTATATGAGCACTCATTTACGTACCAGGAAGCTTCGATTAGAAAGAAATATAAAATGTATTTCTCTTTGCGCTTCTTTTGGATCCATGTCCATTCCCAGATTTGTATTCGTCATCATGGACTTACGGATCGCCTCTCCCTAAGCCGTCGGTATAGTTAATAAAGGCCGGCACTCATTCAGCGTGCGTTTCAGTACGCTATAATGGGAAGTCTATGTATTTTTCCGTATCTCAAAGACGCATTGCGGAGAAAAACTGCCCCTTTGTGTGAGTGGGGTGGTTTTGTGGTTTCACGCGTTATCCTTTGGCGGCGAATCCCGACGGGCCATTAAAAGTCAATAAATCCTTGGCCCCTGCACTGTATCCTCCCTTGTACAATGCCTTGACCATAAAAAAAAACCCGCTGCGACCGAAAAAACGCTGCATGTGTGCCAGCCTTTAGTGAACTGAACTTTTTGTATTATTTTACTACTGAAGTGCGGGAAAGTCCAAAATGAGCCCCTCCCATCAACAAATGCAGCAGTGCTTCTCTCTGCAACATTTCACCCCTTGTTTACACTCAACCCACTTTCACGGCAGCGAGCGGGAGAAATGGCCGTAACAGTAGTGTAAACACATCTCGTCCTGCTCATGCCATGACCTTTCTTGCTAACCTCTTTGCCCGGCACGATACCCCTTCAGGGGATTTTTAAGGGAGGAGGAGGGAAGTACAGTAGAAAACTACATACATGAGAAGGCGAGTACAGCTGAATGTAAACGCTCACTGCTTTTAGAGCTGACGCAGAAGTATTTCCTGGAAAAAAAAGCTGCAGCGAGAGATGAAGTGGGAAGGGCTGAATGTAAATGGGGCATTAAGACCTCAGGCAGACGCCCATGAATCTGAAAACGATCATCCATATCATCACCATAGTAAGTACGGTATCACATATCAGTAAATTTCACCTTATCGATAGCACTGAAAGACAAGTTTGGGGAAACTCGGAGAAGGATGTTGCCTAAGGGATGGGCGGGGGGAGGATGCTAACAAAGCAGTGCTATATACAAGAACTTGTAAGATGAAACCTTGCAAGAGCATTGCAGAGGGGAATTTCAACGGGGAAAGCCCTTTTCTAGGTGTCTGCAATATAAATTTAAACAAAAAATATTTAAATTTTCGCTAAACTGTTCTTAAGTCGTTTCGGCGCCCCCTTTACTTTGGCGCCTTTGTGAGGTGCACAACCTGCACACCCACTAGCGACGGGCCTGAGTAGTGAAATGTTTTGGATTAGTGCGTATTGGAAAATCTAAAGTTTTTATTTGAGTTATGAAATCGGATCCTTGATCGGAATTTAATTCTATGTAAAAATCTCCTACTAAAACAGTCTTACAATCATCCTTCTTCAGCAACGTTTCGAATATAGCGCCTAATTTATCTTTAAGAAATTCGAGGACTAGCGTATGTAATTGCAAATCTCACTTTATCTTGAATATACGCAATGACCATTTGAACACCATTGATCTGGTTCGTGTAGGCACGGGTAAAGTGTTTCATATTCTTTTTATAAAGTGATTTTTATAAAGTTTTCCTCTATAAAAATCATAACTCCCGATGGCTTTCTGTTTTGGAAACCACTGTTTATCCGTTCGACCAAAGTGAATCCTGGTATTTGAAAATAATCTGAAGGGATAGTCCTTGTTTCCGTTACCAATATCAAATCACTCTGCAGAAAACATGCATCAAACGGAAAAGTGACCACGGCCCGACGCGTAGACAAAAATCCCGTGCTTGAAAGAAATAGCACCCGAGTGCTAAAAATTGAAATCTTCGCATTTAGTACTTCGGAGTTAAAGATGAATAAAAAACTTTATACGTTGTTGATAATTTAAAAAATGCGGCAACTTTTCAAATAAATACCTGCTTTTCTTTTTGGCGATCGAACCATATAAGTGACAGATATTTCCCATTTTGATTGCTGTTAAGTCAATGTTTCGAATGATTCCCTGAAAAAAAAATCTTGCAAAAAGGTGTATGTTGGCACTTTGGCGAGGCTTAGATTTGAAACTAAATATTATTTGACACTCGTATATATGATAACACTGGTTGCATGTCCCCGCTAGTAACATATATATCAATTTGAGCTCAATCGAATGCCCCGTTTAGGAGCTATCGTGTTCACTCACATACACACCCACATACACATACATCTCGTAAAAATAGCATAAATGAATTCAGAAGACCTCAAAAGGTCTAAATACACCAAAATCTCGAAGTCGAATTTTTTCATGATAACAGTACTTTTCTTACATGGTATATGTTCGAAAAAGAAAAATTAAATTACACTGTTCAAAATATATCTGTAAATTAAGGGTAAAACGACGGGCAGCAAAGTTGCCAGAAAATGTCCCTTCTGCTTATTATTTTTCCGTTTTAGCAAAACTGCGAAATAAAATAGGATTGGGAGACGGTTACTCTAACCACTAGACACTATACGACTGGTTCAGGTTTGGCCAAAGGGTGAGGTGAAGGTTATTTTAGTTTCCTTGCGGGAAAGGAATTCTTTTCTTTCATGAATTAAAATATCAAATTCGTGACAAAGTGTTGTCCAGTTATTGTTAACATAGTCATATTATTGGATTGGTATGAAATTAATTTCGCTTTTCACAAATGTATGTAATTAGTAAAAACATTTACTCTTTAGCTGTTTGTCGTATCAGTTTAGATTTCCATATAGATATGCTACAAACACTGAAAATCGGAAAAAGAAATACATTGGCTGCTAAAAATATAAAAAAATACACCTTGATTTTTCGTTCTCAGTTTGAAATAATAATAATTATAATAACAGAAATTATTTTCTAGCCAGTCCTATACATTTATGAATGGGATTTGAAACACTGTTGGTTATGAAAGGGAATTCTTCGTTAAAAATGTAATTAATTATAGTTTAATTTTTAATTACTCTTGAGAATGCGTTTGGTGCCAATGTCCAATGTCCATCCATTTCTCTAAACTATTAGCAAAACTTAAAAACCAACCCAAACACGGAAATTTGCAATCATTTTTCTTCTTTTAACGGAAAATTACCAATTCTAGGGAAAAGCGGTCATTTTCCTGAAAATTAAGGCTGAAATTGTCCTGAATTTTCAGATTATTTTTAACAGTGCACAGGAAAAAGTGGACGAGCTTACATCCCTTTCTGGCTACGTCTCCAAAATATTGTACTTATTTTTAATACAGTGTACTCCACCCTCAATTACAAAAAAAAAGAAAAAAAAGAAAAAAAGATGTCTACAACGTTGTGCTCAGAGAGAAAATTTGAATTTATGCCAAGCCTTCATCGTAAATACGAAGCCATTTCTCAAGTTGTAGATTTATTTATTTTTTTTAAATCCCTCTCCCTCTATCTTCGTAAATAAACGGGATAGGCCTGGATAAGACGGGATAAGTCTTTTACTCTACTCTACTACATGATTTGCTTTGGAATAATGCATTCTTTATTTATTTTTTTTATATTTTATTTTATTTTATTTTTATTTTTTATGTATAAAGTTTGCATAAGAGACACTCTTCATACTAAAGTGTGTAAAAACTTCATATTTTTCAACAGAAGCCTTGTAAAACGATTAAAAATTTTCAAATTACTTAAAAGTATAAATTTGCGCGCGAAATTTCTATCATTATTAGTAAGAATATTAGATTTTTTTGCAGACAAATTCGAAGGATTAACTGAAAATTGTAATAATATTAAATACATTTGTGCCCAAAATAATACAATTATACAATAATATAATGCAATTTCCTGCTATAAAATAATTTAAACACTATCTTTCAGACATATTTTATGCTATATCAATAGATTTTCAGTTCGAAACAACGTAAAATATTAAGTAACCAAGTTTGATGGGCGTACATAATGGACCGTGCGATTTCCGTTTTCAAAAAAGTAAGAAAAATTGAAACACATTCAGATTTTAAATACGAGCTAAAGTGCTACATATCAAAAGCGTGTCGTAATTTGTGAGTCGTCCCTATTTTTCATCCTTATTCCATTAATTTGGAAAATGTATCATTATTCATGAATGTGCCGTATTTTTTTTCCTTGTTTCATAAAACCAATCTTCGAAATCTATCTTAAAATCGATCTTAAAATCGCCTACTAAAACTATTTTACAATTTTCGCCAAGTATATTCCAACTATACTTCACTGTTTTAAATATTGTTTTAAATGTGTATCATAATCCATGAGTTGATGTTCTGGATGAGTGTGAGTGTTTATCTTTCTTAGATTGATTCCTACTTTAATGCCCCGACTCTCGCCAAGGTAGCGATAATTAAACATATGCAGTTATCAAGGTGGCGATAACTGAATATATGCAGACGATATTTTGTATTTATGTGGCAACTGTAATTTAGATTTAAAATGGCAATTTGAAACGACAGGTAAGACCAGAATTCCATTACTTATTTATTTATTTTGGGTTGCCAATTAATGTAGTTTTAATAATTAAGTGTGTTCAAATTCCTTAACTGGTGCGTTTATCGATAATTTGTTCACTTTACTTTTCATCTAGTTCTTCTGGGAGCGTTGAAACTTGCGCATAACTCCCAGACTCATGACTGCAAAGCTCACCAAAGTGGGGATGGGGATGTTAAAATAGGAATGAACTCTTTCTTGTTCCATAAAAGACATCTTTGGAATCGAAATCTACATTAAAATCGCCTACTAAAACTGCCAATCTTTGTGAGTGTGTCGTGTTCGCCGTTCTTGTTAAATAAAACGCATCTTTGGAACCGAAATCTATCTTAAAATCGTCAACTAAAACTGTTTTACAGCCTTCGCTAAGCATATTCCAATTATCCTCTACCATTTTAAATGTTTGGAATGGGCATCATAATCCATGAGTGTGCTGTGATTTCCCTTCCTTGTTCCAACAAAACACTTGTTCACAATAGAAATCTATATTAAAATCACCAACCAAAACTGTTTAAGAATTTTCGCCAGGCATAGTCAAACTATACTTCACTTTTATAAATAGCATTTGGAAAAAAGTGTGTCATAATCTATGAGTGTATCGTATTTGTCTTCTCTGTTACATAAAACACTTCTTCGGAATTGAAATCTATGTTAAAATCGCCAACTAAAACTATAATCGTCACCAGGCAGTTTCTAACTATACTCCCCTTTATTATAAACTAGCTGAAGTACCCGTCCTTGACGGGTTAGTGAATGCAAATTCCCAAAAAGCAAGAACTTACGTCAGCAGGAGTACACAGAATGGATGGAGTATGTTGCCAAAGTAAAGAAAGCGAAGTTATAATTTTTATGTATTGTTAAAATATTACAGGTTAGAGAGTAACTAAGTAATATCATTTCATTCGCTTTAGTCGTAATTATGTGATGCGCGAACGAATATCTACGCATATTGAAATAACTTTCGCAAAATCTCAAAATCTAATCAACATCTTTGAAAAATTGGAAGCCTAGAATTTAAGTTGAGTGATAACTTATCATGTCACCCAATTTCGTTTCATTCCCTGCAGTCTTTATTTCGTGATGCTGGAACAAAATTTCAGCATTTTAAAACGATTTTCGCAAAATCTCGAAACTGATCGATTTTTTTTTTAATTAGATGCTTATAGTTTAAGGTGAGTGACCACCTATCATTTCACCAAATATCATTTTTTCACCTTTGCAGTTATTACGTGATGTGCGAGCACAAATTTACGCAGTTTGAAACGATTTTCGCAAAATCTGAAAATCTAATGAAAATTTTTAAAAATTCAACGCCTATGTTTTAAGTTGAGTGACCACCTATCATGACACCCAATTTCATATCATTCGCTTCAGTCGTTTTTACGTGATGCTCGAACACAAATTTACGCAGTTTGACAGGATTTTCGCAAAATCTCAAAATCTAATGAAAATTTTAAAAAATTCGACGCCTATGTTTTAAGTTGAGTAACCACCTATCATGACACCCAATTTCATATCATTCGCTTCAGTCGTTTTTACGTGATGCTCGAACGCAAATTTACGCAGTTTGACAGGATTTTCGCAAAATCTCAAAATCCAATCAAGATTTTTTTAAAATTGGACGCCTATGTTTTAAGTTGAGTGACCACCTATCATGACACCCAATTTCGTATCATTAGCTTCAGTCGTTTTTATGTGATGCTTGAACACAAATTTACGCAGTTTGACAGGATTTTCGCAAAATCTCAAAATCCAATCAAGATTTTTTAAAAATTGGACGCCTATCTTTTAAGTTGAGGGACCACCCATCATGACACCCAGTTTCGTATCATTCGCTTCAGTCGTTTTTATGTGATGCTTGAACACAAATTTACGCAGTTTGAAACGATTTTCGCAAAATCTCAAAATCCAATCAAGATTTTTTTTTAAATTCGACGCCTATGTTTTAAGTTGAGTGACCACCTATCATGACACCCAATTTCATATCATTCGCTTCAGCCGTTTTTACGTGATGCTTAAACAGAAAAAGCGCACGGACAGAATGACAGACAGACAAACTTTTTTTTGAGGGTCGCATCGGATTCCCGGGTGCTTGAAACGGATAGAAATCGCAAAATTTTTGAATTCCAAGAAATGTACAGACAAAAGTCTAATTTTATTTATATAGACTAGCCGCCTCCGGCGACCATTTTATTAAATCTTGTTCGGAGATTATCCTGTTCCTCACCGGCTTCCTTGGCACTGAAATCTCCCAGATTCTGAACGGAATTTAAAATTAAGATAGTTACAAACAGGAGCGGCCCTAGGGTAAGTGGCGCCCCTGCTAACGTAAAAAAGACGCCCCCTTTTATGCTCTACTTAGTTTTTGAGTTCGAAATGATGCTCCTTCGAAGCCGGCGCACAGATGCGCTGCTTATCGTGTGGGGTTGCCCCTACTTACAAAATCAGGATGGCTAAATGATAAGAACCAACAAAAGATACAAATACTATGCAAAAAGGTACAAAGCATTTTCGTCCTATATTAATTCTGAAGAGCTTCTGTATATATTGGCCTTTATCAAAAAACGGAAAGAAGAAAAAGTAAGAAAATCTGACACACTTTCAGATTTTAAATATGCAATCAAAAGCTATGTATTAAAAGCGCATTATAATCCATGGGTCTTCCCTATTTTCATTCCTTATTCCATGAAGTTGGAAAGTATATCATTATTCATGAGTGTGATTAAACAAAATTAAAATTGATATTTCTAACATCCTTTTTCTGGATGTAATTACATTAGAAAAAGATGGGGGAAAAGCTGCGAAAAAAAAAAAAAAAAAAAAAAAAAAAAAGCACAATTCGAAGTATCAGAAGCAGACGATAAATTGCGCCAAGCGCTATAATCACATCTTCTCAAAATCGCATTTCAATCATTTTATTTTTCGCCAAATTAAAAAGTTGCACATTTTAGTCTCGGAAAATTTCCAAATCCTATTTTTCTTTTGAGTATGAAACATTTTATTCTTACTCTGACTTCACATGCACACGACATTTTAATTAAAAAATAACCTTACAAATAATTAAAAAATCGAATTACAAAAAAAAAAAAAAAAAATCGCTATTCTTTTATTTTTACTTCAAGAGTCTGAATCATTTAATAAACTTGCCAAATATGGCAACCTCGATATGCTTAATTCTCACGCTTTCCACAGCAGGGTTACAATTTCGAAATGGCGGAGAGCAAAAATTAGCCTTTTGCGATACGTTTTTCATCGATACCTCCTAAAATAATTCGAATTTTGAAAAAAATCGCTTCGAGGTATGTCGGGACCCGTCCATACAAAATTTGGTAGGTCTAGGATCACCCGTCTAGGAGCTAGGCGAGACACAGACTAACTACAGTTTGTTTTATTTATACAGATTGTCGCGTTTTGACACCAAACTTAACGATCCATTATCAAAAATTGCTAACCTTGTGCGGCTTTCACCATTTTATTAACACTCCCCCCCCCTCCCTCCACGTTATCTGGCAAAACACTTTTCATAGCTACAAAACCTGTTGACAAGATCGCGTAGACAAAAATATGTAGACAAAAATCTGAGATTGAGCGAAATAGCACCTTAGTGCCTTAAAAAAAAAAAAAAAAAAAAAAAAAAAAAAGTCGCCAGAAGGGGAATAGTCGGTGCTGTTTAACGAATAAAATACATTAATTTGCATAATCGTGTTCCTTGTCGTGATTATGCGTATAAAAGGAAAGACTGGGAGAATTATCATTCTGAAGCCAATTGGCTTGGAGCACTTGCAACTTCAATTTTCCGTAGACTAACCACTTTGCGCCCTCGGCCTGGTTGTTGAGCTAGAGATCCTGTAGTTCCAAACAGTTGTATATTTTCTTAAGTTTGTTAGGCTCATCGATCCTTTTAGTAACTTCTTTAACCCTTTATCTACTGGCGGTACTCAGAAGTACCGTAAAAATGAAATTGCTTACATTTTTTTTAACTAATTCATTGTAAACATTTCATTGGAAAATCACTACCAAATACTTCATTCACAGGGTGGCTACAGAAATTTAGGAAAAAAAGGTCCTCGATTTTTCGCTGATCGTCACACACCCAACAACGATCAAAACTACAGTGACAGTAGTAAACTACAGAATTTAATAAGGGAACAGGGAGTCCCAATAACCATGAAATTCCACCCTCTTGGTGTAAAGGGCAATCGCCAATCGACCACTAGGGATAACGAATCGTCACTAGGGAGGTTTTGAATATACCGTTTCTTCCTCCGCTATTCGGAGTTAAGAAACAATCCTAAAACTTACTTTATAAGTGCGCATGCGCTGTATTGTCCAGTGGCATTTAACGTTAGAGTAACGACCAGCGCAGACTCGAGTGCGATTGCCGCACGCTGCAGGATATGAGGAGAGTTCTTTAATGGTCAATTTGCAAGTGCAGGCTTTGTAAAAGGGGAGAAACAGCGCAGGGTTGAAAAATTTATAGGCTTTTAATGACCAGTCGGGATTCGCCAACAAAGGATAACCCGTGAAGCCACAAAAGCACGTCAAGCATATAATGGGGACTCTTTTCTCCGCAATCCGTCTTGGAGATACGGAAAAATACATTAAGTTCTCATTCTAGCGTACAGAAACGCACTGAAGTCTGCTCTGGCCTTTACCGTGAGTGAAACCGTTACACAAAAACATCCTATTGACTCGTTACTGGTTCGCCCAGATGCAGAAGTTTTGACCCAAAAAGAGTGTTTCATATTCGCATTCATATGTTTGATTCATTCACATGTCAATATGTATTGGCGTAAACTGGCATGGCATGTAACATTGGGGGGGGGGGGGACGACACAAAATATTTCCTAATACAGAAAATAACATTTTCAAATAGGTTAGAGCTAAATTTTCTCAAATTTTAGGGGTCAATTGCCCTCTTTTGCCCTTAGTAAGTAATGTCTATGTCTATATGATTCGTATGTCTGGTTTCTTGTATGATCCGTATCCGGACTCGTATTGAGTCCGAATAACTGCGATTTTGGACTCATAGTACCCAGATCACTTGAGTCTTGAATTCGTATTGTGCATCAGTCAAGTACTGTATAACCACAACGAACCTAGACCCACGAGTTAGATGCTGATCCACAACTAAAAATGAAGGTCTCGTGGACAAGACAAAAACGAAAATTCCCCGATTTTTGGATATTTTTACAAAATTCCCTGATATCTCCATGATTTTTCCAGATGGATGAAGTACCACGGTTTTTCCATGATTTCCGGGATCTGTCGCCACCCTGTTTTAATCAGCTTACATCATGACTGCATGTTCTATTAAAGTACGATTGTTTTAAATGGGTGGCTTTCCGTTTACTTTATAATCATATTCAAGACAACGGGGGGGGGGGAGGGGGGGGATTAGCATTAATGAATTTTCCGACGTTGTGTTTTATGATTAAATGAACAGTCGGATCGGGGTGACCCCAAAAGTATGTCATTTAAAAATGTATTACTGGACTTCAGTTTTGTTTGTACTTTACTCTTTTCGAAAAAGAATCATTATTTGTTTTTTAATTTTTTTTTCTAAATTTTCTTTTATATTGCCTTAATCAGTATTATTGTTCATTCACTAACAAGAGAAAAGAAGCAGTTTTATGTTGACATCCTTAGCAATTCTTATTTTGGTAGATACAGGGTTAACCGTCAAAATTCGCCAAGAGCAACAAAGGTATGCTCGTTCTGCTCTTACCAGAGATTGGCTAATAAAGCACCATTCTGTTAAAGCCAGCAAGCCTCAGAATGACGAGAATTCCCAAGCCCTTCCTGTAATACTCATAATTGCAACAAAAAAAGAAATTATGCAAATTAATGCATTTTATTCGGGAATCAGCACCAACAATTTCCCTAGTGGTGATTTTCGGTAATAATTTTTTTGCCCTTTAAAAACCGAAATCCCATGGTCTACAATGTATACCCATCAAATTTCGTTATGTTTCGTTCAAAACCTTTATTCGGTAGAGGTCTTTGAACACTTCACGTCTTTTTATAACCACACTATTATATACATTTTTGAAGAATGAAGTCTATAACTGAATTAAAACAAGACTGGAGGTAGAAACTTAAAAACATTCCCCTCCTCCTCCCACCCCCTCAATCTTGTTAATTTAAAGGTTTTTTTTTTCCTCCACACATTTTGTGAAATTTGTAAATTACACATGCAAAGGCATTTAGCAAATTTCGGCACTTGATCGACAATTTTGGCTTTTAATTTTATTTAATTACTAGCTGTAGTACCCGTTCTTCGCACGGGAATGAATGGACTTTTTGATATTACGATTTGTGGGATTACTATTTATTGTAATAAAGAGATATAGCAAAATGGATATCGCTTTATATTGTGTTCAATAACCATGCATACCGAATTTCAAGGCAATCGTTTGTACGGTGCAGAAGGCCATGCGGCGTAGCGCAATCTAGTGGAGAGTATTAGCAAAACGAATACGGCGGAAATATTCTTCGCATTCAGATATCGATGAATACGAAATTTCAGGACGATCGGCTGGACAGCCCTGACGACGCGACATCTAGTGGCAAATTATATAGGAAAATGGATAGCGCCAAACTCTTTCCCGTGTTCAAATATCTATGTATACCTATTTTCATAGCGATCAGTTGCACAGTCAAGAAGTGATACACTGCAGCGCGATCTAGTGGTTAATTAAAGTAATGATTTGCTACAGTGCCATCAAGTGGCAAGTTATAGCAAAATGGATAACGCCAAAATATTCTCATTGTTCAAATAGCTATGTATACTGATTTTCATAGCGACCGTTTGAATGGTCAAGAATTTGGCCTGCTGCAGCGTCATCTAGTGGCGAGTTAAAATAATAATGCATTGCAGTGCCATCTAATGGTGAGTAACATCAAAAGGAACACACTTAGAATATATTCTTCGTGCTGAAATGTGTAAGTATAAGAAATTTTATGCCGAGCGGTCGAACGGTATAGAAGTTGATGTGTTGCAGCGCCATTTAGCGGCAAGTTACAGCAAAATGGATACTGAAAAATATTCTCCGTGTTCTAATATCCGCGTGTACCAAATTTCATCGAAATCGGTTGGACGATATTCGCATAGTAAACGGCTAAACGGAATAGAATTCGACGTTCTGCTGCGCCACCTAGTGGCAAGTTAGAGGAAAAAGGATAGCATAAAAAGCTTCTCAATGATAAAAGACTTAGGTGAACCAAATTTCATGGTGCAACGGTGCTGGAGTTTTTCAACCTCATACACACATACCAACATTCATTTTTATCTATAACCAGTATCATTATATATCCCAGTCTCAAATAAAATCCAGTTTCAAATCTAAGCCTCGCCAAAGTGCCAACATACGCCATTTTGCAAGAGTTTTTTCAGGAAATCATTCGAAGCATTGACTTAGCAGCAATCAATATGGGAAATGGTTCGGCCGCCAAAAAGTAAAGCACACATTTACTTGAAAAGGGGAATCCCTTAATACAACCGAATTTTTTTAAATTATCAACTATAACGTGTTTTATTCATCGTCACTCCGCTGTACTAAATGAGAAGATTTGAATTTTCTGAAATTTGGAGGAATTCCCCCAACTTAAATCAATGTACTCAATTGGCGAGAATTCTGAAGATAGATCGCTTGAAATCCCTTAATAATTACATTATTTCTTCACGGATCATTAAATTTTAACGCTGTATTCTAATAAAACCTTTGCACTTGCTTTCAAAAATCTATTTCCTTAAGCTCTCAATAAATTGCGCCAAGCCGAAAACTGTGCAAACTGCTAGAACTCACTTTCTCAAAATCAGCATTTGAGCCATTTTATTTTTTCGCCAAACTAAAAAAAAATTACATATTAGCCTCGGAAATCTTCAATTCTTATTGTTTTGCGTATAAAACATTTCATTCCTGCTCCGATTTCCCATGCACACGATATTATAATAAAAAATTATTAATCTTACAAATATAAACTAACAAAAAAAAAAAAAAAATCATTATTATTCTTTTATTTTTACTTTGAGAATTTAAAACATCTTATTCGGCAAAATCGCCACACATGGCAACCACGATCCTTATTTCACACTTTTTTCACTACAGGGGTTACAATTACGGAAAGGTTTTTGCATGGAGAACATAAAAAGTCTCTTAAATTCCGGGAACGGGTGGACTTTCAAATTTTTAAAGTGGACTATGATTTATTCTATATTATTTTACACATCTGTGCAAAATTTCAGGCTGATAGGTCCATTTTTGTGGATTTGTATACAACTCAAATCCACAAACAAACAAACAGAATTTCATTTTTATTTATAAGATAAAGCATGTTTTGTGAATTAATATTCATATGTTATTTATAAATTATTTTAATCGGAAATCGTTTAACTTGGGTAGTTTATTATTCTAGTAAATAAACGTGCGTTGTAATACTAGTTAGACATTCTTATCTGTTTAAATCTTTCAGTTGAAAATGACATTTATCATTTATTATAAATGCACTAAATGTGTGATATTGGTTTCAGTGCAGAAGTACTGTGAAATATGTTATTAATTTTTGCACATGTTATTGTTGAAACTTTAATTGAAGTTAATATTTTGTAATAGCTGAAGTACCCGTCCTCGACGGGTTAGTGAATGAAAATTTCCAAAAATCAAGAACTTTCGTCAGCATTGTCGGAGTACACAGAATGGATGTAGTATGTTGCCAAAGTAAAGAAAGCGAAGTTATAATTTTCATGTATTGTTAAAATATTACAGATTAGAGAGTAACTAAGTAATATCATTTCATTCGCTTTAGTCGTAATTATGTGATGCGCGAACGAATATTTACGCATATTGAAATAATTTTCGCAAAATCTCAAAATTTAATCAACATTTTTGAAAAATTTGAAGCCTAGAATTTAAGTTGAGTGACAACGTATCATGTCACCCAAATTCGTTTCATTCCCTGCAGTCTTTATTTAGTGATGCCGGAACAAATTTTCAGCATTTTAAAACGATTTTCGAAAAATCTCAAAATGTAAGCAAAATATTTTTAAAATTCAACGCCTATAAATTAAGATTGCCAAGTACCTATCATATCACTCAATTTCGTATCATTCGTATTAGTCGTTATTACGTGATGTTTGAAGAAATATAAACGTATTTTGAGAGAATTTTCACAAAATCTCAAAATCTAATAAAAATGTTTAAAAAATTGGACTCCTATAGTTTATGTTGAGCAACCATCTATCCTGTGACCAAATTTCATATCATTCGCTTTAGTCGTTATTACGTAATACGGGAACAAAGATTCACTGAGTTTTAAACGATTTTCACAAAATCTCGAAATCTGATGGATTTTTTTTAATTAGATGCTTATAGTTTAAGGTGAGTGACCACCTATCATTTCACCAAATATCATTTTTTCACCTTTGGCGTTATTACGTGATGTGCGACCACAAATTTTACGTAGTTTGAAATGATTTTCGCAAAATTTCAAAATCTAATCCAGATTTTTTTTTTAATTCGACGCCTATGTTTTAAGTTGAGTGACCACCTATCATGACACCCAATTTCATATCATTCGCTTCAGTCGTTTTTGCGTGATGCTTGAACACAAATTTACGCAGTTTGAAACGATTTTCGCAAAATCTGAAAATCTAATCAAGATTTTTTAAAAATTCGACGTCTATGTTTTAAGTTGAGCGACCACCTATCATGACACCAAATTTCATATCATTCGCTTCAGTCGTTTATACGTGATGCTTAAACAAAAAAAGCGTCACGGACAGAATGACAGACAGACAAACTTTTTTTTGAGGGTGGCATCGGATTCCCGGGTGCTTGAAACGGATAGAAATCGCAATATTTTTGAATTCCAAGAAATGTACAGACAAAAGTCTAATTTTATTTATATAGATTTATTTATTTTAATTTAGTCTTTGCGGGAAAAAAAAGATAATTTTCCACGCTATTTAACGGTGATTTAATCTCTACTTATTATAAAAGAAGGTGTCTGTGTGTGTGTGTGTGTGTGTGGGTGTGTGTGTGTGTCTGTCTGCAGCGTTACGGACAAACGGCTACACCTAGAAACACCATATTTCGTATTCGGGAAGATGTAAATATGTAGTTGTGCACCTCGAAGCGATTTTTTCAAAATTCGACCTAGATTTTTTTTTATTTTATGTTTTATGCGATTTTTGGCATTTTTTCTCACCTAATTCGTAATAACGGCGGAAATTACGCTCGCAGCAAAACGGCATTTGTATCATCGGATAGAGGAGAAAATTTTCTTTTAAAAACAGTTTGTTCTGAATACTTAACCTGATTTACCGATTTTTAGGAATTTTTTTACTAAACATCTGCTTCGCGATTTTTTTTCGTAAAATAATTTTAAAACTGTCGCATCTTGAATTCTATCCGTCATAACTTTTAGATATTTTGACAAATCGTGAAACATTCTTTTCTCCCTCTTTTAAAATAAAAACGAAAAAATTATGTAAATTAGATGATTTTTTACGAATTTTAATGCAGCCTAATGTTTAGAATTTAATAGCATCAACGCGATCTTACGCCATTCATTACATTGCGATCACGGCACGAGAATTTATGTTCGGCTGTTGCCACAGAAAGGATTAGAAAAAAGGGTTTTTTCAACCAATCGAGTTTTTAAATGGGATATCAGAATTTCAATTCGCAAGTGAGGATCTATGACGTCAAATGCTTTAAGATACCTAAAAATTACGCCGTAATTTTAACTCATTTATTCCAGCTCTATTTTCAACACAGGGAGACGATATTTTGATTAAAATTTACTGTAGAAATAAACTAAGAAATTCACGATTATTATTATTAGAAGTGGTATTTTAATCCGGTGCTTATTTAAAAATTGAAATGTTTTCACGGCGCTGAAAATGTTCATTTTAAAAGTTACAAAGTTCGTTTCAAAGCGCGATATATTAAAATTTTTCTATTTATTATTTTTATTTTTGGCATTTAATTTAGCGCAGGCGTTGCCTAACATACGCATGCAGGTTGCGAGTATAGTTTTATTTTAACGTTGAATTACGTTCCTCCATAAAGGTCACGCAAAGTTTTAATGATACCGTTTGAAAACAATTATGCGAAATATCGAAAGTAACTCCGAAATTAATCTACCGGGGTATCCTTTACGGCAGTCAAACAGTGACGTCATAAATTTAAAAAAATGTGTGAAATTTGTAAACTCTGCAACTCTAACGCCCTGTCACAATTAAAATGGGAATAAGTAGCTCCTCGAGATTACACAGTTTGATGTTTTTCAGGAGACAGGACTATGGAGGATATAAAAGATATCGCTATTGGATATTTAAAATGGCACCCCTTGGATATTTTCTCCCCACAGTAAGATGAAATGGTTTACGGCGCTAAATACGCCAATCTTATAAAACTATGTATAAATTAAATATATATGGAGAGTTTCCTTAATGGCAACCATTATGTGAAATGATTATTATTTATGCTAATGCGTAAATTGCAAAGAATCGCCACAGAATCAAAAGATCCCATTGAGGCCAAATAATCTAAGCTGTTTCTTTTAAGAAAGCCTTGAAGAGGGAGAAGCGAGTATAGATAGTATTAATGTACGTAATAGGTAGTATTATTAGATTTGTAAAGATAGTATGAATAAATCGCAATGTACCACGTTAATAAATATTTCAGGAAATTAAAAGTGTTTATCCGTTTTCAACGGTTGTCTTACAACCAACTAAACGAAAAGTAATTCTAATTTGCGTTAATATATCCCGCAGTCATTTCAACAGAGGGGATTACTTGAACTTTTTTAAAAATGAAATTCTGTTTTGTCACATGCAGATATGATTTTAGTAGTAAAATATTCCTTTCTTCCCGTATGAAGAGCCGGTGCGCAGCTATTTTAAAAACATCTCTTGAAAATAGCATAAATGAATTCAGAAGACCTCAAAACGTGTAAAAACACCAAAATCTCGAAGTCGAATTTTTTTCATGATTGCAATACTTTCCTTATATGGTACATTTTCGGAAAGAAATAAATGGTGCTCCATTTCATGTAGTGTCTTAGGTATTTAATGCTACAACTTGAGCCTAAAAAACGGTATGATGTAGAAATAAGACATTTTGAAAGCCAGGAGTTCTCTGCAAACTATTAAGCTTTCCACTTTTTTAATAGTGAATGACACTGACGTAGTTTTTTGAGTCATTATACTGCAATGATCAGGTTAGTACTCATGACACAAACTTTACATTAAGAGTCAAATAATTTTGCTCTTTTTTTTTTTAAATTCCACATCACGAATAATTTCGAATTACACATGTAAGGAAAATTTTCGTTTCCTACTGTGCGAAGAACGGGCACGCAGCTAGTATATATATATATGTAACATTAGGCGCTACGGGAAAGTTGTGTAGTTGTGAACAGGAGGTAAGGCGAGGGGTGTTGAGACTCATTCTCGACCTTGGCGAGGCTGCTCGGGACTCGGGGGTATTCTGGGGTTGGTCGGTCGTCGCTGGCCCGCAAATGCCGGGAGCGCTCGGTGAAAATCCTTGGGCACGCCTTACGGCTGTCGATGGATGAAAGGAGTCGGGAGTCCAATTGCGATTACATAATTTTATTTGGTGATTCCATACATCTTTGTTTGGCAGCTGCGTCACGCGGAAGATCCGCTTCAGAGCTGCTGCATCCCCTTTTTACAACTTTTGAGGTCGTGTCACATAATCAAAACGCGTTGCAGTTATTGGCCGAAGCTTTAAGTGTGCCCGATCTCGTGTCGGGCCTTCGATCCGCCCCGAGGACAGTGTCAGGCGGGGAGTTTGACTGGGGTGGTACATATGTCAAAAGGTAACGCAGGTGTCCTAAGGCGAGCTCAGCCAGGACAGAAACCTCGCGTAGAGTAAAAGGGCAAAAGCTGGATTGATCTTCATTTTCAGTACGAATATGAACCAAAAGCGGGGCCTAACGATAATTTTGTTTTTACGAGTTTTATGCAAGAGGTGTCAGAAAAGTTACTACAGGGATAACTGACTTGTGGCGGCCAAGCGTTCATAGCAGCCTCGACCCATCCGGCCCGGATCCTGCAATAGAGACTCTAATCCAGTGTCCCGAGCCGCCTAATACCCGACACTAGGAGATCTCAACAGCCTTGCCTCCCTCCGGTCCACGACTGCAAACTTTCCCGTAGCGCCGAATGTTACATACACACATACCATATATATATATATATATATATATATATATATATAGTTACACATTATTTAAAATTACAACAAAATTATAGTTGCCTCACATGCTATCCAGCGCTTCACATTTTTTTGTAATTTTTTTTTTTTTTTTTTTTTTTTTTTTTTTGTATTAACAATGACTGGCTTGGGGGGTGTTTCCTATTTAATTTTGTATGTATTATATATATATATATATATATATATATATATATATATATATATGTGGGATTGGAGGTGGCAACACCAAAGAGAAGAGGTTCCGACCAAGTATGACGTCACTAGATACTGGCCTTCAAAAGCTGCTCCACTGCAAGAGATCGGGACATTGAGAGGACTCGCGCTCGGAGCTGATCGGATGAGAAACGACAGCAGCGAATCCTGGAGCAAGCTGACGAAGACGAAGTTACCCGAGAACGAGGGTAAACAGACCTGCTGCTGCTACACAATATTATTCTCTGCCGAGTCATCAACTTGTCTTCGTTAATGTTAATTCACGTTTTAGTTTTGTAGTTTTCGTTACCTTTATTAAACGTTTTTAAGCTTTACAAGTATTTCTAATTATGCTCGAGAAGACCATGGATGCTCGTTGATCCCACATATACATATATATTATATATATACTAGCTGAAGTACCCGTTCTTCGCACGGGAATGAATGGACTTTTTGATATTACGATTTGTGGTGATTACTATTCATTGTAATAAACAGATATAGCAAAGTGGATATCGCGTTATATTGTGTCCAATAATCATGCATACCGAATTTCAAGGCAATCGTTTGTACGGTGCAGAAGGCGATGCGGCGTAGCGCAATCTAGTGGCGAGTTTTAGCAAAACGGATACGGCGAAAATATTTTTCGCATTCAGATATCGATGTATACGAATTTTCATGACTATCGGCTGGAGAGTCCTGAAGTTCATGTGTTGACGCGACATCTAGTGGCAAGTTATAGGAAAATGGATAGCGCCAAACTCTTCCCCGTGTTCAAATATCTATGTATACCTATTTTCATAGCGATTATTTGCACAGTCAAGAAGTGATACACTGCAGGGCCATCTAGCGGTTCAATAAAGTAATGATTTGCTACAGCGCCGTCAAGTGGCGAGTTATAGCAAAATGGATAACGCCAAAATATTCTCATTGTTCAAATAGCTATGTATACTGATTTTCATAGGGACCGTTTGAATGGCCAAGAATTTGGCCTGCTGCAGCGTCATCTAGTGACGAGTTAAAATAATAATGCATTGCAGTGTCATCTAGTGGTGAGTAACATCAAAAGGAACGCAGTTAGAATATATTCTTCGTGCTCAAATGTGTAAGTATAAAAATTTTTATTCCGATCAGTCGAACGGTATAGAAGTTGATGCTTTGCAGCGCCATTTAGCGGCAAGTTAGAGCAAAATGGATAGTGAAAAATATTCTCCCTGTTCTAATATTCGCGTGTACCAAATTTCATCGAAATCGGTTGGGCGATATTCGCATAGCAAACGGCTGTAGGAAAGCAATTTAACGTTGTGCTGAGGCACCAAGTGGCAAGTTAAGGAAAACGGATAGCATAAAAATCTTCTCCATCATAAAAGACTTAGGTGAACCAAATTTCATCGTGCAACGGTGCTGGAGTTTTTCAACCTCATAAACACATACCAACATTCATTTTTATCTATAACCAGTGTTATTATATATACCAGTCTCAAATAAAATCCAGTTTCAAATCTAAGCCTCGCCAAAGTGCCAACATACGCCATTTTGCAAGAGTTTTTTCAGGGAATCATTCGAAGCATAGACTTAGCAGCAATCAATATGGGAAATGGTTCGACCGCCAAAGAGTAGCACGCATTTATTTGAAAATTGGAATCCCTTAATACAGCCGCGATTTTTTTTTAAATTATCAACTATAATGTGTTTTATTCATAGTTACTCCGATGTACTAAATGAGAAGATTTCAATTTTCTGAAATTTGGCGGAATTCCCCCAACTTAAATCAATGTACTCAATTGGCGAGAATTCTGAAGTTAGATCGCTTGAAATCCCTTAATAACTGCATTATTTCTTCACGGATCATTTAAATTTAACGCTGTATTCTAATAAAACCTTTGCACTTGTTTTCAAAAATCTATTTCCTTAAGCTCTCAATAAATTGCGCCAAGCCGAAAACTGTGCAAACCGCTAGAACTCACTTACTCAAAATCCATATTTCAGCCATTTTATTTTTTCGCCAAACTAAAAAAATTTATACATTAGCCTCCGAAATCTTCAATTCTTATTGTTTTGCGTGTAAAGCATTACATTCCTGCTCTGATTTCCCATGTACACGATATTATAATTTAAAAAAAAAAATAACCGTACGAATATAAACTAACAAAAAAAATCATTATCATTCTTTTATTTTTACTTTGAGAATTTAAAACATTTTATTCGGCAAAATCGCCACCTATGGCAACCACGATCCTTATTTCACACTTTCTTCACTACAGGAGTTACAACTACGGAAAGCTTTTTTCGTGAAGAGCATAAAAAATCTCTTAAATTCCGGGAACGGGTGGATTTTCAAAGTTTTAAAGTGGACTACGATTTATTCTATATTATTTTACATATCTGTGCTAAATTTCAGGCCGACAGGTTCATTTTTGTGGATTTGTAGACGAACGACATTTTATTCGGCAAAATCGCCACACATGGCAACCACGATCCTTATTTCACACTTTTTTCACTACAGGGGTTACAATTACGGAAATATTTTTGCGTGAAGAGCATAAAAAATCTCTTAAATTCCGGGAACGGGTGGACTTTCAAAGTTTTAAAGTGGACTATGATTTATTCTATATTATTTTACATATCTGTGCTAAATTTCAGGCCGATAGGTCCCTTTTTGTGGATTTGTATACGAATCAAATCCACAAACAAACAAACAAACAAACAAACAGAATTTCATTTTTATTTATAAGATTAATATGTCCCTTATTTTCTAACTATTAAATTGTTGAATGCCCGCCCACTAGTTTTGTTCCATTTTCTTCAAGATTATCACATTCAAATATTTGGGTCGATAAGCAATTTTTAATAGGTGCCAACTGAGAGAGAATGTGAAAGATGCAAGCCATTATCAGGCTTTGTGGTAGCGATGCTATTCTGATTGTTGTTAGTCTTTTGGTCTTCGTGCATTACTAAAAGCACTTGATAATAATACTTGACAGTTTATTATTGATAAGTGATCAATTCATAGAATTTGACAAATTAAAACAAAGGAACTCTGCCTCAGGTCGGCACGGGCTAGCTTCATCCTACTGGATTGAAACATTGCATGTGAGTTAATCTGATCAAAAGGAGCAATTTTGGGGTGCGATCAAAAAAAAAAAAAAAAATTCAACAAACAAGTTCTTTTTGACCCAAAATAAGGACATAATATCAGCCAACGGAAGTACCATGTTTCTTAGGTGATCACGTGGCCCTGACGTAAACTGTCAATCAGTGAGTATGTTTCTCTCGTGCCAAAAGGATTGGGGCATTCACATTTTTGGATGACTGCTGTTGAGATATGTAACTTAGCGCCGGGTATTGTCTGTCCTGATTGTATTCACGTCTGTATGTTTTACTTTGTTGAACAGTAAATAAAATAAATTTTAGTCTATATTAAAATGTAGCGAAAACGCTTCATATATATATGTATGTCCCCAAGAGTACCTAAGGGAAATCTCTAAGAGAAAAGGCAGATTATTATTGGTTTAAATTTTTTTTTTAAAGAAACCCTTATAATGCTTCAAGGAAGCATGAAGAATTGCCACTAGTTGCCAATAAAAGAAAATCTAATTATAGTCATAAAATAGAAAATTGGAATATTTTATTTATAGGACACTAATTTGTGTAAGAGAGAAGGTCACTCTGAAAATTAGGAACGTTTCCCCATTCTCAGAGACTGCATGTTAGTGGCAGTGCAATATACCGTGAGACAATGACTTTTACGCTAACAAATATCACTACTACTTCCTTGTACAAAGTATAAAAGGAAGTTAAGTGATCGCAAAAAATTTCGGTATGGAGATTTTGATGAAAAAGTCGATTTTAACCATTTGTAAATTTACTTCGAAGAGTTTTTGCGAGACGTCTCAAGGTATGCACGTAGGTATATAAGCATGTGCAATCCATTTTGACGGGCCGATAGTCCATTTTGACTAGTTTCTTTCTGATGTCTGTACGTACGTACGTCTGTATGTACGTAAATCATATATCTCAAAAACTATTAGTCATAAAATGTTGAATTTTTATATTTAGGATTGCTGTGACATCTACATAGCTGCCAACTCTTCCGATTTTATCGGAAGATTTTCCACCACTAATTTTTACTAAACAATTTAAACTTAAAATAAGTCCAAATTTTTAATGCTAAATAAAACTGCTAAAAAATTGTGGTGGAAAATCTTCCGATAAAATCGGAACAGTTGGCAGCTATGCATCTAGTTGTGCACCGCCTTTTTTGGTTCCAATCTACTGGTTAGTTTATTTACAGGGACACCCAAAAGATTTTCCTTAAATTGCGCTCTATGGGCAGAAATTATTTAATGATATTTTGGAAGTATTCGGCTATTTCAAACGAAACTAAATTCATATATGTTATATAAGATTACAAAATGAAACTCACCATCGAAAATAGTGTCTTTATCCTTTATAGCTATTCTACAAGAGCATTCAAAATAATTCCAATATATTACGGTCAATGGCAGTTTTTGAGACATTCATCCATTTCAATCATAAAACCACCATCCTACCATACAGTCAGCTATTGGTCAGACGACAGTCGTGTCTCCCTTAAAAACTGTATCCACGTAACTCGCATATCTCAAAAACTATTAGTCGTAGAATGGTGAAATTTTATGTTTAAGATTCGTATAACCTTCCTTTTTGGTTCAAATCTACTAGATAGCTACTGAACCACCCAAAAGAAATTCAATTCAATTAAGGTCTATAGACATCATGTCTGTGTATTATGTAGTCAGTCATTGTTTGGGCCATGCCTAAAATCTCGCCAACTGTCATCAACCTTGGTGAGTTTTGTCGAAATATCGCCAAAATTGGAGCAAAAAATAATTACATATGTAGCATAACTCTAAAACTTTTAACTGTAGAATGTTGCGATTTTGTATTTAGAACTATTGTAACATCTAATAGCGCATATCTTTTTTGAATCATAGCAGACTGGGTAATTTATTTACAGGGTCACCCAAAAGACTCCCAACACATTAAAGTCTGGTGTATGGATACCGTCTGTGGTTAGTCATTATTTTGGCTATGCCCAAAATCTTGCAAACTATCTCAAGTTTGTCGACTTTTGGAGAAATATCGCTCAATAAAGAGCCAAAAACAAATCTTTCAAACTAAGCAAAGCTTGGAGTTACCTCAATAAATAGCTAGAAATTGCTAAACTTTAGAATTATAGCAATATTGTATCCCTTTCAAATAAAATAAGTTTGAATGAAGCGCATGGAAAATAGTATGATTCATTAGACGTGCAAAGGAAGTCATAAAGTGTCCACATCAGACTTTTTTTTCTTAATAGATTTTGCATGCGCAAATCTAAAATTTTACTAAGCTTCCGAATTTTGACAACTTAGCAATTTATTTATTTTCCGCTGAGCATTTCATGATTGCTTTTCTGGTTTTTGCATGTTCACGAGAGAACCAAACACTTTCCTTGTCACAGGCTTTCAGCTGATGATGTAAATAAAATAAAACTTTCGGGCAGTGATTACGATATCATTACGTAACTACAATTAATTACTCTCACAACTGATTAAACGCCTGATCTAAAGAAATATTATCCCAGTTCTGCATTGGCGGGAGATAATTAAGAGACAAACTTTGATACACGTTAGTCTCAAAGCATTTCCACTTCACAAACAGACATCATTACCGAGAGGCCCCTAACACTAGAGAGCTGCATAGCACTGGATATGCCACATTTTTCAAATGCTTCCGAAGTCCATTAATGCGCGTCTAGGCATTGAAAAGCAGCGCGTCAATGACAATTACGTGAGTAGAATACATAATAAGTAGAACAGAACGCACAAGTAGATTATTATTCACAATAACAAAAGAAAACAGACACAAGTCAAAACTTTGTTTCACTTCGAACGATCCAATAAAATACGAGTGATCTACCACGGCAAGATCGCTAAGCTACTGTGGATGCTAACGACCCTCATAAACATGGGCGAGTAAACTGCAAATCAGTGTGCATTATCCAACACACAGGTTCCTAAAGTTTGAGAAATAAAGTATAAAAAGAAAATCTGAAACACTCTCAGATTTTAAATACGCACTAAAGTGCTATATATTAAAAGCATATCATAACTTATGGGTCGTCCCTATTTTTCTTCCTTATTCCATTAAGTTAGAAAGTGTATCATTATTCATGAGTGTGCCGTATTTTTCTTCCTTGTTCCATAAAATCCATCTTTAGAATCGAAATCTATCTTAAAATCGCCTACTAAAACTATTTTTCAATCTTCGCGAAGTATATTCCAACCAGGGGCGTATCCGAGGGGGGTGGGGGTGGGGGGTATCGGGATATATCCCCTCCCCCCCGAAATTTTTGGATTAGTGATGAAATTCCGTCAATTTATACACATATAAGTTCATATCTCCCCCCGAAAAATTTTCCAGGCGCATATCCCCCCCCCCGAAAAATTTTCCTGGCTACGCGCCTGATTCCAACTATAGTACTTCACCGTTTTAAATATATTCTTTCGAATGTGCATCATAATCCATGAGTGTGCCTTGTTTGTCTTTCTTGGGTTGATTTCTACTTTAACGCCCCAACTCTCGCCAAGGTGACCATAATTAAACATATGCAGTTACCATGAAGATTTGGGACAACATGTAAGTACAGCATTCCATTACTTATTCATTTCTTTTGGGTTGCCAATTAATCTAGTTTTAATAATTAAGTGTCTTCAAATTCCTTAACTGGTGCGTTTATCGCTAATTTGTTCACTTAAGTTTTCATATAGTTCTTTTGGGAAGGCTGAAATTTGTGCATAACTCCTAGAGACCCATGACTGCAAAGCTCGCCAAAGTGCGACTATTTTTTAGGTTGGCGAGAGTGGAGGCATTAAACAGGATTCAACCCTTTCTTGTATCATAAAACACATCTTTGGAATCGAAATCTATCTTAAAATCGCTTACTGAAACTGTTTTACAATCTCCGCAAGGCATATTCCAACTATACTTCACCATATCAAATACTGTTTGGAATACGCAATCAAAATCCATGAGTGTGCCGTATTCGCCTTTCTTTTTAAATAAAACGTTTATTGGAACCGAAATTTATCTTAAAATCTGCTACTAAAACTGTTTTACAGCCTTCGCCAAACATATTCCAACTATCCTCTATCATTTTAAATGTTTGGAATGGGCATCATAATCCATGAGTGTGCCGTGTTTTCCTTCCTTGTTCCACAAAACACTTCTTTGGAATTGAAATCAATTCTAAATCGCCTACCAAAACTGTAAGAATTTTCGCCAGGCATAGTCAAACTATACTGCACCTTCATACATATACCATTTGGAAAAAAGTGTATCATAATCTATGAGTGTACCGTATTTGTCATCTCTGTTTCATAAAACACTTCTTCGGAATTGAAATCTAAATTAAAATCGCCTACTAAAACTATTTTACAATCTTCGCCAGGCATTTTCTAACTATACTCCCAGTTTATTATAAATTGTCGCGTTTTGGCACCTAACTTAGCGATTCATTATCAAAAATTGCAAACCTTGAAATCTTGTGCGACTTTCAACATTTTATTATTCCCCCCCCCCCGTTCCACGTCATCTGACAAACGCATTTGAAAAGATCTTCACCGTGACAACTGACAGTTCATTTCTACAAAACTTGTCTACAAGATCGCGTAGACAAAATCTGCGATTGAAAGAAATAGCAACCTAGTGCTAAAAAAAATGCAATGCACTCAGCCCGCCCCCCCATTTTTTAACTTATGTTTTTACATTATTATCTGTGTACCTTAAAAAGAGGTATTGCAAATATTATTTTTTAACACGTATTATATGGACAGAACACAGAACAGTTAGGCTGTCTATGAGTCCCATAAACGTTTTTTGGCCAAAACGCATACTGAACTACACTTTGCGGTGCTCGTACGCCAAAACTATTGATTTTACGAAAAAAAGGTAATTACACAAATTGTAGGAAATTTTCTCTAGTTTCCTTTTTTGTAATTGTTTTTTTCGTGAAATGAGTCGGAAAGGAGATATTGCCAAAAAACTGCTTTTGGGCGCAATTTTTCGAACATAGCGGCGCGAGCGGCAAAGATACGAGGGGGCAAAGTTGAAATTCGGAAAGAGCACATCGAAATCTATAAAATTGCCCATTTTCAAAACTCCCGAAAAACTTTCCAGGTAAAACTACCAAATGACTGGACTATCAGTCGGAGCGAAAAGTGAGCCAGTTTTCAAAAGTGAGCTTCTCCTTTAGGAGCGTTTTTCGATCACAAGCGCGGAGCGGAATATAACAATGAACGGGAAGGGGGAAATTCTCGGAAAAGATAGGAAGCGAGGAGAGGATTCTCAAAAAAAGGTCTACGTAAAGAGCCTTTTCGCGGAAAAACCGGTCGGTTTCCAAGGAAACTGATCGCTCCGCAGTGTAACGTTTCTTTCGCTCTTTGGGTTTAAGCGTGTACTAACTACCTACTTCATTCTTCCGTTCCAAGATACTTTTAAGAATTATAGCTCTGACAGTAAATTTAACAATTCATCGATGAAATACTTATTTTTATCAGTAGAATATCACAAAGCATCACCATCCTTAATAGCTAAAGTTGATGAATAAATAAATGAGGCTGTGGAACCAGTCTCCCGTCGTGCTTTTTCGACTGTTTTTTCTAGTCTTTTTTCTTGGCTGAATCTTCCCAAACCTTATTCTCTTAAGAGAGCTGTACTTCTTTTAAGTAGAATTAACTTAAAAAATCAATTGAAGCTCATAAATGTACATTTTGGCAAATGTTAAGTTAATGTGTGGGTCTGCTGCATTAGGTTCAGAAGGCATACCATGCGTTAAAAGCTTGTTGGTTGGGGGATATATTTTAGACATTGAACCATGTTCTAATTTAATGGTAGGGGTTTCACAGTTCGGTGGTTTAAAATCTAAAGTTCGTTTAGATCCAAAACTTAGAATGCATACGCATGATGATAAGTCCAGAGAAAAATCTTCATAGTTACAGTCTCCAATTTCAGATTATCCGTCAGAAAATAAGTTCACTTGTACCAAATTAAATTCATAATTTGTTCCTTTCTGTAGATCTTCACGTAGTTTTTGCAAAATGGGTAACCAAAAGAAAACAGAGACCGTCGCTCCAGAGAAACTGTAATTTATCCCATCATCTTCGAAAGCAATTACTTTCCGTGCCGAAGTAGTATCCTTTTCATCAATTTTCAAAGGTTTTGCATCAAAAGGCAATTGCAATAATTCTTGCAGTAACACATTAGCATCACTTTGAGTATAAAACTCAGGAATGTATTCAATGTTAAAGTTATTTTCAATCAATTCAGTCAAAGACATTTTTAAGAATTACAACGCAACACAACTTAACAGCAGGTAACCATAACGTATATGCGTTCAAAGTTCCCTGATAGCTTATCAAACTTTGATACAAGCCTACTTTCCTATTGGTTCAAAGAAATCATGTGATCATCCAAGCTCCCTCTACCTTAAAAGATGCCCAACTACGTAGCGTTCCAATCAGAAGCGTTCACGTCATCTCTTATCTAGAGGTGATTTCAAGGTTATGCTGATAAGAATCGATGAGTCACGACAGATAAGACAATTTTTACATGAAATAAGTCATTTGTACGTTGTCTGGGGTGGTTAGAAGACGTGTTTTTCGATCGCTTATACTAAGCTTAATTTTAAATAGTTTAAAGGTTTATACATTCACATTACGAAAATGCAGTGAGGATGTATTTTAGCAATGATTCAAGTAATAAAGCAAGTGTGTTTTTGTTTAAATATTTTTTAGCATACGCAAGTATATCTTATTTAGTAAGTATGTTAGAAAAATTTCAATGTATTTGTATATATTTGAATCTCATGTCTTGGTAAATGATTATTTTCCAATTGCGTTTAGTTTAACCGTATTTTTATAAGTTTCATATTGACCATTACTGTTAGTTATTCCTTTAAATATAGTGGTTAGCAAAACTTGTAAAATTTTTTTGTTATTTTTAATATGTTTTGTACTTTGTTAATACATGATTTAGAAAAAAAAAATGTTAATCATTAGTTAGTGAAAGTACGTTTGCTGAATATTTGTGGTTCAATCTTTGTGCAAATACCTTATTAAACCTAAAAATATATAGCAACAAGATGCGATAACACTATTTACATCAGAATAATAATTTTTTGTAAGTTAAATGTATATTACTAAACGTTTTATGAAACTTGTTTTTCTAAAATTAGGAACTTTAGTTTAATACTTTACAAGTAATTGAATGAATTTCTTGTTTTAACATTTTACTGATATGCGTAATCCAGTTTAAGAAATGTATCGCTTTAGAATACACACACACACACATGTAAAACAAATTTTCATAACGTTTGTTAACTTTTTCATGTAAAACCAATTTTTATTTTACTCAGATATTCTATTTTCGTGTAAAATGTTTTGAATGTCTATCAACAGAATGAAATATTTGTCTGGTTTAAGTCTGGGTTTCACTATGTTTTCTGAAACATTAGGGTTGTAGTGGGTTTAGATGTAATTTTTGTAGAAAAAAATTACATTTTGAGAAACATATTGCTGTATTGTACTAAAAGTGAATTCTTATGCCACACAATGAAACCCATACGTATCTGGGTAAATGCTACCTTGATACCTAAGATATAAACATCCCTATTATTCAATTCGTATATTATTGCTTTTTAACTATAATATCACACAATCAGGGGCGTAGCCAGGAATTTTTCATGGAGGGGGGGGGGGGATTACGACTACTTCAACTCATATATATGTATACGTGTGTGTGATAATCTAGTGAAGGATATGCATTTTGTATGGCAAAAATTTCTCATTGGGGGGTTGCTCTCATTGCGTAGTTATTTCTCATTGCGTAGTTAGGGGGGGGTTTATGACCCCCCCTAACTACGCCCCTGCACACAATTGTTGTATAGATAAAGGTTTAAAATGACACCAATCCTCTTAATCCCTAAAAATTATCCTTTGTTATAAGAAAAAATTACACTTAAGCCATTAAATATTTCACGAAGTGTTATATCATCGGTATTATGAATTTAGTTTTAACAATAGTATCCCTATTTTTATCAAATGTCCATATATATATTAAAAAAAAAGCCAGCTGATTTGGGAATCAGAAGTAAAATAGTTTAAATTTTACTCTGTTTTCCTGATTAGCTAGCGTTGTTACCGTTATTCAAGAAACGCAGTAGAAAATTCAGCAAGGTGTGCTTTCAAGTAAGTAAGACCTTCTTATTTTCCAATAACTTTATTCGTATTTCTTTTACAGCCTGATAGTTAGTTTTGTTTGTGGGATTACGACCGATTAGCTCCGAGTGGGCTCTAGGTCGAAGGATGGGGTGCCCTCCGTGGGGGTCTTTCTAAGGGGTCCTAACCCGTATTTACGCTAAGTTTCGGAG
Source organism: Cheiracanthium punctorium (assembly GCA_038373885.1). Classification (NCBI taxonomy): domain Eukaryota; kingdom Metazoa; phylum Arthropoda; class Arachnida; order Araneae; family Cheiracanthiidae; genus Cheiracanthium; species Cheiracanthium punctorium. The sequence continues at coordinate 215,999 of JAWZYV010010693.1, forward strand.
AAAACCACGGAAAACTCCGGTTAAGGTCGACGGACGCGCAATGGGACCCGAACCCGGGACCTTCACACTTCGCCCGTCTACCATTTCCAGTGACATAACCACTGTGCCATGGTGAGGCGCCTGATAGTTAGACTTCAGGTCTAAAACTGCAATTATATTGACGCGCTTCTAACTTATTTTATTCTAAAGTTCTAAACACATAACCATATAATCGCGATTTCTAATCTGTTAATATAAAACAGGTCTTTATTTTCACAATCGGTAGGATTTTTAAAAATCTATCAATATTAATACCGGCATAAAACTTTTAATGATATAACCAATACCCTTTTATCGCTAAAAAATTCGCAAAGTCTCCTTATCCTAACATTAAACACAGTTATTTCTACTATTCTATAAAAAGTTTGCATGATAGGATTGTACCGGTTGGTGGATGGGACTTAATGTTTTTACACTAATAGAAGAATATATCTTTACAGCATATCTGTTAAGTCAACTTTTAGGGGCAAATCTATACAGTAGATTTCGTTTTCGCTAAAATATTTTTCAAGGTTTCATTATTAAACAGAATTTTGCCTTAAGGATTAAAAAAAAATAAATCTGAAACGCATTTATCTTTTAATATAGTAGACACCAAAATTTAACTCTTTCTAGTTATCAGAAAAAAATCTTAAGCTAAAAGAATAGTTATCGCCTTTACTATCTTATCTCGATCACCCTAAAAAGTCCCCTTATCTAGCGGTTGCGAAAAACAACCGCTGGATAAGAGACTTTTCAAAGTTCCCTTATCAAACACTTAGGGAAAAAATCTCCCATCAAACGATTGCGAAATAAACTGGCTGCAGTAAGTGGTGCAGATAAAGAGTACACTGCGGCTGCTGCGGAAAATACAAAGTGAGCGGTTGAGAACTGTTGCGGTTGCCGTGAACTCTCAATTTTCATCTACTAACGATATCAAACACGCAATTTTTTCGGTGAGTATACGACCGGTCGCAACAGCAACTGCATCATACCCGATTAGTACCTCAGCTTATCCAGGTACCGTTAAGGATCTTATAAAGATACTCACAAAATTTCAAATGATTTTGACTATTTCCTTAGAAGTTGTGAGCAATTTTCACCTAGATTTGCCGTTTTTACTACTGTGCGACGGCCGCACGTACGCAGGACATTTTCCTCAAAAAATTCAATATCTTAGTCGTACGGGTTTGGACGGTTGCAATTACATCATTTACGTATTCAGTAGATGTTACTCTTCAAAGTCGTGACACTCGGAAGACGGAGAAATACGAAGAAAAAAGAAGTAACACCTATTTAAAACTTAAGATTTATGATAATTTAGCATTTAACTTGTCGTGAATGTACTCCAGAATTTAATTCGTTTAAGAAAAAAAAGATAGAATATTGTCATTTTGAAAGGCCGCAGAACAATATTTCACACGGTCAGAACTTTAGACAAAATTCGAGACCCGCTGTTGCGTTGGAAAGGGTGACACGTTTTACCACAGGTTAATACATCAAAACCCATTCTAAATCCACATTCTATCTCGTCAACTATCCTTGTTAATAATACGAAGTCCACAAGTCAATCTGTTGACATGAAATTTTTTCTAAATGTCCACCTTCATTGGCCGTTTTTCTTACTGTGCGGGAGCGACCGAGCCTATGCAAGTGGATGATGTAATCCAGTGGTGCGCAAACTATTTTCATTTGCGACCCCCTATTTTGTGCAAAATTTTGTCGCGACCCCTGGGATAGACAGTAGAGATTTTGTTTAATTGACAACAAAGTAACATTGAAATTCTTACAGGGTGTTTTTAAAAGAGTGTCATGACGTCATCGATTGAAATAACGCCTTTTTAAAATAGCGCACCAAACTTATAAACCATCATAAAAACGTTATAAAAGTTGTAACATCATAAAAATCAGTTAATGAATCAACACATAATTTTATGAAACAATGCTTTATTTATGCATATGGATATAAATATTTTTTTAATGAAAAATACTTTAAAAAAAACTTTACATCATAAAAAGTCAATGTGAAGTATGTGCTTGCATGTGAAGTATGTACATGATTGCTTCTATGTTCGGATCTGTATTGGAAATCGCAAGCCCTAAGTCATCCTCTGGATCCAATCGAGATCGATATTTTGCTTTAATGGAAACTAATTTTAAAGATCAATATGCATGATAACGGGGTTTTGAAGCCCCGTGATAGCGATCGCGAATATCGTGCTCGTAAAATAATAATTGTTAGTTTCTTCTCTTGTATTATTTCCCTTCTTTGAAATGAATAATTGTAGATTTTTCATAAATTTAAATCTCTTTGAATTTGGCGACCCCCAAAATTTTTCTCGCGACCCCCGGTTTGCGCACCTCTGATGTAATCGCTTCTACATCAGAGCCGGACTGTATAGACTTCGATCGTAGCGATCGCCGATTATGAAGACGCATTGGGCAGCAGCTAGTGCACGAGTACACACATTCACATAAAACACACGGCCGTGTCCACGACACAGACACACCCCGTTTTTACTTCATCATGAAAAAATTCGACTTCGAGATTTTGGTGTATTTACACGTTCTGAGGTCTTCTGAATTCATTTATGCTATTTTTACAAGATGTATGTATGTGTGTATGTGAGTGAACACGATAGCTCCTAAACGGTACATTCGATTGAGTATATATGTTATAACCACCGTCGCAAGTCCGGTATTGATTTTGGTGTGTATAGGACTTATAGTTCTTCTACAGAGATTTCTTTTACATTATGACCTATGGGGGGGGGGGGGAAATTCTTGAAAGTGTGCTATCGTTTAACGGTACATTCAGCTCAAACCTCCGCAAGCAATTTGACCTCCGATTGAGCTCAAATTGGGTATATATGTTAAACCACAATCTTAAGACCGGTATTGATTTTGATGTGTATAGGACTTATAGTTTTTCTACAGGGCTACAACAAAGATTTCTTTTATACATTATGGCATACGGAAGAAATTCTTGAAAGTGCGCAAGCGTTTTAAACGGTGCATTAGATTGAGCTTCAATTTGGTATATATGTATGAATTATTCATCGAATAAAATTTATTTAAATGCTTGAAAATGATTTTAATCGTAAGTGTTCGAAAAGTCGAATGGAATCACTCCAGATTTTTTGTTTTTAAGGTAAGTGTAAGTATTTTAACCATAACCATACTTTATGCTTTCGTACACTTATGCCTTGTTGGCTGGCTGGGAGGACCAGCGATTAGTTTCGGTTTCAGGAGGCTCGAATGCCTCCTGTTATTCACATTGACGTATCACTCCAATTCTAAAAGCATAGCTGAAGATCTTAGCTGGGCCAAGTAAAACAATACTCAATGATTCATGATTAAGAGCTAGTTATTCCTTACCTTGACAGCTGTTGATCGCCGTGGCTGGGACCAACAATGGCCGGCCCTTTCATTTTGAGCCATGTGTGGGGGCTCCGGGTCCTAGAAAAGAAAAAAATGATTTTTGAAAACTTTGAAATTACATGCGCCTAAAACAATTAAAAGATCGTAATCATGTCTGAAAATAAAAACAATTCTTGCGGAATCTAAAAACTTAATTAATGTATTTAACTCCCCCCCCCCCTCTATAGTTCATCAGAAGATTCATCTCTATTTACATTAATCTCGATCTTTTTAATGTCAAATTGTGTAATCCGATAACTTATTTAGAATCGCGAACTTATTTTGATACATGGCATAATTTTTGTGGCAGAGTTTATTAATCTCACTCTAAATTTATGACGTGACGTTTTTGAATGACGTAAAAGAAATACCAGTTTGTTCACCCAGTTAGTTTTCTAACGGAGTCTGGGCCGAAACTAGAGAGACATGCCAAAATCAACTATGTTTCCAATAAAGAGGGTACCAAAATTAAGGTTTGTCCCAGGTAGGGTTGCCAGGTCGCCAAACCAAATAGCCGGACAGACCAGCCAGTTTGGCCGGACATTTTGGTAAAAAGGCCGGGCAGCCTACAATATTGAGGATTTTTGTCTCAGCATTAATAAGTACGACAAAAAAATCGTATGTAAAATCATGCTTTTTTGATGATTACCATGAATCTTGTTCAATTCTAATGAAATATAAATAGCATCGAGTGCCTAATCAGTTCGAGTACTTTATGACTAATCAGACAAAGTCACCAGTAATAAGCCTAACAAAAGCCGGACATCGTTAAGTTTGGCCGGACATGCAATCAAAAAGCCTAACTATGTACGGCTTTATCCGGACGCCTGGCAACGCTAGTCCCAGGTGGGGTGACATATACTCTAGTTGCAACATTGAAAACGACCAATGTTGGGAGAAAAAAATTCTTTATACAGAACCGGTTTGGAAGAACAAAATCCTACGTTAGAAAGAGATACATAATGCCAAACCTATCAATAATAAAACGCTTTCCAACACAAATGGGGCCAGTATTATTTGCTTTCATGCATTGAGTGTTGCCCAACAGCATTAGTATTGTGCAATCAAGGTTCGCGACTGGTTGGCATTTTTCTAGAAATGGAACCTTGTAGAATTGCTAAGAATTTCGGAAAGACTATGAAAGGAGGGCAGATCACGCCCAGCAGTTCAGTTTCAGAGTAGTCAGCTATCACCAGCAAGAAATGTTATTCTTTTGAGAGCCCATATATTCTGTATTGCGGTATTATAAACGACGCTTTCTCGCTTGTTTTGAGAAGCTTATTTTTTTAATATGGTTGTATACTGTGGAACGGACGAGTTTTCCTCGAGAATTTTCATTGCATTTCAGCCTGCGGAATGATTTTATTGTGTGAGAAAGGGGCATTTCATGGTGACGTGCGTGACATTCTGACTCATTTCAAAGTGTATAATTTTTTAAAAGCAGAATTTATTAAGTAATATTTTTCAAAAAAATCAGTATAATAAATTAGCTTCTAACTTACGATTCTAAAATAATTTTTTTTAATTGTGTGACAGTTTCGTGACATGACTTTTCGCTAGCATCTATATTTGTAAAAATCAGGGATGTAACGGATATTGATTTTACCGGATACCGGGTATCCGAGGCTTCTTTGGTTGCCGGATACGGATATCCGGCACTAAACATGTGCTAAATTATTAAGTGTGTTTTTTCATTTTTTTTAATATACCGACATAAAAAAAATAAATTTCAAGTATATTTCACATATTACTAAAGTATCTTTTAATAATTGACTTATAATTTACAAAAACTAAATATCTTTACATATATGTACATTTAAAAAATGCTACTTAGAATATGAACAGTTAAAATATTCTTTTTATGTGTACACTACTGACAGAAGCAAATAAATTTTAACCATGACTTTTGATAAGATACCTATGATAGATGATTCTTTTTTTCCAAGCATAGGTTTAATGCCATTTTTTTCTGTTTTAACCATTTAAAATCATTTCAAACATTAGTTTCCAAATTTTAAATTTCGACACCCACGCACACACACACAAAGATTAGTCAAAGTACTTTATGTATGGAGTAATAATCATACACTGCAGTAGTAACTAGAATGATAATCATACACAATACTGTAGTAGTAACTAATACCTATTTTAAACTAGTAAAATACCATGTTACAACATGTCTATCTGCAAGGGCAGCCATGTTATAATTTTCATTAACAAATATTTCACGAACACATTTTAAATGTACTACTTCTTTTAAGTAGACTTAACTTAAAAAATCAATTGAAGCTTGCGAAATTGAATCATAAGCGAATTTAAATAGCTAAATTCAATTAAAAAATAAATATGTAAAATAAGGGTTAATTTTTAATCATTGTATACAGGAGACTAAAGGAATGCTCAGTAAATGTCATTTAGAAAAAGGGTGAAGATTGAAAGTTTCTCCCTGCCTCATTAAATAAAGTTTAAAGACAGAATAATCGGAAATTTTTGTTAATTATCGGATTTCCGGAGCAAATTAAAAATATCGGAGAAACTCCATCGAGAGAGTGTAAAATTACATTACTTGTGGGATTACCATGAGAGAAACTGCATATACTGAATGCGCATATTTTTCAAATGATGAATTTCGATATAAATGCATGGATAACTTAACATGTCTAAAAATATGAACACTATGTATACATATTATAAACAAATGGCTGAGTGAGAATGCCTGTTTTACATGATTTTTATGTAGATAAATAAGAAGGAAAATTTGGGGATTGTTTTCATAATTATAACTAATAATAACAATAAATAGAAAGTACTGCACTGGACAGATGAAAATGTTATTTCTTCAAAAATTCATGACTTAAAAAGTCTTGCCAGTAACAGCTTGAAAATCTGCAATTTTATAAAACAATAATAGGTGATTAAAATATAAAAAAATTCAAGGAAAACGAAAGGGGCACGCTTTAAGATATTCAAGGTCAAGGTCAAGTGACCGAGATTTTTTTTTTAAATTCAAGTTTTAACATCATGTTATATATTTCTGAAAATCTTGCACCAAGAGCTTTAAAATGAGCCCTCATTTATTTCAGTAGCACAAATAGAACAAAAGTTATGTGCTGTTTTATGAGATAAAGTATCACATTTAAAAAGTTTAAAAATTTCTAACTTTTGAAAAAAACGAAATAGAAATTTAAAATCTAATATCTGGCTACGGGCCATAGTGGACAATAACTGTGCCAATTTTCAAAAAAATTAGAGGGGGTCGGGTTCTAAACTGTCATCTTCTGTGTTGATTTGACATGGAATGACTCTAATGCAGTTTTTCCCATTCTGTGACTCCTTTCAAACCAATCCACTGTTTATCAAAGTTTACATTGAGCCAGCTTGTTACATTTATAGCCATGTGTGCGAGTGCTCCATCTTGTTGAAAATACATACATTTTACATACGATAATGGCTTTTAATAGTGCTTTTTTTATTTACAACAACAACAAAACATTACAATCAGTTTTTTAAACGAAAACCGCCCCCTCCCTAAAATAGCCACGTAAAATAGTAGGTTGGGGGGGGGGGCGCTAGCAAAACTCACCTTGCCCACTGCTAATTTTTGTTTTACCCCGCTACCGCCTCTACCAGACCCGTGACTGGCACTGATCTGCGACTACACTGTAATGACAAATTTGGTTTCTTGTTTCATAAACTTGTTAAGTAACATTAAAAAGATCTCAAAATAAATGGATTTGGAACGGATGTTCTCTTCTCTTATACGAATCCCAAACTCGGATAGCGATCTGTTTTCTTCTTTGAATATTCACGGACATGAATATTCGCCACCAGGGCCGGAAGAATCTATTGTCCGACATGTCCGAGCATGTAAAATTTTCAGCCGGACACGTTCCTTTTTTCTCACTTGCACGATTAGGCATTGTAAAAAAAATCGACTGTGGGAAATGCATACTTACCTTTTTAAAAGGATTATTTATATTTTTTAAAATGCCATGAAATTTTGGTACGGAAAAAATAAATTTCTATTTTTGTGATTTTATCAATGTCCTAGTGGCAATCTCAATACCTTAACCGTAGTGTAAACACAATACAGAAAACCAACAATAATGGGGAAAGATAAAAACCCCACATTCACGTGTGTTTAATGATTTTCCGATTTTTCCTTCAATGCAAAAATTCTGAATAATGTAAATTTTACAGAGCAACAAAATGTAGTATTTTTGGGTTCGGGAATGTATTATTTTAGTTTACATGCCCGACCGGGCATGCAAATTTTTGGAGATTTTTCTGCCCGTGTCCGCCGCACTTCTCGTGTCTCAACCAGAAAGAAAACACTTACACAGTATTTTACAACTCAACACAAAATAAAGATTTTCGATTCTTTGTCAAACCGCAGCGACCAGAAACAAAAGATCATAATATATATATGTTCATAATTTTGTCGGCGAAATTTCGATGGACACTGCAAGTTTAGTATTAAATATTACAGGAACATAAGGGGATGGGGAAAAAAAATGTGGGAGAAAATATCGCAAATTCATGTAGCTATTAAAAATTAGAGATGAAATGAAAGTCTTCCCGCGCAAGCGAAAGACCTGTTCAGCAGGCACACAAATTACGATGGCTTCTGAAATATTTGTGGCCGCTCCCCCCTCACTAGAGGAAAGCATGGAGGAAAGAAACGAACCTAAAAAATGAGAGAGGGGGGGGGGGGCAGGGGAATTGGAAAAAAGAAAGATGAAAAATAAAAGAATGAAGAAAAAAAATGAATGCCACAGTAAAACGAAGGCAAAGAAAGAGGAGAGCGCGCGACTCCACGTGCCTCGCATACCACAGGCACTTGCCTACCTTGAGGGCGCGCACAACAGGAATAGTGACTGTACTGCAGAACCAGTAACCGAGCTCTCTTCCGCACTCTTAGGTTGAGCATCATGGCAAAGAGAAGCCCTACCTACGGTTGTAACCTACGGAAACAGGTGTCGTCATCTGGCCCATGTATTGTCCGAAAAATTAAACATACGTAGATTAAGTCTGTAAACATTCTTAAAATATATACATGTATTCTTTAAAATTAATGTTACTTATCGATTGCAATGAACATTTTCACTTTCTCACTGTTGTTCTCTAAAGAAAATTGTGAGTAACATTTATAATCAGTGCCGTGCTTTGGGAGCGGGGAGGTCAAACTGGGTAACTAGCCAGTGTCGATAAAATACTGTTTCAATGGGTACCATATACAGGGATGAGATTGACAAAAAAGGAAAAAGTCTGAAAGAATGTGCAAACAACATTTGAGCAAACTCAAGTTCAATAAATATTGTAATGGCTACTGACATTAAATCTATACTATTTATACACAATTTTGCCTTAATGAAAAATGCCGACAATTTTTGAAAAATTAAAAAAACTGAATATGTTTGAAATATTTAAAAAGTCTGAATATCAGACAAAAGTCTGAACAATCTCATCCCTGCATATAGTCAAATTATGTTTTTCTTCTGTCTTTTCTTATTCCTACATAATTGACACTTTATTTAAATGCCCCGGGGTTTCAAGAAATCCTTAAGCATTCTTGATCTCTGCAATTCAAGGTAAAAATATTAATAGTCTTCGATTTATTTGTTCATAAGTATATATATATATATATATATATTTCTATTACTCAATAGTTACCATGAAGTCTATGCCAGTTGTGTAACCGCGGATGGGGGGGGGGTCGCTGTTGCCCTACTTTTTCTTTTCTGCTTTCACTTTTTATTTTGAAAACTTTTTAACCATTTTAAGTCATTATAAATATCTGCTGTGGGCAAGGGCATGAACGTTGGCAGAAAATTTTCAAAAGGGGGTGGGGGAAGATTACTACAACCAGAATTGGGCAAAATACATCGACAATGTATTTTCGAAACAAAATACATTGATTGAAATTCAATAAAATAGAAAATATACTTCGTGAATTAAAAAAAGGACAAAATACATTTATTTTCTAAATACACACAAAATGCACATAAAATTTTTAAAGTACTTAAATTGAGAAGAAGTTAAATTTCCCAGTTTATTTTATTTAAATATATTTTAAGGAGAATAACAAACGCAATCTTAAATGTAGTTGTGTTAGGAAAAACTTATAATTTTTTTTTTATACCTTTCAAAATTTTACCTTTTATCCGAAACGGACCACTTCTGAGAAATAGCATTAACACTCAAAACGCAATGAAAACAATATAAATTCAGCATGTGAACAATACATGTCAAGTTTGTTTCAAGATAATTTATAAAAACTTTGATTTCCAAAAGAGTCACAGACTTTATAAAATAAACCTCAGCAGACTTTTTGCGTGTGTGATTTCAGCTAAACGTTTGAACATATAAATACTGAGCTAAATTTCAATCTATTAAAAATTTACCTATAAATGAGTTTTAAAATTTATGGTAGATTTAAATGTTCTGTATATTATCGAAGTTTTCAGCTTTCACAATTCGCATTGTGCCTTAATTTTTTTTAATTTCCATCTACAGACTAATGGCGTACCGCTAAGTCTGAGCATCAGTAGTATCATATCAGTGATTTATCGAAGAATATGGTGTTACAGTTATTTAAGGTATGGGGGCAGTCGGGAATTCAATGGAAAATTAATAAGTGCTAGGAAAAATCACACTGTAAATTTTTGGATGTTTTCTATCTATAAGTACATTTTTTGCATTCTTTGTAAGGTGTTGCAAAACAGTTTTTATCTCTTATGCTCTACTATTACCTTTAAAATAAAGGAAAGTAAAAATTCCTATGTGTAAATATTTTATTTTTAAAATAATTCATTGTGTGTGGGGCCCCTCTCCAGCCGAGCCCCCCCCCCCTCCCTGCACTGCGGGGATTGCTGGGGATTACGGTACGCACCTGCTGCAGACAGAATTTGGAAACATTTTCCACTAAGAATTGCACATTTGCCCACAACAGACTACAAAATCACCTAGAACAGAAGTTTGATTCATACCATCCTACTTCCCGAAACTGTGGATCGAATGGTTTGGAGTTTGGGATCTAATGGTTTGGTTGTCTCAACCACAATAACCAATAACACATCCTACAACGGCAGAAATACTGACAGTCTTATTTTCCTGTAATTTAGCAATAGGATAGTTAAAATTATAATTTAGGATAGTTAAAATTGTTTACAAATTCCCTTAAAAATTCCAATGAATACTATTTCAACATGTTTTTACTACTTTTGACTTCATTACATTTAAATCATTTTTACATTTGTAAATCTAGAAAAATTCCTGGACCAAAAACCATTATACTGTTTTAAACAGGAGCATGAAAGACTTTTCTTTCTTTTCTGTTCAGTTAAATTTAAAGATCACCAGAGATCTTAACATTTCTTCAGTTACAATACCACGTGTAATTTTGGTGCAGCTCATAAATCACATGGGATGGGGGGGGGGGGATGAATATCAACAATTTAATGATTTTCATACACACATCCTATCTGAGCAATCCGTGGTATTACGATTAATTAAACGTCCGAATATAAAATGTATTTTCTGTATTTTATTTTAAAAATACAAAATACATTGAAATTGTAGTTTAAAATACATTTTCAAAATACTTTGCATTTTACTAGTGAAAATACAAAATACAAGATACAAATGTATTCATAGGCGCAAATACAAATGTACAAATGCAGATACAAATGTAATCATAATGTATACATTAGAAATAATTAAAAGAACATTTTTAAAAAGAAAAAAATTAATTCATTAGAGATAATTTTCAATTTTTAATGCTTTTCATTTCTAACTTTTCAGCTTTAGGGGGAGGCTTGAGCCCCAATAGCACGGTGGGGGCTTAAAAGGTTTAATAAATAAATGTAAGTTGTATTTGTGAAAAATGGCTCCTCTTTATTTATTCACATTTCGTGTAAATTTTTTGTAGCAGTTTTTTGTAGGTTTTACTTTTTAGGTTCTTTCTTTTCAGGAAACTTGCACGATATCCGTGTATCCTGGGTTATTGCGGATTAATTAAGTGATGCTTATTTTTCTAGGAAATGATAATTTTGAAACAATTTGTTTTACAATCATTATGTTAGGAAATCTAAATTATTTTATTAGTTAACGTGAAAAGGTAAACTTAAGGCATAACAATGCCGCGCAGTTCGGAGCTCTCCGATTTCGAGAAAGGTATAACTATCGGGTATCACAAATGTGGCCGATCCTAAAGGGACATATCTAGCGATCTGAAGTACCCAAAATCCACAATGGCCTATGGGATTAAGAACTGGAAGGTGAGCGGTGATTGTCAGAATGTGCCCCGAGTCGGCAGACCAACGAGTGCTGTCCAGAGAAATTCGGAAGAACCGCACCCAACCGATGGCCCTCATCCGCGAGGAGTTACCCGGGAGTATTGTTTCAATTAATACCATCCGTAAGGAAGCATATCTGCTTGGTTTTCATGGTCGTGCTGCTGCCAATAAGCCTTTGATCACAAAGTCCAACCGCGCTGCTCGGTTAATGTGGTGCAAAGCACATCGAAATTGGACCGTAGATCAGTGGAAACGGGTTCTTTGGAGCGACGAATCAAGGTTCACCCTTTACCGTTCGGATGGCATGGTCTGGGTCTGGCGGCTTCCTGGAGAACGTCTCCTGCCAGAATGCATTGCGCCAACAGTCAAGTTCGGCGGAGGTGGAATTATGGTCTGGGGGAGTTTCTCCTGGTATGGACTGGGACCCTTGGTCACCATTCATGGTAAGCTCAACGCCGATGCCTACTGCACTATTTTGGATGACAATGTGCTTCCTACGTTGTGGCAGTTTTACGGGTTGGACCAGAACCTGATTATGACCAACGGGGGCCCCGGGCATTGATGATTTTGGGGGCCCCCATTCTATGAAATTTGTTTTATTTTTCATAAAATTTTGATATATTTCAGAACAATATTTGAAATTGGGGGCCTTCTCGAGCCGGGGGCCCTGGGCAAAGTCCCGATCTGCCCATGCGATAATAAAGCTCTGGGTTGGACCCCTGTTACTTTCAGGACGACAATACCAGTTGTCATGTTTCGAGGTTGACCAAGGCTTGGTATGGTGCCAATGGAGTTCATCGAATGGACTGGCCTGCCCAGGGCCCAGACCTGAACCCTATCAAGAACCTCTGGGATGAGTTGGATCGCCGAATTAAGGGGTGCACTACCCGTCCAAAATCGGAGAAGGAACTTCTATGTCTACTCCAAGCCGTGTGGAAGACAATACCACTAGCTGTAATACAAAGACTTATGGAAAGTATGCCCCGGAGGGCAGGGCCGGCCACAGGGGGGATGCTGCGGATGCAAAGCAACCGGGCCCCGGCTTCAGAGAGGCCCCAAATCAAAAGTAGCTCTATATATTTTTTTAATCTTAAATTTAATCTAACACACAGCTGGAAATTTCAGTTTCATTAAATTATGTTAGTTGAATGAAAGTATTGCTACTCGGCATCTTCAAAAGTTAAAAAATATCATTAAAAAGAGGTCCTTTTCTAGTGGGTTCAATAGGATATCCCATATCACTACTCTTTCACCTTTTTGCCTTTTTTCAAAGGAGGGAAAAAACATCTGGACCCCAGGACTGGAGAGGTAGAGATGCACTGCACACTCTTCTTTCCCCTTTTGTCAGTTGCTAAAGCTAATGGTTTCCTGCGAATTATCAGGCCTGGGAACGGAATTTAAAATGACCCAGACTTTATTATAGAAATCTTCGGAGAAGACTAGTGTGGAAAACAAATAAGGAGGTCTGGCAGAGTCGTCTCCAGTGTGAGGCCTGGAGTAGACATCGCTTATGCGGGCCCCCTTTCGTTCTAATCATATGCATTCACACATACTTCAAACATAAATTGTTTTTGAGTATATTGATCATACATGTGTACGTATGTGTGAAGCACATACATTTCTACTGTAGGTAACACTGTCGTTTTATAATTTCTAGGCCCCTTATTCAACGGGGCCCCCGGCTAACTGCCCTGTTTGCTCTTGACTTTAGTCAGGCTCTGGGTTTTGGGAATAATCTCCTTTTCTTTGTAAAAACCATTTTCATAAATTTCCCAGTTTACTGTTTCACAAAGTTATTAAAAAGATCATTTCATGCCTGGATACGCATTAAGTCTTATTGTTGCGTCTGTTGCCGAGTACGAATTGACTTCTGATCAGTGACAAAAATTTAACCATTTGGTGATTTACTGTCTCAATTTGGGGCCCCCATGATTTCAGAAAATGTTTTCTTTTCTCTCCTCTTTAGAAAAAATATACATATAAATATATAAATCCTAATCCAGAATTTTACTAGCTAGTACTGGGCTGTGAAAACTGTATTATTAATAATTACTACAAATCAAAATTAACTCCAGATTGAAAATATAGACATTAGGTACGGCAAAATCAATGAAGACCATCCGAAAACCGTACTGGCTTTTCAAATTTTTTTCTTGTGTTCAATAATAAATGAAATTTAAAGATAAAATGTATGAAATACGAAATGAACGTGAATACAGGTCCTGATAAGTCATTCGGTGCCCTAAAAGACTTAAATTTGGGGTAGGCTTTAATGCAGTGGAGTCTCTTGAATGCGAACATTTATGAAAAAATAAATATTTGTCCGAGTTAAATTAGTTGATGTTATCTTAACTGCAAACATAGTAAATCCAAAAACTTGACGGTGCACTTCAATCTACTCTCCTCTGAACTTTACAAGACGCTCTACATAGATTTGTATAAAATATAAATGTAAATGATTTGTTCAGCCATAAAATGAGTCCATGTATGGTCATCATTTCACTTTACGTTCAGGCAGTATTAGCTAAAACAGTTTTGATGGTAAAGTTCTCAAAAGTTATATCTTAAACTATGTTCTAAGCGCGTAATGTTGAAGAAACAAAATCTGCCTCGACGTCGGTTTTTGCACACAAACTGAAGTAATACTAAAATTATGTAACTTTTTCGAAATACCCCGCTGATTATTTGGGGACTTTACATTGTAGGTACAAATAATAGGCTATCCCTTTAAAACTAAAAAACAAAGCTACGTCTAGAAAGCTTGTGGAATAATCCGGCCACAGTTGAAAGAGTTTGGTTAGTGTTAGTAGTAGTTTGTTAACAAAATTTAGATTTTAAAAAATATATACAAATGATTTAAAAGAAAAAAACATTTTAAGAAAATTCTCAGATTTTCTATATTTTAGAATTTTCCGTATATATTTGAACATTTTTAAGTGGTTATCAGCAAGCCTTGACTGTAATGAATTGTGTATACATTTTAACCTATTTGTAGTAATTTTTTAACCTTAGCCTCCCACTCAGAGGCGTAGCCAGGGGGGGGGGTTAGGGGGTCATAACCCCCCCCATGAGAAATTTTTTGCCATACACTACATTTCACTACATTATCACACATATGTATACATATATATGAGTTGCAGTAGTCGTAACCCCCCCCCATGAAAAATTTCTGGCTACGCCCCTGCTCCCACTGTTGCCCTTGTTATAGCCGGTTATTATCATTTATATGCGACATGCGGGTAAACAGTACAGCGCAAAAATCTTTTAAAGAAAATGTTTAAAAATTACAGTTCAAGTGCGCTACAGTACATAACACACACACGAACATCATACTATTGCTAAGTATTCATTTTTCTCGAATGGGAGAAGATCTCTGGAACTCCCCCCCCCCCAAAAAAAAAAAAAATTAAAAATTAAAAAAAAATCAGGTGACCCGAGGGGCATTTTACACAGGAGAAAATCACCCTTTCTGCCACCCTTTGAAAGAAGAGTAATGGGATGGGATGTGCTGGTGCTCACATGTTTGTAAATAAACCTAGAAGTATCCGATAACCATTCGTTTTCACCTTTACGTTTTCCACGTCTGCAATTAATTAAAAATAACATGTATTGGAAATAATCTTTGAAGGTACGCAAACAAAGTCTGTTGTGTTACGAATCTGTTGGCCAAATCGACAGCACTCTTCTAGTTTTTGAGACCTAATATTTGAGCGCGTGTTTTGTTAGTTTCTTTTGCTTTCATTAACTCAAAACCATTGCAAGGATATGTTTGTATTGGACGTTATACAAATGTATTAACATCTGCATACGGTGTACGTATATTTCAAAAATAACTTGAATTTTATATAGTTCCTCAAACCTAAATTATGGATTGAAGTTTATCAATTTAATCATATTTTCAACCTTTGAAGAAAGTAATATTTAGATTATTTTCATCACTAGCATTTATGCAGATTGAATCCCTATGCAGTAAGTGCACAATGAAACAAAGTATGCAGTTAGATGAATGTTTTATGTCAATCATTTTTATTATACCAGGTGTTTCAAAATAGATGTTAGTTACAACCAGGGGCGTAGCCAGAAATTTTTCATGTGGGGAGTTACGACTACTGCAACTCACATACATGCATACATGTGTGAGATAAGGGAGTGAAGAATATACATTTTGTAAGGCGAAAAATTCCTTATGGGGGTGGGAGTTATGACCCCCCCTAACCCCCCCCCCTTGGCTACGCCCCTGGTTTCAGCGATTATCTATTAAATCGTAAGTGATAGAAACATACTTCCAATTAGAAAAGTTAGTCGAATTAAGAGTAGCTTTCAGATATGGCAATTATTTTACTAGGAGCTGTATACATATAAATGTACAACTCATTCATGCAATTTTATCGTTTGGTATTTTGGGGGGCCCCCAAAAATGCTTGCAACCGGGCCTCTTCAGATAAAAGGCCGGCCCTGCCGGAGGGTTCACGCTGTAATTGCCTCTCGTGGAGGCTCTACCAACTACTGATTTTGAATAAAGTTAGTTTTTCTTTTCTATCACAGGTGTCCAAATACTTATTGGTAGACAGTATATAACGAGTTACACGGCTTTTGCGCATGTTGTTCTGTTCTATGGGCAAATGAAGCACAGAATATTTTGGCGTTATAAGAGAGTTATAGCTATATCGAGGTCACTATAACCGAGTTCAGCAGAATTTGTAGCCCAGCCCTCCCCCCAAACTAAAATCCTGGTTGCGCCACTGAATGTATTTCAAATACAGGTATCTGCGATACTGCCCAATTCTGACTTAACATATGTTCACCATGTGAAAAAGCAGGGAAAAATCCGGGGGTAGGCAAGTGCCCTCTTGCCAAATTTGCCGACCGGCGTCCATAGTTGTGTGGATTAGTAGAACCAGGGGTAGAGATGATGAACACATAAACAGTTTTGCACCGTGAAATTTTCATAGGATTCTGCGACAATAAAATCAAATTGTTATTATCAATGGCAACTTTCCCGTGCTATTACGTTTCGATTACACTAATTTCAATTTTTTCGCTCCACCCTATTGTATGCACCAACAGCGAGACTGCCGAAACACATATCAAAAGAGATAGGGCGGCGTGCAAAAGAACAAAAAATTCACAGTGCAGGGCCATACCCAGAAAAAAAATTCGGGAGGGGGGACCAGACACCCTGCCCCCCCCCTTCCTCTGGGTACGGCCTTCTCACAGTGTCAAAGTATGTAATAGTATATTTATTTTATGAAGACAGATATTAAAAACATATTTATTTGATCGTGCTTGGGAAAATCATGGCTTGTGTGGTTTTTGAAATGACTGAGAAATGGTAGATAAATTAACCAATGATAAATTTTTCTTTCCAAATTTTACTTACAAATTGTGCTGTTAAAGAAATTACAATAAACGAGCTGCGTCGAAGACTTGAAAATGCTACTGTATTATACATTTTAGTAAACGATAAATCTATATACGAGTTTTGAAACTGTCTGAAAAGAAAAAAAAAAAAAACAATCTTAAGCATAGAACTGCATTGTAAATTTCTGTAATTTCCATTTACCAAAATATTTATTATTTATTTATTTTTACTTTTTTTAAGGATGGTGGTGGTGGGGGGGGGGTTAAGTTTCATAAGTAGCATTTGGTTTATTGTTTGATACGTATATTAAAAGCTGTAAAGAGATAGTTTTAATAGTATTACGTCGCTGGCGCTTTAGAAGCGCGTCCGTGGTTTTCGGATCTAGTCTAGATATTTGTTTCCTCTTTTCGAGCTTGCAGCCGCATGTTCCAGCCTAAGAATATTTTTATTTAATTATGTTAGCGATTTAACTATGAAAGGAATAATGTTCTGTTTATTCTGAATGTCTCGTAAAAATGGTGCTTTAAGCGTGTTTAAAAGAATGGATGGGAGCTATTTTACCTGGGCAAAAAATCTTTCAGCTACATTACATACTGGGTGATTCGCTACCACACTGACTAACTTGCAGGGGATGTAGGGGGTACTGACACGGTTCAGAATCACATAGCAGTGCGGGGTCGGAAACGCCGTCTTCATGTACCTGTTAATAATTACTTTCGAAGAAGTATTGAAGTGTACGTCTAATTTCTTAACCAAGTTTCATAAACAACGGGCTTTTCTCAGACAATTTCATAAATGTAATGAAATAACAATTTTTATCAAGTGCAATCGGTGAAAGAAGGATTAGTTTTTGAAAAACCATGGTCGGAAAGTTTACTATCACTTGAGCACTTCTTCTAAAGTGATTATTAACAGGTACATGAAGACGAAGTTTTCGACACCCGCATTGCTCTGCGATTCTGAACCGTCTCTGACCACCTACACCCCGTGTAAGTTTGTCAGTCTGGTAACGAATCACTCTGCATGAGATTTTAACATTCGTTAATGTTCTGTTCTCCTCCGCGGAAAATAGGGCAGCCTTCATTTTCTAGGATCTGAAATCTGACCCACGGCAAAAAACTGCAGTTATAAGTGCCACTAAGAAAGAAAATCAATTAACGAGTAGATCATGAACGCAAAGCGATAAAGATAAAAAAAGCAGCAGTAAAGATTCATTAAAAGACCGTCACCTGTCTAATAACAGCCCAATAAAACACGATGCCTTATCTAGATACTGCAACACATAATGTCTCCCACAATTACATTCCGATTGATATCAGATGAGACTGCGGGGGGGAAACGGGGAGAAAAGCCTCATTCAAGGCCAACAGAGCATCAGCAACAGTTGTACTGCAGTCGGCACGTGCTATTAGCCATCAATCATATCCGAATACCAGGGTGACGTGGCCACTGGTCGGATAGCATGCTTTCGTTGCATAGGGTGCTCTCAGGAAAAAAGCGGTTCCGTTGTGATGTGATCCATAAGTAAATAATAATTGGACCGAACTTAAATAAAGGAAACAAACTATATTTCAACTATTGAGAAAGGACCCGAATGACCACTGCTATTCTGGACATTATTTTTTGAATAAATAAAGTTACCTCCACCGGAAATCGAACCCTGGACCACTAAAACCACGAACACTGAATTAATTCACTTCACCACATAGGTAGTCGAAAAAATTCTTTAACTTTTGTTTGAAAAATTATTAGGGGGAGCTATCGCCACTTCCTTGTTGCCCCAGGACTTCCACATCTCTAAATCCAGCACTGATTGACACAGTTCTCATTTCCAGTAGACTAGACTTTGATTTTATTTGATGATAAAAATGAACTTTTGCAAATATTTTGTTACCTTTTATTGTTTATTTTGATGTTATTTTACTATTTTCAATTCATCAAACATTGTCGAGCAAAGAATTTTGCTACTTTTAAATGTGTTTCATCATTATAACTTTTTAAGGCTTATCATTTAAAAACTGCTTTTATATCTTCTGCGTTGACTATCTCAACTTGTATTTAATTGTAGTAATAATAATGTGTTGCATAATACATCTGACTTCGTATGTCTTATTCATCCCACTGCACCCAAATTCCTGTCCCGTTGTGCCCCGCACAAGGTCACAATGTGACAACTTCAGAACGTTTTGATAATTAACTTTTTCTCAACGAATAAAATAAGGCGTACCAGGTTACCGAGCCATGCTCAGAATCTAAAGGCTCCTTAAGTGTAAATTGGTAGATACGTAAATGGATGGACACTTATCAATAATCTTCATGATTACCAAAGATTTACATTGTTGGAGGATCACTCATTCATTACCAGGAAAGCTTTGGTCTGCGTTAAATGTTACAATGGCACATACTTTGCTTTGAAGGATGCTAAATATTCGATGACCGGTGTCATCAGGGTTGAGCAAAAAGTAGTTTAACATAAGGTGCCTCCTTTCCTTCGGCAGCAGAGAGTACGTCAGCAAGGGTGTCAGCGAAGATCTTGGCTGATACAATGCGAATTGTTCACGCATTCACTAGCAGCGTCTTGATTATCTCAGAAATATATATCTGATCATATTGAGGACTTTCAAATTCAACATCAGGATTTTGAGTTGGATGAGCTGTCAAATGAATGAGTTTGCTCTAAGCTCATCAAATCTATTATAGACTGTTCGCAATGTTAGCTGTACGCACGTCGAATGTTAAGTTTCAGCCATCATATACTGTGAATAACGATGTTATCCGGCATGTCCTCCATATCTAGGGCTGGTCTCTCATCTAGAATTTGTTCAAAATTGGGAAACCCTCAGTTTCCTTCCACTGGCGCTCAATAACATAGAATCTAATCCATTTTACTTAATACTAACTGTGAAGGATCTGGTGTCCCTCCACAGTTAGTCAAAGAGCATTAGCAACCACAAGCATCAATATCTCCTGATTATTGAGGAGACAGACCCCAAATAATGCTCTTTTCCTTATTAACAATTAAGATTAATATAGCAAAATATTGAGGGGGGGGAGGATGCACTTACTTTACCAATTATTTGCAAATACATTCTGTTTCATTACTGAATTAGATATCATTCAGAATATTCATAGTTAAGGAATATAAATTAAGAATTGATTAAAATATATTATACGTTTCAAATTAACTTCTGTGAGTTTTAAGATTATCAAGTTTGTTTCTTCATGAAATGTGTACCATTTTCATTGATATCAAGAATACAGAAAATTTTATACCAGACATAGAAAAACCTGAAATATTCTGCATGCCCAATCAAGCATGTTGTTAAAAAAACGAAAGAAATGCCCAAACAAAAAATTTGCATGCCAGAAAAGAAAACCCAATTAAGTATGAATGTACCAGTAAGCATGCTGTGCTGAGGCTAGGCTAGTCCCTTAAATTTTTGTGTCAGAAGCATTTTTTAAATTTCCTGACTAAGAATATTAAACCAGGGGTCCCATTTTTGTGAAAATTGTTTATTTTTGTGAATTTTCATACCAATTTTTAATAAAAGTCACTTTTTTTGTTAAAATAATTAATAAAATAGATTAAAATGTAGGGTAAAAAAAAGGCAATGAAGGGCCGTTTTAAATGATCTATTTTTATTTATTATGATAGCATTTTTATTTATTTTGATCGTATTTATATTTTGATTTAGAATCCGCAAAATGGACCCAATTTTCGTCTGCATCGACCCCTGGAAACAGATTAAGAGTCAAATCAATCATCTCAACTTTTTTGTTTATCATTGTTTGTTTTGTTTTGTGTGATTTTGGCAACACTACTCTAGGGCGATCTGCCAAGGAAGCAGGATGCCTTAGTAGGAGGCCTTTCTAAGGGGTTCTAACGCGTATTCACGTGACATCTGGAGAAAACCTACCAAAACTCCGGACCGTTAGATCGACATCCGCGCGATGGAACCTGAAGCCGGGACCTTCACACTTCGGGCATTTACCATTTTCCGTGACATAACCACTGTGCCATGGTGAAGCCTCTTTACCGTTGCATTTATCCTCCTTTTTTCTATTATGGAAACCATAGAAATCTTCCAAGAGACTAGCTAGCAGGAAGCAAGTCTGCTCTTTAGTGCTTACAGGATTAAGTGCTGAAAACAGTGTGTTCTGCATGCTGTTGAAAGATTTTTTTTTTTTTTTCTTTTTTACTTTCTGAACATGTACCATGTAAGGACAGTGTTGTAATCATGAAAAATTTCGACTTCGAGATTTTGGTGTATTTACACTTTTTGAGGGTTCTGAATTCATTTAAGCTGTTTTTACGAGATGTATGTATGTGTGTGTGTATGTGAGTGAACACGATAGCTCATAAACGGGGCATTCAACTGACCTCAAATTGGGTATATATGTTATAAACCATCGTCGCAAGACCGGTATTGATTTTGGTGTGTATAAGCCTTATAGTTTTCCTACAGAGCTACAACAAAGATTTCTTTTACATTATGGTCTAGGGGGAAATTCTTGAAAGTGCACTAGTGTTCAAACGGTACATTCGATTGAGCTCAAATTGGGTATATGTGTTATAAACTACCATCGCAAGACCTGTATTGATTTTTGGCCAAGTAAGCTCTTATTGTTGTGATGAAAAAACTACTGATAGTTCTACATACAGTGATGTTTTGAAGCAGTGACTAAAAAATGGAGTAGCATATTATGAAAGTTCACTTCTCAAAAAACAAATTAATTGTAATGCCAGTTTCTGATATACTACCTGAAGAAGCTATGATGATAGGCACAGAATTGCACAATAATACATTGGATATGTTGAATGAAAAGAAGTTTGTAACTGATGAGAAATTGATCCATGCTCAAGAAGAGTGTATAGAAGAAAGTTTCGCATCAGTTAAAGAAAACTCATCTGATGACTATGTAACAGATGGGGAGAAAAAAAGAAATTCAATAAGTCATAACTATATTATTGATTATAATTATTCTATTCAAAAAACATAACTATAATCAATTGTAAAAATAGATTTCTAATAGTAGAAATAAAATTAAAAAATATATGTAAATAAGTAATACAAAAATTCAATAAGTAGTAAAAATAAATAAATATTTACTGGACTGAAAGAATTAATTACCAGTATTGATGACTTTAAGAACAGAGTGAGCGGGAAAAAAAAAAAAAAAAAAAAACGCTAGCACAGCACGAGATTCGAACTTGGGACCCCTGAGTAGAAGATCACCGCTCTAACCATTACACCAAGTTTTGGTTCAAAAATTAATATTAATTTTTCTCAACTGTATTTGAGTATTGCGTCTTTCTATTTTACACGTAGTATATTCACATGGTATACTACCACTGTGCCAAAGATCATTGAAATCCATTTCCACGAGACCGGGCCTCCTGCTTGTAAGAGCAATATTCCATGCAAAATGTAGTAAACAATTGCTATTGTATCCTATTATACTAAATTTAAAAAATAGTATCTCTAAATGAAATCATTCAATTTTAATATTTATAATGTCCACATAAGTATAGCAACAATTGTTTATTCAGTTTGTTTTAATTATTTTCAGAAGGAATATTAATTGTTATTTGAACATTTTACAAATAATTTTATTTATAAATATGTAACATGTAATTATAAAATGATATTTTTTTATCTCATACAACCTGGTTCAAACCAAAAAAACCTGATTTTTGGTTGTTTTTTTTTTTTAAGTTTTTTTCCAACCTTGTTATCCAGTGTATTGATGTTAATTACTAAAAAAAAATATTGTTTTCATTTTCAATGGCATTCTTCACTTGTTAAATATAAATAATTTTGGGTTGCAGACAGTGGTGGCTCGTGCTTTATTTAAACGGAGGTTCACAAAACAAATTTCAAAAATTAAATATGCAGATATGACGCACCTTACAAATTAAAATATATTTCCGTAAGTATATAAGTAATATATTGTCTGACATTTTGTCACCAAGATAAGTTTTAGCAAAGGTGTTGTCTTGATTAATTTTATTTCAAAGGATAATATTGGAAAATGCCATTGCTTTAGCTCCAAAACACTTATTTTACTCCTATCTTAATTATTTACAGAAGTTTGTAAAAAATATGGTAGTGAAAAATGATAAAAATAAAGAAAATAATAAGAAAATGAAAAAAAAATTATTAACTAACTAATGTAACAAACCAAGGGAAAATTCGGAAGAGAACCCCCCCCCCACACACACACACACAAAAAAAAAAAAATTCATACGTGTGCACATTCAATATATGTGAACGGAATATCAGCAGCGCTATATTTCTTCTCAACTCTATCCGCTTCTTTTCTCAGAGAGCGGTCCAGAAGAGAATTTTCCCATTTGCATGTGCGATCGATTAAAGATTGTGCTGTAGTAACCTACACTACAGTGTGTTAGCTATAAGAATATTTAATAATAGTGGGGGAGAGGGGTATAGGTACAAATTAGGGTGTTTGGTTAATAGACATTAGCCAGTAGACTCCATTTTTTTAATGGCCACACATCAGTGGAATTTTTTTATTTGTATAAAATTTAAAAAATTCCTTTTATTATCATTAAAAATCAATTTAATGAATTACATTTATTACCAACAAAAATTAAATTTTATTAAAAAGTATTAATTTATGAAAATAAACAACTTTTTACTATGAATGAGAGTCAAGTCAGAAAGAATCATTAAAAGAAATCAAGGTATCTTTCAAATCGTGCAAAATAATACATATCTAAATTAACTTTATGTTTGTTCAATAAAATGTTATGATAGATTTAGATTACATTTTTATACTATACAACTCTAAGGTATAAAATAAAACATGGTATTAAAGACAATGATAGAGCTGCACTCGTAGTCAGCCCAGAGCAGTTCATAAAAAAGGTTTTAACTGTGAAAGTTGGGGCGTGGACATCTGACAGTATCAGAACACCAGAAGTTAATTGCAGATGTAGAATCAAATGTCTCTAAAGTGCTTTATTATTGCTTTATTTACATTCTATACTGAAGAGTGTCTTTGCCCGTTGACAATGATCTACCATCCAAAGTATGGTTAACACTGTTCCATATATTGGGTTGGCAACAAAGTAATTGCGTTTTTCCGTATGTCAATATTTCGCCAGGCTAAAACTACTGAAGTTAATTATGCGAAATTTGGCATGCACGTGAGTTCTTCAACATAGGTGATAGATCAGAGAGCATTTTCCAAAATTCGTAATCTTAGGGAGGGTAAGGGGCCAAAAAGTTCCTTTCACATATACCGCGTGATCTCAAATAAAAATAGAGATATCCGTGAAATTCTTTCTGTAAAATACAGCAGTCACGTATACCTAAAAATTAATTTCAGGACATTTTTAATATTGTCCTCTAAGGAGGATAGAAGCGAAAAAAGGGGGAGGGTGGCCATCTTTTATGGACGAAAAAAAATACTGCCAGTGAAATTCTTACTTTAAAATGTAACAAATATGAGTCGTATGTTCAGGCACAGCTTACCTGTAATTAAAAACTTGTTGAAAACTTATTTGCTTGAATTTTATACAAGAAAACGCAATTACTTTGTTGCCAACCCAATGCATTCCACTTCAGAAGCCACCACGACCATGTGACGTATCCCTTAAATTAAACTTTCCCATTATTTTACAACTGCTGAATTTCAACATAAATATTGCTGAAACTTACGGCAGTGGGCGAATGGCGACTCAAGTTATAATCGATGGCAATTTTTTTTTATTGCCATGTGGCAACCACTAATTCTTACCTATAGAGATGGGGATAGAGTAAATCTCAAGTTTTAAATTCACAAAAATCTAGAAGTATACATAATTTTTTTTATTATTATTTAATTTGTTAATGAATTTATTTAGTTTTTCCTTTGGGGGTTCACATGCTCAAATGGAGGGACCGCCACTTGTTGCAGATAAAGCAATGTTTTTGCACATCAAAGAGTTAAGACAATCATATGCAGTCAAAAGTCTAAAAACAGCCACAGCAGCAGCACACATTAACTCCGGGACACAGGGAGAATCACAAAGCGCACTATAGGATTTATCTCCAACAATCTGCGAAGCCACACAACAGAATGAGACTCTCTGAAAATTCTCTTTAGAATGCAAAGGCTTATAACAAGGGGACTTTTGAAGAATACCTGTACCTTTTTTTACCAAAAGGTATGGTACTTCATTACCCACAATGGGATTGCACCCATTGGAAAGCAACATTTCCTTCGATCCTCTTCAATAGCTCTCTACAGCTTTGTACACAGGAGCTCCTATTTTCTGGGTTGCCTGACAATTTAAAACTTGTAACATCAAAATGATATCTTTCTGGATTCTGCATTCTTATTGGCTGGGAATACTCCCTAAAAGTAAGAAATCAAATGGCTTTTATCAACTAGGTGGCATTATGAAGGAAGGTTGCTAATTAGGTGAAATTGAATGATACGTAGTATTTACGAAGCCTTTGATAATGAGTGTGATATGCTAACCAGTGCTTGAAATTAACGAAAGTCTACTGGTCTGAGAATACAAAAATATATAACGGACCATCAGAATACTAATTTTTGAGGGAATAATTCAGTAAGCAGGGGCACGTTTAGTTGCTGACTTGTTTGAGTTTAGTTGTCACCAACGTCTAATCTTGGTGAGTTTTTTTCTTGAAAAAAATTACAAACATGCGTAGTTATGTAAGAACAAATAAACCTAAAACTCAGGGTTTTGGACCCGCCCACAAACCCAAAAAAATCCACTTTAAAAAACCAAATAAAACCCACACAGAAGTGGGGTTTTTTTGGGTTTTATTAAAAATTATCAAAATTTTTCCTTTCTTTCATTTAAATCATTTGTTATTTGACATTAAATACATATAATACTACCTACATAACTTAGTGCATTATATTAGATAAATATAAATATGCCAGTTTAATTTTTTTATTATTATTTTTCAAACTTCAACATAAAGAATAATAACCTTTTTAAAAATAATACCTTGAACCAATTCTATCTGCAATATTTGTTTTGAAATGAACAGGTGTAGAATGCAGGCAGGAATAACTTAGTAATTTATCTCTTTAATGAATAAGTTTTTAAATATGAATAAAATATGTAATTATCAGTATAGTGACAAAAAAAAAAAAATTATTTCCCAGATAAGAGAAAAATGGGACATGTCTCTCTCTTACAGCTTACAAGCATGCATCTCAAGAATGAATTCAGGTTCAGGAAACCATCCTGTATTCTATTAGTTGCTGCATTACTTTAGTACTGAGAAATATAAATCTGATTCATTACACATTGTTTATGTGGGATTTAATATTAAACATATTAATTCTAGATTTTTTAAAGTAAAAAGGAATATATAATCAAAGCAAAAATGAATAACTATAAGGAAAATTATTAAATAAATAGTAGTTCTGCAGTAAGTTGGCCTGCAAAGGCTTTACTGACTTGTATTCTAACTAGAAAATATAACTATGACTTAAAAAGCATAAAGGTAAAAAAAATTAAAAAGTTCATAAATTTAAAAGTAATAGAAAACAGCCAATCAAAAACGTATTTTTCTATGTGAACAATAATATACTTTTATCTATGGTCATAAAACAAATTAGGAGCCCTTTATAAACATCAGCAGAAAAAGATAGTACTGCATTAAAGTTGAAGTTATTTTTACATTTAATTAATTAATTATTATTTTGTAATGAAAGTTTTCTTTTACACTAAAATGATTTTGTTTTGAAATAAAACTATAAAATTTAAATCCAAAAAGTGTTATACTATAAAAAAATGTTAAAACCCACCCGGTTGGGTTTAAAAAAAAGGGGGGGGGTTAAAACCCTGCAAAACTGCAACACACTTATCTAAACACCCTATTAAAACATTTGTACACATATTTAAAATGCAATTAAAAATAAAATGAACATAAACTAAATACACAAAATACACTACTAAAATGAGAATAAAATCAACATTACAAGCAAATCAAAAATCATCATGTATTGATTCATATTAAATTGAAAAATCTACATGAATTTTGCAAATCGTTAGCAATATCATAGATAGAATAAAATCATCCATGTTTCTTAAAACTTTAAAAATTTCCTTCTATCCTTCCAAATTCACAAAAAATAACACAAAATACTAAAACCTTTATATAAATCCGCAACCATAAAACAATAAAAATTCTCAGCATCAAGCCAATATATACACTACAGCAAAATATAAACATTTAAAAAACAAAACCACATACTTCGATTTTTCCACTAAATTCCTTATGTAATGTCCTTGACATAAATTTTTGTGAAGGACACGCCTTTATCACAAAATAAATCCATAAAAGCATAATTTCATCACAACACGGCATGTTAACTATTCATCATAACAAGCAATTTTCAGTTTTATACCAATATTCACTCCGTTCAGCATAACCATCTTAAAATAAAACGAATTCATGAGAGCTCTACACAACTTATCAACATTTAATAAAAAATAACCAGATATTTTACTTCCTTTAAAAAAAAAAAAAAACTTTCAAAAACTTCAATATTTTAACTACAGACAACATCCCGCAACAAACAAGCATGTTGAAATGCTGGTCATGTCTCGTTCAAATGCAGTTGACAGTTGAATTCTTTCAACCAATCACATAATTCCTTCAAGTTTACTTAATAAGCAAAATTAGCAAAGTTAATTTCTTTAACCAATCACATAACTTCTAATAACATCATGAAACAACAACACAACACTGCATTAGAGATCCTACATAAGGGTTGCTAAATACTTCATCTCGATTGGCAATGCTGACACAGCTGTTCACTTATTGTAAGCTTTGGCAACGTATCTAGTTTGGCGACCTGCCCCCACTTAGGGAATGTATCCCAATTTTGATGATCCACTAGACAGAGCCTTATTATCGCAATCGGGCAATCCCTGGGCAAATCGGGACTTTGCCCAGGGACCCCGGCTCGAAAGGGCCACCAATATCAAATGTTGTTCTGAAATATTCTTTTTTATATCAAAGTTTTGTGAAAAATGAAACAAATTTCATTGATGGGGGCCTCCAAATTCATCAATGCCCGGGGCCCCTGTTGGTCATAATCAGGCTCTGCCATTAGACCAGTGGACCCCAAACCATGTACCGGTATCAGTCTGTGGATCAAATGAAACTGGGTTGCTTCAGGAACATTAAATTATTTCCATTTTATTTACTGTGGTATATTTCTCTTGGATTTATGCTAATTTACACCTTTGTAACAGAAGAAATCTTGTAACTGTTTTCAGGGCCCAATTAACACTTTCTGATACTATAGGCACGCTATCACTTGGAGGCCCCCTACCATCTATCCCATTCCACAAGTATAATTAACAAATATTATAGTTTTGAGGCCTCCTAGACTTCTTTTACTATAGGCCTGGGCCTTGTGGGCTTATTTGGTAATCAGGCTCTGATTAAATATTTCAAGATTATGAACTAAAATCGCAGTCACTTTATTCTCATTTCCGACCACCTACCTATGTAAAGCGGGGTTTTCTACAGTGACAAAACGAAATCGCGGAATTAACTAGACATAAGCAACATGCTTTGTTACTGTCTCCTATTGCCCTGAGATAGAACCGACTCATTGCAAAGAAACATGTTACATTCAACATTCTAGACTTAAAATGTTAAATCACTTTATATTCATTTTTTGCAGTGCTGTATTTTATTTTAAAGTCCTTCTTAAATAAAATAAAATTAAAATTATTAAATCAAAACAATCTAAAACCTGAACAACCAATGTTCTCCCTCCCTCCCCAGTAAACGGTCAGTGCCGATTAAAGGGTTGGAGAGCACTGCACTAGACCAACAACATTTTATTAATCTTTTCCTCCGAAATTTTGCATTTTACTCAAAAAAATAAAGTTATAATTTAAGTAAAGCTTTTTTTAATTAAATTAAATTCAAGATTTCAAAATACACAAGTCAACTAATTCTAGCGTAGTGCCGTATGTACGATTTGCTAAATTTAATATTTTAATAATAGGTAATTACACTTTTTTATGGAAATTTTATCAACTATTAATCAGTTTAGGAAGATTTAGAGAGTTTAGATTAATCAATGTTTTTTTGGCCAACTAAGTGAAAAATTCCAGAGCTGGGGATTGAACCCAGGTCTACTGCTTAACGTGCAGGTGCACTACCACTGAGATACTCTGGGATGATTCTCAGATGAAATTTCTCGCAATAGAACCTTTGGCACTTATCTTCTGCAAACCACAGATTGAACAGATGAAACATTATTTCACAACAACTCCAATACGCTGCGGATATTAGACAGTTTTAGAAATTTTATCAACCTTTAATTAGTTAAGAAAATTTGGAGTCTCAATGGGGTACAACTTTAAAACATTATTACCTGCATTATTATTATTTTGTTAGGATGCTTTATCCCATTTTGAATGACTTTGTTAAAAAAAAGTTGGGTCTATAATTTCTCTGGTGGTTTAAAAACAGTCGAAAAATCTCATAGTTTCCAAACAACTTTCACATGGATAATGCCCTCCCCCCAACCCAAAAGAAAGAAAAAGAAAAGCCAAATACAAGATTGCACCCCTCCAAAATGAAAACCTACATATGCCACTGGGACACCAACTTTCAGATATTAGTAATAATCCTTTAAATATACACAGTAACTCTGCCACTAATTGACATCAGAATCCAGAATTATTTTAATGGAGAAGTTTCAAAGCTACTTTGGAATAGAGAGAGGGGCAAATTACATAATTCGCAATTCACTAGCATATTTTTTTATAATTCACCAGGATATTTTAAAAATTGATATCATCCTGAATATTCTTTTAAATCCTAATAATAATGCAATTTAGCAAAGCAATAATAACTGCTTTAGGGTGATTCCGCAGTGTTCATATGTTATGTACGGTACATTTCACATCAAAATTTTAACATACTCGTACATTTTTCAATTTCAAAATATGAGTGAGGAAGTTTGCAACTGCTTTCAATGTTTTATATACTACCTCAACTAGATTCGTATGAATTTTCTTTTTGTTGGACCAAATAGTTTTTTTTAATTAATTGATAAAGTTTTGTTATGTACGGGACATCACAAAAAGTTGTTTTTAATTAAAGTACCTTCAAGTTTGGATTTTACTCTAAATTTATGAGGTATTTTCACAAATAAA
Source organism: Cheiracanthium punctorium (assembly GCA_038373885.1). Taxonomy (NCBI): domain Eukaryota; kingdom Metazoa; phylum Arthropoda; class Arachnida; order Araneae; family Cheiracanthiidae; genus Cheiracanthium; species Cheiracanthium punctorium. Next base: position 246,276 of record JAWZYV010010693.1, read on the forward strand.
TTTAATGGGTAGAAGAAGAAATATACATTTATAAATTAACTTTAAAGATATTTTTTAAAACTACATATCATTACTTATTGAAAGCTAATTACTTGTGTTACGTACAGGACAAGGCTGTTTGTTACATATGGGACAAAAAATTTTGAACTTAAAATTAATACAAGTGTTAGTTTAATCAATTTATTAACTCTATTAAAGTATTCAAACTTAAGTTTAATAATATAATTAAAAATAATTAAGGATTTCTTAAATTTTAATTACTATTATATAAATTAGGATTTTTCATACATAGTTCCCCATTTGAAAAAATAATAAACTTTTAAAATTAAAATATATGTTACATACAAGTCACGGAACATCTATGATGTCTTCAATTTCTTTCACTTCTTCCATGGGTACAGAAAAATGTCCCTAACTATTAATTGTACTTCATATTTTTTTTCAAACTTTCTTCATTAGTCTTTTTTAAAGGATTTTATCCTTTTTCTGAGATGTGTAGACAGACATTTGATTAATATAGTTTCATTTTTTTCAATAACTCAGTGCATGTATCTAAGGTAGGCTCTTTATCTTGTACTACAGGGCATAAAATATATTTTTATAAGAAAAGCAAAAATGCTTCCAAAGGCCAAACAGTCCAAGCCTGTTGGTCGGGCAAAATGCATGTTGATGACCTGATATCAAAGAAGCACCTTATTTAAATCTTGATTGTTAAAATTAACTACTTCCTTTTTTCAGATTTTCTGAAAATGCATCTAATCTTTTCTCATCTGAGCTTTCTTTCCTACATTTACTACATTAAAAGAGTTCATATTAATTTTCTTAGTTAGAACTGAAAATTTTTGAAAACACTTATAACATGCTTTACAGCTTTTCCTAAAATAGGCAGCGTCACTGAAATTGAGAATAGTTCTTCAGATATATCTTGACATTTCTTTTATTTTCCAAATTCTTTTTTTTCTTAGTTGTTTGGGTTGGTATTTACGTACTATCCCGGCGGTCTGCCAAGACGAGTGATTTTTTACAAAGATAAATGTCGGACACATGAAATTATTGATGGTTTGGAATACGACTGGCAGCAGTTTGCCAGCACATTTGACGAAAAAATTGCTAGGCAGGAATGCCCACCGAGATAATACGTAAGTACCTATGGGTTTTTTCTTTTTTCCAGTTTTATACTTTCTCTGCTGATCTAGCTCTCTTTTATGCATATAGTTGATTTTATCAGCCATCAATGTCTTCTTTTTTCTTTTCAGTTAAATGTTTTCTCACTCTTTCTGTAAGGAGACCAGAGTTCTTCTCAAATAAGAATTTTTTTTATTAATTTACATATTTTTTGAGTTAAATATGCATTTAAAATGCTATTATAGAATAAATTATCACAATTTTATCTTTGTTTTCTGATGAAAATCAACTGATTACTTAAAATAATGTTTCAATATTTCAAGCAAGTTACAATTACCAATGCTAGCTATAATTAACCATATGTGTTTACTTGTATATTTTTTTGTACTCAGTGCAGCTATTTGTGCGGAAAAGCCATAAATGAAGTCTAAAAATTAAATTTTTTCCAAGTTTTAAATAAAAATTTTGCATTTTGAATGAAAAGATATATTTTAACTGAATGATTTAGTAGACTAGTTCACTAGTTGAAGAGCGGAAAAAAAAAAAAAAAAAAAATTGTTTAGTTGTCATCAATATTAGTTAAAAAATTAAAAATAAGCTCAAAATTGTTTTGTACGTGACAAAAAGAAATTTATCATTGAAAGTTTGTGATAAAATTATATATATATATATATATATATATATATATATATTTCTCATAATACTACTACTGAAAAGGTTTTATGAAACATAGAAACTTTGAAATAAAACAAAATATTTTTTGAGTAATAGATAAAAATAGAATGTCACATATATAACACATTTTTCTGTATAACTGCAAACAAAATGCTATAATTTCTGTTTAGTAAACAATAAAGATTTTTTGTTGATAAACTTTAATAGAAGAGACTTCAAACTTTAAAATTATGTATTGCACTCATTTTTTTTCCAAGCTTGTGAAGCCAAATACTGCGGAATGACTCCTTAATTGAATAAAACGTGAATTATCACCATTTCTGACAGTTTATACTACAAATTTTCATATCTGACAGCTATAATACAGTTTTGAAGGCAAAAAGTTTAGTTATATTAGAATACTTCTTGTATATATAAGTAAAGTTTGAAAAATTAAGAAGTAGCACTAAAATTCTTCCCACAACAATTTTTAGTCAGAAAATATTCCTTCTTAAAAGAAATCCAACTAATTTCAATAAATAAATGCATAAATTAAAAAATAAAAAGATCTGCAATGAAGAAAACAGAATTTAGCATTCATGTCAATCAGATACTACATAAATTTTTATTTTAATTTCTCCCCTCCTGCAAAACCAAGTCTTGTCTAAACATTTAATAATGGCATGAATTACTATTTATAAAATATAAAAGCACAAAAATAATATTTCAAATCGCAAATATAAGAAGATCAAAACTTACGCTTACATACCAAGGGCCTTCATTTATACGCGCCGCGCGATCCAGACATCATCTTTTAAGGTAATTTTCACATTTGAAAGCACAAACAAGAAACATCACATGCCCTTTAACTGGACAATACGACATAATGATTCACTTAAGTCAATTATTATAAGGCTTTAGCCATTCACTTTTTCCTTTTATTTTTTTAAAGCCTTAACCGGCTGGAATGTTAAGCATCCCCATTCCAACGTAGAAACACACAACTGTTAATCTGGAGTATTAATATGCCATTGCAGTTAGAATATATGAAGAAATCCATTAATCTACGCACAACAGACACCCACAAAATCACCTGACATTATTTTAAAAGATATTTCCAAACATGAAGAAGGTATGACAACTATAATTCAATAACGGTCTCGGCCATCCAGCACAAAACCACAAACTCGAAGATAAAAACACTATACAAGAACGGAAACCAAAAAAATTGACTACCTTGACAACACACCAAGCTGCTAATGCAATTCACTAGAGAGCGCCATCATTCATAGATTTTGTTTTTCATTTCATTTCACTAAATTTCTGTTACATTTTTAAAAAGAAAGAAAAGAAAATCCAGTGCTTTAAAGTTTAATCAAATTACTTTTTAAATATATTTCATAAGTATTTTTAATGTTTTGTATTTTACTGGACACATTCAGATTCAGACTGCCACTTTTGAGTAACTCGAGTTACTCGGGAAAAACCCAGGCCGTTCACGATGCCCGATTTTTGAGCTACTCCCGAAATGAACTTCCCAATTCCCGAAAGATTTTCCTTGGGAAGTTGGGGAGATAGATCATGTGACTTTCAGATGTTGTTTTCGTTGCCTCCCATTGGCTCCGCTGGGTAGTAAATACGTGCCGCCATGCTTTTTCATATTAATTACCCAAAACTCCCCAAATAGCTCATGTTTTACTCCGGACTAAAGCCGGATTCATACTGGCCGTCTTGCACCGCTAAGACGCCGCAATGACGTAACGTGGTGGAGTTCGCGCGACGAGCGCTGAGGGTTTGCGCATTATCTGGCGAGAATGGATATCCGCAGCGACCGCAAAGCTACAGCCAATTACAGAAGAGCTTTTACAGCTACAGCCGATTACAGAACAGCATTGTTGTATTTACTTGCGGCACCGCAGCCTCGCCGCGCGGACAGCCAACGGTCCAAAACGGCGAAACAGTACGGCATGGTTGCATAGATATAGGAATAGTGAACTAGATTGCGCACAAGGGGAGGAAACTTGTTGCCAGTGCCGTAGCCTACGAGGATTGTGTTGTGTTAAGCCTGTTACGTTCGCCTTGAAAACCCGAAATAGGGCGAGAAGATATCGCCGCTAGAGGGCGCTTTTACCGGGGAAAATATCGATCAGCTGGTCCGGATTTCGCGCATCTGAGTTTTAAAAAACTTCGTGTATTATTTGATTACTTGTAAAAATGTGAAAATATTCCTTGATTTTTAACACATTTGTGTTTTAATAACTTGGATTAATCTTAGATTCTGTATTAAATGGTCGTACTAAATTTAATTTTTGTATCAATGTGTCATTTATTGCTTGTTTGATCATTTGCAGCAAAATGATGCTTTTCAAAAATAAAAACTTGCAAATTCTTTTAGAAAATAATACTTTTAATACATACATAAAATTACATACATTACATAAAATTAATGAAAAATAATAAAAGGGTGAACAGTAAAAATAAATTTATCACAGATATGGTTGTCAAGGGTGATTGTGCCTCTAAATAAAACTCCCTGAAATTTATATCATTTTTAAGGAAAAACCTTGAACTAAAAAAAGTTAATTACATATAACAAATAGTTAATTACATGCTACCAATATTAGATTTAATGTACTGATAGTAAATATTCAAGCAGTGAAATTCCTTAATTTTAGCAATGGAAATGAAAAAATTATCTAACTTCTGATGGATTTCACTCTTTAGATGTTTAATGAAAAATTAGTGTCCTTTGAATGGGATACTTAAATCCTGAATACTAAATATATTTTATTTGTGATAAATCTGTTTCTGACATAGTAAAAGCTAGACTAAGCTATTACAAAAATAGGAAGAAATGCAGAGCTTATTCCAAATAATTTTTTTCTTCCTTGATTATGATTAAGATAAACTATAAATAAATATATACATATCACATAAATATTTGGACAATTGAAACAGGATTGGGCTTTTGACATGACAAGCGTCAAAAACTGATTAAATGACTGATGTCATTTAATCAGTTCATGTTAGATGTCATTTAATGTCAAAAACTGATTAAAATGTGAGAATATTCCTTGATTTTTAACACATTAGAGTTTTAATAACTTGGATTAATCTTTGTAAAAAACTGAAAATGCAAAATGACAGTATTTAAATAGCGTTATCGCATGCAACACTGTAAATAATGCAATTTGCTCTTAGGTTCTGTATTAAATGGTCGTACTAAATTTAATTTTTGTATCAATGTGTCATTTATTGCTTGTTTGATCATTTGCAGCAAAATGGTGCTTTTCAAAAATAAAAACTTGCAAATTCTTTTAGAAAATAATACTTTTAATACATACATAAAATTACATACATTACATAAAATTAATGAAAAATAATAAAAGGGTGAACAGTACAAATAAATTTATCACAGATATGGTTGTCAAGGGTGATTGTGCCTCTAAATAAAAATCCCTGAAATTTATATCATTTTTAAGGAAAAACCTTGAACTAAAAAAAGTTAATTACATATAACAAATAGTTAATTACATGCTACCAATATTAGATTTAATGTACTGATAGTAAATATTCAAGCAGTGAAATTCCTTAATTTTAACAATGAAAATGAAAAAAATTATCTAACTTCTGATGGATTTCACTCTTTAGATGTTTAATGAAAAATTAGTGTCCTTTGAATGGGATACTTAAATCCTGAATACTAAATATATTTTATTTGTGATAAATCTGTTTCTGACATAGTAAAAGCTAGACTAAGCTATTACAAAAATAGGAAGAAATGCAGAGCTTATTCCAAATAATTTTTTTCTTCCTTGATTATGATTAAGATAAACTATAAATAAATATATACATATCACATAAATATTTGGACAATTGAAACAGGATTGGGCTTTTGACATGACAAGCGTCAAAAACTGATTAAATGACTGATGTCATTTAATCAGTTCATGTTAGATGTCATTTAATGTCAAAAACTGATTAAAATGTGAGAATATTCCTTGATTTTTAACACATTAGAGTTTTAATAACTTGGATTAATCTTTGTAAAAAACTGAAAATGCAAAATGACAGTATTTAAATAGCGTTATCGCATGCAACACTGTAAATAATGCAATTTTCTCTTAGGTTCTGTATTAAATGGTCGTACTAAATTTAATTTTTGTATCAATGTGTCATTTATTGCTTGTTTGATCATTTGCAGCAAAATGATGCTTTTCAAAAATAAAAACTTGCAAATTCTTTTAGAAAATAATACTTTTAATACATACATAAAATTACATACATTACATAAAATTAATGAAAAATAATAAAAGGGTGAACAGTAAAAATAAATTTATCACAGATATGGTTGTCAAGGGTGATTGTGCCTCTAAATGAAAATCCCTGAAATTTATATCATTTTTAAGGAAAAACCTTGAACTAAAAAAAGTTAATTACATATAACAAATAGTTAATTACATGCTACCAATATTAGATTTAATGTACTGATAGTAAATATTCAAGCAGTGAAATTCCTTAATTTTAACAATGAAAATGAAAAAAAAATATCTAACTTCTGATGGATTTCACTCTTTAGATGTTTAATGAAAAATTAGTGTCCTTTGAATGGGATTCTTAAATCCTGAATACTAAATATATTTTATTTGTGATAAATCTGTTTCTGACATAGTAAAAGCTAGACTAAGCTATTACAAAAATAAGAAGAAATGCAGAGCTTATTCCAAATAATTTTTTTCTTCCTTGATTATGATTAAGGTAAACTATAAATAAATATATACATATCACATAAATATTTGGACAATTGAAACAGGGTTGGGTTTTTGACGTCAAAAACTGGTTTTTGACATGACAAGCATCAAAAACTGGTTTAAACTGTCGAAAACTGGTTTAAACCGTCAAAAACTAATCCATAAAAGAAAGATAACAATATGTAAACTAATTGTGCAGTATATTTTCATTTTGCATTAAACTAAACGCATAATTAAAGTTAATTATATTGAAAAATAATTATTATATTAAAAAATGACAGTTGTTTCTCCACAAATGACAATTATTGGGCTCATTAATAATTTTCTGTAGTGTGCATTTCTTTGTATAAATAAATAAATACCATTTATAGGATAAAAATTTTTTAATTTAATTTATTCAGTAGTATATAGTATACATATAATTTGGAGGGAGAGTTAATATATAAATAATGTTCAGCAGTCTTTCAAAATTTTCAAACTGAAGTACTATGACTAAACATTTCCTGTAGAAGCAAATATTAAACTTATTTTAATTTAATCTAAATACCTAAATTGAAAGGGTTTTAGGCAAAAACAAACAACATAATAATTTCAGTCATTTAAATACAATGAAATAAAGATCAACACCTTTAATTATCAATATACTAAAGTTTCCCATTCAAAATGGAACCCCTTTCAATATAGATTACCAATTTATTGAACGTAACAAATGTATTAAATGTAATGCAGTATTGAAATGTATCACAAAATGGTATCGGTATTTTACATATGGGAAACGTACAAGCCATGGAAGATTTTAAAGACAGTCCTAATTATTGATGCAGATAGATAATTTAGAATTTTAATGTTATAACAGCAAGAATAATGTTTTGAACATATTAGATATGCAATAAAATTGCTTTTCCACTCTCATTTCTGTTTCTAGACAATATGCTTGATAAAAAAATGTGTAAAGGATGTTTACAATATTTCTTAAAAGTTAATATAATAATATTTCACAATGTGTGCAATTTTGAGGAAATCAATTAGTATTTTTACTACAGTCAGTATTTGTTGTAGATTAATATTAATAATCAATAACAATCAATCAATATTTGCAATTGTATTAAAATAAATTAATATATGTAATTAAACCATGGTTAAAACCGTCAAAAACTGTCATTCATCAAAAACTTGCCAACCCTGAATTGAAAAAACCCAGGGCACAATTATACCTGGGATATACAGAGAAGTTAATTTATATACAATAGGAATTTTCATATACTAAATATTAAAATGATCTCTTATAGCTTTAAGATTTTTCTTTGCAAAGGTTTGGTTTGAAAATTTATTCCTTTAGGTGCTTTCCTTCCAGTTACAGTACTAGCAATGTTATCTAGCATTAAATTTACAAATTTGTGAGTTATAATTTTTATAACACTGCTATTGTTACATGAACATTTAAGTTTTCGTTCGAAAAAAGGAAGAAGTATGCTCATCAGATTCTCTCTAACACCCTGTCTTGTACAATAATTGACAGCACTACATATGAACCTTGCTGCTTTGTCAACTGTATTCAAGAAATCATCACTTGGATAGTTGAGTCCACCGAAGTCCTGAGATCTAATGAGTTGCAAATGTATAGCTGGTCTCTTAGGAGTAGACAGTGTTATCATGCATTCAACGCAGGCATGTCTTTCATGCAGAATTCTAATTAAAAATCCAGCAATCAAGGCCAATGTAGCTCTCCGCATGGTTACATGTGTATCTAAAGTATAGAAAAACAAGTATGAGTATTCTAAAACAAGTATTTTTTTCCCCCCAATCTAAGAGAGCTTTTTGAAAACCTTATTTGAAAGTAATATTATCATTTATAATTCAAGCATTTTTTTTGTAATTTGTTGTAAAATTGGCAGATAATATGAGTGCACAAAAGTAACAAAAACGTTTAAAAAAAAATTAATTAAGTACTTTTTCAAAAGTGATAGTGTGTGAGGTAAAAGTTAAATACACACTATTTTTTTTTCCATATTTTAATAGAAAATTTTATGCTCTTTCTAATGACACTAAAACTAAATCTGTCAAATTTGTGAGAAAAAAGTTATAAGGGGGTTAGTTGACCCACGTTTTCAATTTTTGAAAACACATTTTCTAACTTCAAAAATTAATAATAATTATTTATATTAATAAAATTGTATTTTAAAAGATTTATTTGGAGTCTGTAGCACATTCTAAATAACCATAGTAAATTTCAAGAATTTATCTTGATAATTATTGAAACAACAGCAAATTTTAATCCAGTCTGTCATTCGGGATTGAAAGTGCCTCGGAAAAATCTATCGAATGAGGCAAAAATTCAAAGAGCTATAAAAAGCAAAATAATGTAAATATTCAAAAGATAAAAAATGTGGGTTCTTATATTTGTCTAAAGCATGGGTTCCCAACATGGGCGATAACGTTCCCCCTTGTGGGCGTTTGAGGCTTTCAGGGGGGCGGTAAAAGACCCAGAGAAAATTAGGAGGCATTGATATGGCATGGAGGGGCGTGGGAAGATTAACCAAATCTAAAAAAGACCGAATCTAAAAAGATAGTCTAAAAAAGACTTAAAAATCACTCTGATAATTCATTTCTATCACGTGTGCGAAAATTCACATATTTCGATATGAGACTTTACTGTTGAGAGAAAGAGATACCTCTCTAAAACTTTTATTCCTCCTTTTTAAATGAAGAAGAAATTCAGTAGAGTTTCAATTCCAACAATATTCTATCTATTAGCATTTTTTTTTTTTTTTTTTTTAATTCTTGTTTTCACCATGCATTATGTACGCATGGCGTGGAATGACCCATGAGAAAGCATTCAAAATAAAATTTGTGATGTGTATGTTCATAATAAATTTCATCAATAAAGAAAAAGTGTTTTTTATATAGGGTGTCCAGCCTTAATGTGACCCAATAGCTAATTCCCGAACTGTTCGGTTTAGATATGCACTTCCAATTTGAAAAATGTTTTAAAAAAGGTAAAGAATGTTTTTACGTGCTTTTCGAGCCAGAAAACCCATTTAGAAAAAAATTACAAAAATTAAATTTTTATACGGTCCCCAGGTCCTATCACATATTTAGGAAAAGATGCAGTACACAAAAACAAAGTAAACACAAAAAGTTTCATTTTATTACGATAAAAACTGACCGAGTTATGGAACTTTGAATATCATACATTTCATCTATTTTCTCGGCCATTTTCAAGATGGTCCCTTACTAGCTCTTTGAAAATGGCCGAGAAAATGGATGAAATGTATGATTTTCAAAGATCCATAACTCGGCCAGTTTTTATCGAAATAAAATGAAACTTTTTGTGTTTACTTTGTTTTTGTGTACTGCTTCTTTTCCTAACTATAAAAGATAAGACCTGGGGACCGTATAAAAATTTAATTTTTGTAATTTTTTTCTAAATGGGTTTTTTGGCTCGAAAAGCACGTAAAAACATTCTTTACCTTTTTTAAAACATTTTTCAAATTGGAAGTGCATATCTAAACCGAACGGTTTGGGAATTAGCTATTGGGTCACATTAAGGCTGGACACCCTGTATAATAAGGGAACAGTTTCACTTATTTCTCAATTAATATTACAAAACAATATATTATGTTTACAATTATTTAAAATAGAGTTCTTAATTTATTTTTGAAGGTGATTCTATCAACCTTTCAAGTATATTAGGCTAGTTGGAGTGTTAAGGCTGATTAATTTTTATTTTTTACCAACTATGCGAAAAATTCCAGAGCTGAGGATCAAACCCAGGACTGCCGCTTAATGTGCTTTCCGCACGTTAAGCAGCAGTCCTGGGTTTGATCCTCAGCTCTGGAATTTTTCGCATAGTTGGTAAAAAATAAAAATTAATCAGCCTTAACACTCCAACTAGCCTAATATAGTGTTTTTAAATTTCATTAAATTTTGTGCTATTACTATATGTATAATATTCATTTATTTGAAAGTTCTCTGTATTGAATTAAATTCTTACGCCAGCATGTGAAGAAATTTTTTTTTCCACATTTTAAATGCTGTCTAATGAACACTTTTAAGTGAATAAAACTTCAAAAATTGAATTTCACAACAAATTATTTAATTGGTGAGGACAACATTTGTACGAGATAAATCTTACCTGTAATTTCTTTCTCCAAAATTTCAATGACTTCAGTAGGAAATGGACAATTTTCTTTTGATGCTAGTGGGCTTGAGAAATGTAATACTGGAGACGAATGGTCTGTATTTTCCTGATGACTGCTGCCTGTATTGCCATGAACTGATGCATAAATGATGCCAGTTTTCAGCGTTGTTTCTATAGCATGAAGACAAGAACGAGAGTCCATAGCATCATTTGCACCTCCCATTTGTCTCAGATTACTAAAAAATTTTTCAATGTCATCACTGGACAGTTTTTCAGTTAATACATAATGAAATCCACTTTGCAACAAATATTTAATGCAATCAACAGTGGACCGTGACGTGAATTGGAGTGCATGAAATGTTTCGCTACTAAAGCCTTCTTTTGGTTTATTAATCGCAGCTGACTGAAGTGATTCAATATAGGGAAGGAATTCGTTTACCAACCAGTCTAATCGTTCATCAGTAGCTGAAAAAAAAACCAACAAGGCGTCATTTCGACTGTAATGACCATATGTTTTGTTTGTGACATTATGTATATCAAACCATCGCTTGAATACTTTCATGAAATTTATAGTTGCCATCAAACTATTCTGGTCATGAATAACATGTGGCATAATTTTTGCCATTGTCTCCAATCCAGCCGTGACACTATTAGAAAATATTTCGACAGCTCTCTTCACATTCATTTTTTCTAAGTTGTTAGGAAATAAATGCTTAAAGCTGAGGAAGCGAACAGGTTTCAGTACTTGGCTGTGTTGCTGTCTGTATAGAGTCTTCAAATGTGTTGAACTTATAGTTTTGCCATTATCATCAAAAGTTCTTTGTAGAAACTGGGATCTAACATTTTTTATGATATGGCATGGATCAAAACTCAGAAAAAGTGGTCTGAGAGGGTCATTTGGATGCTGAATTATGTGTTTTGCAGAACCTCCAGACAAAAGATTAAACAAAACTACATTCACTTTAGAATTATCAGTTACTATTCATAAAATTTTAAAACCAGCCTTTTCCACATTTTCTATGACAGAAACTGTTAATTTATGTAGTTCATTGCCAGTCAATTGGTTTGTGAAGAAATATGCAACAGGAATCCTATAATCAGTTGATAGCCCTTTAAAAAGGAAACACAAAAGATTATTTGCCAACCTGTCACTGATTCCTATTTTTTCAATTTCAGTATCACAACTACCTAAAAACATATCAAGCTTTCTGTCATACATTAATTTTGCTTTAATTGCCATTTCATCTATTATTAATGAGCCAAATTTTTCTTCTTCATGTGTTAGGTTTTTAAATTCATGATGAAGTCGCAACTGTATTAATGAAGTTATCCCAGTTTCTCCTGTTGAGTATCCAAGATACTTCTTTAATGTGCATTTGTGAGGAAGATTAAAAATACCCATGTTTCTAACAAAATCATATCCTTTAGGTGAACGTTTCTGCCACAAAATGTAAAATTTTAGAGCTGTGCTATTCAGAGTAACTTTTTTCTTGCCATAATTTGAAATTTGCTCCATCAGCATAATAGCAGACATCTTATTTTCTGACTTTTCCTTTATTATTTTTTTTTAGTTGCCGCTCTTCCATACTTTCTTTCTTTCTTCCTGCTTTTAAGGCAGAAATTTTATTTTTTAATTTTTTAATTCTGTTCTGCAATGTAGAATTAACTTTCCTTAGAGCTCTCAACCGGTTGTGAAGCTTTTTAGTTGTAAGTGTTGCTTTCTTTTTTTGCACTGTAACATTACAATTAGCAGAACTACTTTCAATTGGTTCTGCCGGTAAATTAACTGGGGCGTACGTCTCAGAATTCTTTCCTAAACAGCACTTTTTCAATACTGTATTTTCACAAAATCTTGAACTGGGCGACTTCCTTTTTTTGGATGATCCTGGAAGTTTGTACGATGGATATCCTGGGAAAATACTCGGAATAGCACTTGGAACCAGTCTTTTTCTCTTCGTGCTTTTGCTAAAATCATCATTTGTGAAATGTTTTTCACACACTACCGAATGATCTGTAGGTTTCCACAAACTTCCCCGTTTTTCTCCTTCCTTGGATATAGCCTTTATCCAAGCTGCTCTAATCTCTAAATTTGATGGAAATTCAAAGAAACTTGTTTTTATAGATCCTCCAGCTATCGATTTACAAATCGGTACACAACAGTATTTCATTGTAGCGTTTTATTAGCGTTTAAACGAACACAAATAAGACTCAGTTTAGCATGTAAACAAATGGAAATTCCGGATGTGTTTTCCCCGGTAAACGCGCCATCTAGCGGCTAGAAATGAACGTATTTTTGTCTACCTTTTTAGCTTTGAAAAACGGCCAAAGTAACAGGCTGGAGATAATCCCCGTAGGCTACGCCAGTGCACTTCCGGAGCAGACGACACGATAGTGGCAGAAAGACGAAAACGTCGCTGCTTACGACTGCTATGCAACAGCATTAATTTACATTTAAATACAGAATTGATGATTCGTTCAAGCATTGAGAATACGCATTCAGAACCAAATTCAGCGAAAAAACATTTTGTTATGATATTTTGCTAGCTATTTTTAGTTTATTTTTGCTGTTAGATAGTCTAAAAATGTAACGCATTAAAATAATCGATTAAATATTTATTTTTGCACACAAGGAAAACAAAAACTTTTTCTGAACAAAGATGTGAACTGAAATAAAGTATCAATTGTGTATTGGAAGTACTACTGTAAAAGACCGAGGTGTCATAGATCTCGTAAGAGAAAACTACGTTCATATCAAGGGGGGGGGGGATTGTGCTTCGTGTTACATTTTAAGAAAATCATAATATTGTGGCATAGTTTGGTGATTGAGTTTGGATCTTTCTTTCCCTCGTAAATGTATTTCTAACGTTCTTGAGATTCAAATACGCCTTCTTCTTCTTCTTTTTTTTTTTTTTTTTTTTTTTTTTTTAAGCAAAAAGGCTATACTTAGGAAATTTTATCCCTTTTGAAGTGGGAGTCCAAAACGTGTTTTTTACACGTCCTTTATATCTTAAAAAGAAACCGATTTCCAAAAAGTTATAATGTTATATTCTAATATGTTATAATGTAAATTTCGTGGTTTAGGTGGAGGTCTTGGTTTTTGTTCCTAAAAGTAAATAAAAAAAAAAAAAAAACTTTCTCTGTAAAAGAATATTTTAATGTATATAACAGAGTTGCATTAATTTAAATCAATTGATTTTTAAAAATATTACTGATTGAAATCACTTTATTTTAAATATCAAGTTAATCTACTTCTATGAAATAAAATTGTTTATGTATCTTTTGTTTTTTTAAAATGAATATTTAAAGAAACAGGATACAGAATTTAAAAAATATATATATTTCATTGAACTTGTGTAAGCAGGGGTTGGCCTAGTCACTACTTTTCTAAAATACCTACATTTAGAAACAGTTTACTAAAATTTGTTAATGGTTTAGCAGTTGTTTAATGTTTCTTTAAATTTAAGATGGCATTCATTATTTACTTAACCATGAAAATATGTAACAGTATGTACACAGTAAAATGCATAACTAGTATAAGATTTGAAATGAATGTTTTTTCTTTATAAAATGAAATATATTCTGAAAGAATCATGTTAACAAAGAAAGAACACAATAAAATGTAGTACATAGTAACACGTTTTTTATTAATTTTACTAGTTTACTTGTTAGATAAAGAGTCTTTATCTAACAATTATCTAATGTTAGATTCGAAGATTGTCAAATAAATATAAAATGTCTGATTATAAACCTAGTTCAACTCCAATCAAGCCTGAAGAAGTAATTAAAATACAAACATATCATTAAAACAATTCTGCCAAATCTGTCAATACATAATTATAATTGAATTTAACGCATGAATGTCAATTTAACAAAATTTAATAATTGGATTTTTTAAATTTAAATATTAATTATAGCTATATATCAAAATAGATGTACTGTGAGTCTTATTTTATGTATGTGGAAACAAAATATGGAAAGGAAGAAAAAAATTCAAAGGCAATTAAAAAAAAATAACGATTATCTTTATTTTCGTTTTTACAACAATATGCATTCTGAAGTTAAGTACACCCTCCAAAAAAAGTATTCGTGCAAGAGAGAAATTTCCTATATTTTAGATTTGCGAATAAAATTGAGTTTTTGAAAAACGCACAACTTGACAGAATTACGGAAATTCATATTTATACATAGGCTAATTCATATTCTATGATAAATAATTTTTAATATACAAAACCAACGTAGGAAATTTAATCTCTTGCTCGAATACTTTTTTTGGAGGGTGTATATTATCAATTTCTAAGGCATGAAATATACATATAAAAGCATTATATTAATTACTGTGTACAATAAAAACTTTTTAAAAGCTTTTGCTGTTTTTTTTTCTTTCTTTTCTTTTGAGAGGGGGTGGGGTGGGGACAATATCCCATTCCCATTATCCCTCCCTAATAAGTACCTCGTTTAGAACTTACCTTTTTCAAATGCTTTGGAAAATTAAAGATAGTTGGAACTACATCATCTTTTAGCAACTTCCGATTACGATTTGATTCAAAACATTCAGCACTGAAGTGTTCTGAACAAATAAATGTATGTATATTAGGAACAAAATTATCTCTTTTTACAGCAGAAATCCATTTATTTGTCAATTCTTTATTAGATAGTGGAAACCTAAACAATCAGAAAGTTATTAAAATCAGAAAGTCATCTAGAAAAATTAAGTAAAATGACAGTTTGCAGCATCGAAGCATTGCACAAAGCATGTGCACTTTTTGTGCACAACATTGCACAAAAAGCATCAGAAATAATCCTCCCATGATAACTTTGCTTGGCATAAAAATACATTTTATAGTATACTATTGTTTGTTCAGACAGGGATGTGTAAACTTAAACCTACATTCAATTAAACTGATTTAATAGAATTTCAGTTAATGTTAAAAATTGCGTCCCCAGCCAGGTTTTTTTTTTTTTAATTAAACTGTGGAATGATACAACACTACAGAGCTGATATGCTTATTTTTTTTTTTAAAAAGTTAAAATACTTACCATAAAACACTAACTTAATAAAGCTTACTTAAACAAAAGTATAAAGAAACATAAATAAAGACTTAAACAAACAATCACGTTGAACTAAAAAAAATATGAATTTAATATTAAAACTAGTAATTTTGAAAGTCGTTAAAAATGCTCAAATGTGGAAAATCTAGTTAGAATAAATAAGATAAATTCAATATCCCCAATTCAAGAGTTATTTTTGAAAAATGATAGAAAAATTAATCATTTCCTGTAAAATATGATTAATAATTATTCGTAAAAAGTAAATTACGATGCTTTATTTATCTCATTTTTTATATAGTTTAAGTGCCAAGTATACAATTTAAAAATAAGTATATATATATATATATATATATATATATATGTATGTATATCATACGGTCAAATGTTTTACGATTATATTTATATAGAAACATGAATTAAGCAATGTCTACTTTAATTCAAGAAGGATGTGCAATATCTCCTTCAATTACTTCACAAAGTGAACGAAAAGCATAGGTAAATAGGAAATTTAAAAATATTACTGTTTTTGAACATCAATTGATATTTGATTTTCAATGCCACTAATTTCAAGAATTTATTACCTGTGAAAGGATATTCCAGATCCTTTCCTAAACCTGTTGGTACAATTATACGCACAGCACGACTTGCGCATGATGATGTTTAAAGTTAATTAAAAATAAATAAATAAATAAGATGCTAGACTAGTGGCGAAAATAACCATAAACCATGATAAAGACACTGCTTTCTGCCACTATCATGGGTGATGCCACCGAAGATGTTTGACAACAAGAAAAACCTCTTACTAGCATACGGATGCGTGATCTAGTTATTCCTATATCCATGCATGGTTGCGCGGCTGCAGACATGAATCCACCTTTACACCAGATTTACCTAAACGTGGTAGTCTGAACGCACCCAATGAGTACTTAGTAGGGGTGTGTCGCTCAGCCTGGACCGAAACCGAGTGTAAAAAGATTTTGTCCAAATCCGGATTCATTCTGAGTTCGAATTCGATACTTTTTTTTTCCTAATTTTGTTGAGGACTCTTTCCAAAATTGGTCCTATTGCTTAAGGCGTCTCGTGCATTAAACACACGCATTCCAGTTATCTTACGAAAACACGTGCAATGAGTTTGTCGTTTACGAAGGCAGCCGCTAAATGTTGGTTAAACCGCAAAAAAAGACAGGCGAATGTTTTTTTGTCTTTCAGAAAAATCGTTTCGTATTGCATTACATTTTAGTCGCTCGGAAATAAGCCTTTGTGTTCATCTTGTTCTGAAATTTGTCATATCATAACGATTCCGAATTCCGATCGAAATAATTCATTACATTCTTAGGGGTTGAAGGGGATATAAAAACTCGAACGTTTTCTCTCTGCCGCACGCGTGACTGGTGGCGGTGGTTGAGCGAGTTACATGTTTTTTGAATCCGGCTGCCGACTTCTAGAAGTTTCGGTACTTGGGATTTTTACTTTCGCCGGCTGGCTGCACAGACAGCACAAACTTGTCCAGAACATGTCCATATGATATCATGGACAAGTTCGGGACATAACTGACATCCCCAAATCTGTCTATATCTTGTCCATAATACGCCCCAAACTTGTCCATATGGCACAATACGGCGTCCATAATGATATCCTCTGGACAAAATATAGACATCCATATGGACATGTTATAGACATCCAGAACTTATCTATTTGGACATGTTATGGACATCCGTATGGACATGTCATGGACATCCATATGGACATGTTATGGACATCCATATGGACATGTTATGGACATCCATAACTTGTCTATATGGACATGTTATAGACAACTAGAATATGCCCATAAAAAGACATTCTGTGGATATTTATCTCATATCCACAGTTTATTTTTATGCTATGGATAAGTTACTACCATAAAGGAACAGAAGTATCTGTTTCATCAGTAATTTCTGAAATGGAGCTATTACAAGAACTGCTTGTGGGATCACACATATTTGAATCTTCAAAAATATTTTCATCGATCCTATTTTCAAATTCATTATGAAAATAATTATAATCGTGCGCATTAATAGCCTTCGATTCAATATCATTCACATTACATTCAGCTTCAATCAGGAATAATTCATCATTAACTTCTTGTTCAACATTTCGCCATTCCTGACGAGTCGATTCAATTTTTTTATTAAAATACATATTAAGTCAAAAAGTTGTACATTACCTCGTATTGTAAAGAACAGAACAGTGATATAGGCAAGCAAAATGCAAGAAGTGCGCATAAAAATGTTATAATTGTCTAACAAGGAAACTTCAAATATGTGGGTACTATCTACCACAACCACCACAGATTATTAAAAACAACGTGTATACAAAAATGTTACTGCGCATGATCAAACAAACTAAGCCAATCAGAGTTTGTCGCCGATAGATTTTCCCATTTATGTCATAAAATAGACATGATTGGGGTGTTTAGATGTCCAATTCATGTCATATTACAGACATAATATGGGTTTTCCCGTTTTTGTCGTAATAAGACTTAATTGGGGTGTTACATGTCCCAATCATGTCTTATTCTAGACATATTATGGATTTTCCCAAAGATGACGCTAAAATGATGTCCAGGAGATATCTTATCATAGACATGTTTTGGACAAGTTTGTCCAGATATGGACATAAATTGGGTAAGTGTGCTGTCTGGGTGGGTGCCTGCTGTGTTTGTTTTGAGTGTGGTAGTTAGTGGTGCGAGAATTTTTTCAGCGGAAAATAGGTGGGGAAAGGCTTACAATCTTCCGGATACAGGTATTTCCTCTTCGGGCAAGGTAAGTCCGTTCTTTTTTGGTAAATATTTGTTATAGAGGTGTCAACTCTGGAGGCGAGGCAATAGTTCCTTGGATTCAACGGTTCACGTACGTGATATCCAGTGGGATCCGAAATACTCCATTAGGGAAGAGCGCTCGTTAGAGGAATAGGTACGTTATGCCTTCGAAAACGGTGCGGAGAAAGTATGCATTTTTTTTAGTGCTGGGTCGGGTCATTTACCTCGGAATCGCCCAAAGCTATTGAAAGAAGAAATTGACAGGATTGTGGGAACTCAGGGGAAGATCCTCGGCGTGCGGTTCACTAGAAATAACAAACTCTTAATAGAGACGAACGACGTTGATAGTGCTTGTGCTTTAGTATGTACTACCTCCTTTTTGAATGTAGAAGTTTCTGCGTATATCCTGTACGAAACCATCACATCTAAATTTGCACCCAGACAGCACAAACTTGTCCAGAACATGTCCATATGATATCATGGACAAGTTCGAGACATAACTGACATCCCCAAATTTGTCTATATCTTGTCCATAATACGCCCCAAACTTGTCCATATGGCACAATACGGCGTCCATAATGATATCCTCTGGACAAAATATAGACATCCATATGGACATGTTATGGACATCCAGAACTTATCTATATGGACATGTTATGGACATCCATATGGACATGTTATGGACATCCATATGGACATGTTATGGACATCCATAACTTGTCCATATGGACATGTTATAGACAACTAGAATATGTCCATAAAAAGACATTCTGTGGATATTTATCTCTTATCCACAGTTTATTTTTATGCTATGGATAAGTTACTACCATAAAGAAACAGAAGTATCTGTTTCATCAGTAATTTCTGAAATGGAGCTATTACAAGAACTGCTTGTGGGATCACACATATTTGAATCTTCAAAAATATTTTCATCGATCCTATTTTCAAATTCATTATGAAAATAATTATAATCGTGCGCATTAATAGCCTTCGATTCAATATCATTCACATTACAGTCAGCTTCAATCAGGAATAATTCATCATTAACTTCTTGTTCAACATTTCGCCATTCCTGACGAGTCGATTCAATTTTTTTATTAAAATACATATTAAGTCAAAAAGTTGTACATTACCTCGTATTGTAAAGAACAGAACAGTGATATAGGCAAGCAAAATGCAAGAAGTGCGCATAAAAATGTTATAATTGTCAACAAGGAAACTTCAAATATGTGGGTACTATCTACCACAACCACCACAGATTATTAAAAACAACGTGTATACAAAAATGCTACTGCGCATGATCAAACAAACTAAGCCAATCAGAGTTTGTCGCCGATAGATTTTCCCATTTATGTCATAAAATAGACATGATTGGGGTGTTTAGATGTCCAATTCATGTCATATTACAGACATAATATGGGTTTTCCCGTTTTTGTCGTAATAAGACTTAATTGGGGTGTTACATGTCCCAATCATGTCTTATTCTAGACATATAATGGATTTTCCCAAAGATGTCGCTAAAATGATGTCCAGGAGATATCTTATCATAGACATAGACATGTTTTGGACAAGTTTGTCCAGATATGGACATAAATTGGGCAAGTGTGCTGTCTGGGCAATCCACAATATAGAGCCGGACACCCCATTAGACGAATTGGGGACCGAACTGCAACAAGAAAATGGCATAAAGTTAAGAGCTCAGACGCTTCACACGGAATAGCAGGGCCATCCATCATACCCACTGAAACCGTCCTGGTGACTATTTTTGGGAACACAATCCCCGACGAAGTAAAGTTTTTTTATATGCGTTAAAAAATAAAAGTTTTTATCGACTGACCTCGGCAATGCAAAACCTGTTGGCGATACGACCACGTGACTTCCAAATGTGTGGCTACAATAGCATGTAGCAAATGCGGAGAGGGCCATTCCAGTAGTGCTTGCAGGACTGAGAAAAAAAACATGCCCCAACTGCGGAGACAACCATGAAGCAACAGATCCGGTATGCAAAGCCCGTAGGGAAGAGATGGCCATCCTACAACTTAAAGCAAACTCTCACTTAACAATAGCGGAAGCGCGCCGTAAATACAAGTCGAAACCGATGGGAGGGGGGTGGGAGCTATGCCTCGGCCACCCTGTCTTCCTGCCAGGAATAGGCTCAGTTTATTACTAAAAAAGAACTAGAATCCACGCTAGAGAACTTTTTTAAAAAATCCCACGAATCGCTACTCCTATGCTTACAACAACAAGCAAACCTTATGCTTGCAGCCATGAAGCTCTAAGGAGAGTCATCGGGAATGGGCGATCAGGCGGGAAAACGGACCAGGATCCATTTTCACCGGCAGGAGGCGCAGCGCACCGCTTCAATAGGGATTTAGCGTTGTTTTGATTGTTAACGAGCTATATATTTTTAATAAAATAAATTATTTTGATAGAATATGGGTCGAGCGAGCCACTGCTTTGCACCTGGATGTGACAGTGGATATCCAGAAGCCAGAAAAAGAAATGTATCGCTCGGGAAGAAAAATCCAACGTTATTTAAAGCTCCAAAAGCATCAATACAGCATCACCATAATATTTCTTTAATATGGCCCCTTATAAATGTATAACATAAAAAGTAACACTATGTAAATCGAAAACCTTTTTTACATGTTAGTAGTAGTATAATGCTAATATGAACACTTTAAAATACGGCCCAGTAATCAAATTGAAACAGCAGTATAATACTTTGAAATTGTCCATTTTAAAAAAAATAATAACAGTTTTATAAATAATATTTTTCTGTTTATTAATTTAATTAGGATGGGGGAGAGGATTTTATAATATATAAGAGATACACAAATGAATAGATATTTTTGGCATATGTCTGCAAAACTTATACAAAAACAAATATTTTCAATTCAAAGTCTGTTTTTTTTTAAATACAAAATTTTTCAAAATTAAAGAAATATTAGATTTTTTCTGATATGTGAAAGCTTGCAAAACTGATGCAAAAGAGTCAATCACTGAATATGCGTGTATTTATTGAATTAATATATTTTTTTCTTTTATGCTTTTTTATGAAATTTTTTGTAGTACTGAAAAATGATACTGATACTGAAAAGACATTGATTTTTATGTAATTTTTTGTGGTACTCAGGTCCTTATTATCGCATGGGCAAATCGGGACTTTGCCCAGGGCCCCCCAATTTCAAATCTTGTTCTGAAACATCCTTCTTTATATCAAAATTTTATGAAAAATAAAACAAATTTCATAGATGCCCCCCCCCCCAAATTCATCAATTCCTGGGGCCCTTGTTGATTATAATCAGGCTCTGGTGGCGCTGAAAAACGGCGTTAAATGTTTTTCTCTTTCCATATTTGTTTTGGTTTTTTGGTTTAACTAACCAACTTTAAGACTAAAGACAAAAAAAAAATAATAATAATAAATTAAATATAATAGGGAAGAGCGGGTATATAAGAGGAATTTATAGCCTGAAAGAAGGCAGGGAATATTTTTTAATTTTTAGCGAATTGCTACCAAAAATATTTGTCAAAAACTGATCTATTATATCGTTCGCATGCAGTTTTAAAGAGAATTTATTTAAATTATTAATTAATTAACTCACGTTACATCGTTGTAACTAAGTAATATAGAAACAAAATTATTATATATGCATATTAATTATCATATTTATTTATTCAAATGTTAGTGTATACTTCATGAAATTTCAGCATAAATGAATAAATCCCAATAGGAGAAGCATTAAATCGGAAAGCGCGAGCGCGCAATGTTGTTTTTCGCTACCGTCAATAGATGGCGCAATCAATGGTAGCTGCAGTTTCGTCGGCAATTCTCACACTGCGTAGTTGGTCCAAGTTGGATAACAAGTCGATGTTTCTCCTCCCGAGCTTCATGCTTGCAGCGATGAAAGAAATGGTTTAGGGTATCACTTCCCTAGTGGCGAAGACCATGCCAAGTACGGAGTCTCTCGCCACATTGGATAATACAGAGTCTCCAGAACTGCCCATGGACTTTCCAGTTCTATCTGACACTCCAGTTTCCTCCTCAAACTCTACAAAAAGGCTGGCTTTGAGCAGCTCGTCTCGTTTTTCTGCCTCTTCTATGGGACGCGGAAAGAAGTTTCAAGACAGCAGCCCGGGGAAGCCGGCGAGGACGGGTAGTCCCACTTAGCAAGAGCTAAAGTAGTTTTTTTTTCAGGTCTCCCCTCTCTCATTCCGCCGGATATGGACTGTCGCTCCCCATTCTTGATAACTCAGTGGAATGTCAGGGGTCTGCGCCCTAAGCGTCATTGGCTGAAGTGGGCTCCTTTTGCCGACTCTCAGATCTTAGCGTTTCAAGAGACTTTCTTGGATGCCGACTCTCCTTTTTTCATTCCTTAAAAGGTAATCTACCGCCAGGATAGGCTTGGCCGTGGAGGTGGCCTCCTCATTGCGGTCGACCGGAGTGTGTCATTTTCTTCTATCTCCTTGCCGCCTCCTACCCCCCGGGGGTTGAGGCAATGGTGGTTAAAGTTCGTCTTGGGAAGCACTGGCTGCATATAGCCAACCTCTACTATCCCGATGGTACAATTTCTGAACACTGGCTTCGATCCCTTCTCAGCTTTCTTCCCAATCCGTTCGTAATCGTCGGTGATTTTAACCAGAAACATCGTCTTTGGGGCAACGTAAGCAACTCCCCTGGTTCGGAAGAAATTGCAGGTTGGTACCTGAACAATAATGTGTGTCTCCTCAACGACAGATACGCCACCCATGTGGCCCCTTCAGGACAGGTATCCCTAATTGATCTGACGCATATTCACAATCGCGGGTCTCTTCAGCGGGTTGGCGATTTCGCTTTGCGCGCCCAGAGAATATCGCCACTCTCCGGCGTTCACGCGCAGTAACCTCAAACTTGCTGAAGAGACCCGCGATTGAATGAACCGCACTACCGCAGTACGGATTTTTCTTCAGCATTTGTTAAATAGAAATAATGTTTTAAATATTTCTGAAAAGTAAGATTTATAAGGTGTGTATTTTTTTTTTTTTTTTTCGCTAAGTTAAGCACACTTGCACCGTATGAAGTTTGTTATAGTATTATTCGAATTACTGTAAGATTAATAATCTATATATATCAACACCTGTGACTTCAAGCTTTATAAGATTTGTAATATTAATATTTTAAACATTAATAGAAGTGACCAGTGAGGCTAAAATAACTTTGTTTATATTACTTTTGTTCCAATGACTTTTGAACATTTAAATAATTGTGTTGTACTTTCTCAATATGAGGGCATTGTTAAAAAGTATTGGAGTGGGGAGAGCCCGTGAACTAATGTCTTATGTGCTAAAGTTCGGAATTTGTAAAATACATAAAAAGATTACTTTTATTTATTATGTAAACAAACAAATTGGTTTAACATTTATGCCCGAAATCGGTCTTAACTTCCGAGTGTTTAGTCGTAAGTTGAATTCATATGTTGTGATGTTTAAATGTAAACATCATTAATAACATCTATGCACATTATTTTTCTTAAAAGTAGTATTTACTTCGATAAACATAAGTAAAATCAGTGTAAATTTCATTGTATACTCTCTTTTATTCACACGTATTCTAATTAAAACCAAAAAATGTTAATAATTACGTAAATTACTTGTAACTGTTTTTAATCTCTATATTTATTTCCCACGAGAGGACTGCTCACGTCACTGAATGTCATTTACTATTCTACTATTAGAATTCTACTTGTATCCTTCCCAAAGTTTCCTGCCTCAATTTTAATCCTTATCAGAAGGTGGGGAACTTCTGAATATTGCCACTTAATTGATACTTAAATAGATGCTTGGCAACTCAATATTTTAAATCCAGACAATAATAAGTTGTGACGTGTGCATTGAACATTGATTTACTGTTCTTATTTTTATGGTTCTGCTTTATATATTTAGTTCATGCTTACATTTGTCCGTATGTTAACATGTTTACTAAGTGATTTCAACGTGTTTTGAATTCATGTATATATTATTCTTAAGGCCCTAGAAAATATACAGAAAAATTTTGTGAATTATTTTAGTAGTTTATTGTAATTATTCTTTATTTATAGAAATTTACTGAAATACTTAATGCAGATGCGCAGGGAAAAGACTACATTAAAAGTGAAAGCATTATTTTAATTTGCAATTAAAAACGAATAATTGAGTTTTATTTTTGCAACCAAATTTCATTAAAATAAAAGGATGTTCGCATGGCAGCCGATGATTCCTTGAAACTCTGTTCTGTAAATATTTGCCCATATCATGCAACTGTTCTTTCTCAGTCTATGGAATTAGGTAAAACCAAGAGTACTTACTTAGTTTTGCATGTTAGTTCTAGAAACCTGTGAAACAGCTTCTAAGGTCCAAAATCTGGTTGTTTTAGCAGAATAATCCACGATATACTCCTTTTAAGTAGCATAGTGAAGCCTTATTTTGTGAATCATTGAATCCTGGAAGTACTTACGAATTATCCCGGCGGTCATTCCCGCTGCCAAACTATTTTTCCGTCAATTGCACGGACGTATATAAGGGAGGGGTTTAGGGGGTCTGAACCCTCCCCTTAGTCTATGCAAAAATGCTAATTTTGGCAAAATGTCCAAGTGTAAACTCTACATTTTAATGGGTAATAAAAGAATTATTATATGTTTTAAAAATTGTTACTGCCAATCAAATTTTGCAATAAGAATGGACTTCCCCTCCCCCCCCCCTACATAGCTGAACCCCTCCCTTGTGAAAGGTATTACTACGTCCGTGGTCAAATGAGTTGCCAATCGTATTAAAACCATTGATAATTTCATATTCACGGCATTTCTCTTGGCACAAAAATCGCTCGTCTTGGCAGACCGCCGGGATAATATGTACCATCCTGGAATATTGTTAAAGACGAGTTCACCATCAACATTTATGTTGGACTATTTGTCAGGGTAAAATATTCAAGCCTCTTTCATGATTTTCAAACCATTTTGGGTAAACTTAGATTTTTGATTTTTGGAGACGTTTATTTCTGTACAATAATAAATATTCTATTTCTCTATTGTTTTGTGAAATAACTCTTGCAGTAATTAATTATGCTGCAACTATACGAGAATAGGATGCCTTCGATTTTCACAGTAATTTAGATCGCAAGTCAATTTTCTTATTATACGCCTTGTGAATGGATATTCCACATGCTTGAAAGAAGAACAAGACCTTTGAACCGAACGGGGATACAAAGGTTTTTCTTTAAGAAAATATGTTAAGAAAAAATTAAGTAATGAAAAGTTTTCCGAAAAATATTGTTTTATGTGGAGAATTGTAAATTACGCAAAATTCAGCTTTTTTGCATATTTTATAAGGCCCTAATTATTGTATACCTTAGGCAACTAAACCTTTGTTTGCCTTTCTGAAACAGAGCTACAATATGAAAATTATAACACATTAAAAGGAAATTTGAGCCCCCCTTAAAAAAAAAATTGGAGGGAGGGTATGCATAAGTTCAAATAGAAAAGTAGGGGGATGCCTTCCCCCAGCATCCAACCTCAACTACACCACTGGTTATTTATTATCAAAATTATATCTACTTTTTCTACTGTATTGAATAAATTAATGGTCGTTTAAAACAAAATTAGTAAGAGTAATTCTTTCAAATACAATTATTATTTATAAACCCATTAACGCCCAGCGTCCTATTTTTAGGACGGTCGCAAAAATATTCAAACATTCATTTTTTTTCCCTATTTTCATTTCTCTGAAAAAAAATCTGATTTTTCACAAAATAATCAGTGACAACAAAGTACAATGTTAGTATTCCATTGTTTTATTAATATATTTAGAATGTATCGTTCATATCCCACAAATGTCGGGAAATTTATTTATCACTTCTGGCATCAACATAAATTGGAGTATGTGCTGAAAAAAAGTCGGGCGCTAACAGGTTAATTGAGGGTTTTAATGTGCATCTAGGTAGATTGATGTAACAATTGTATCTCTGAGTCATATTTTTGTTCGAAAGTGCATGGAGGTAAAATGTATAGTTATTTTTCGTAGTTTGCTAATGTCATTGAATTATTACTATATGTTTTATGTTTAAAAATGTTTTCTCTGGATAATATATTTGTTTAATCAATAAGTTTCTTTCTTAATGCCTAATGAGTGCATGCACAGTGAAGCTGTAAATTTAAAACCAGCAGCATTTGTGTGTGCACTTTTTTGGCTTACAATATAGGATGAAATGGAAAAAAGAAAATTTGTAAACATAAATTTCATGTTTAGAAGAGTGTGTTTGAAGAACGTCACTTGAATAAAGCGTCACTTATGGAGTGTTATTTATGAGTTTCTTGGATAGATGACTAGGAGCAATTGGTTTGTATACTTAAGGTACACAAATGTTTTTTATTATATTGTTACGAATTTTCGGGGCAACCCGCTGCTCTGGGGCTTAAAATGGTTTAAAATTCGTATTCTACTCTTCAAATAGATAAATTTTGCTTTTTGTTGCATCAAAATCGGCCAATTAGAACCGGAGATACGGAGGTTTCGCTTTCCCATATGTTTTTCTATGGGCTTCTAGAAATCTCGAGAAATATTAGTCCTAGAGCTTAGATCTCTTCACTTTTGAGGACTTATTTTTGGCGCCAAATTTGGCGATATTTCGCCAAAAGTCGCCAAGCTTGGCGACTTTTTGGTCATTTGGCGCGATTTTCCCAATGGGGCCTGGAAGTTGTTTTTCCTGCATTAAAAACGCATAATAACCTAACATTTCTCTTCTATGACGTAATCAAAATTCACGCTTTATGTAGAACCCTCGAGAAATTGACTTTTCTGGAAACCTCTTGTACCTCCTGCGCCGGCTATTTATAGAAGAGCGCGTCGCCCCGAGAGTCAGTTGCGAGTTGAACATTCAATGTGTGAAGAGCACTGAGTACGCTTGTTTTGTGTGAACTGATAGTGCTATAGAAGCTGTGTTT
Organism: Cheiracanthium punctorium; assembly: GCA_038373885.1. NCBI lineage: Eukaryota > Metazoa > Arthropoda > Arachnida > Araneae > Cheiracanthiidae > Cheiracanthium > Cheiracanthium punctorium. The sequence goes on from JAWZYV010010693.1 coordinate 273,750, forward strand.
TAGCTTGCTTTGTGAAGCTGTTTTTAAAGTGCTGTGTGTAAATTCTTCATTGCTGTGTCTTAAGGGATAGTGTACTATATCCCTTGAATATTTCCACGGAATTTTAGCCTGTAAAAGTGACTTATTTTGTGTGAGAAATACAGCATTTGTGAGAGCTTCTGATCCAAGCGGATTGTTAAAAGCACGTTACTGCTAGATTGTGCTTGTGAATTGTGTGCAGCTGATTGTTCTACGAAGTTCTAGAAGAAATAAATTTTGTGTTCCACCCTGACAAGTGACTTTTTACTTGAACTTTTTACACCACTGGACTTTAGAACGACGAACCCCAGGAGTAGCAGAGTAATTCCGAAACATTTGGTGTCAGAATCGGGGTTCTAAAGAAGGACTTTAATTTTCCAGTTTATTGTTTTGACTAGACAAAAAATGGAAGAACAACTTCAGAAGCTCATGAATATGATGTTAGAAATGAAAGCCGGACAAGAACAGATGAAAGCCGGACAAGACGAGATGAAAGCCGGACAAGACGAGATGAAAGCCGGACAAGAACAAATGAAGGCTGATTTAGAAAAGAAAATTGAAGCCGGACAAGAAGAGATGAAAACTGGGTTGCAGAAAATAGAGAAAAATCAAGAAAAGTTGGAGCAGAAGATAGAGAAAACCCAAGAAAATTTAGAAGAAATTAAGCAGGGCCAAGAAGAAATGGAGAAAAGAGTTTCTCTCTTAGAAGAAACTCAGACGAAATATGAACAAAGAATTGAAGGGAATGTTAAGGAATTACAGCAGGATATTTGCAGAATGCGTGAAGAATGTGAAGCTAAAATTGAAGAGAAATTGGACTCTCTCGTAAAGCTGGGAAAATTACCCGAAAACATCAGGTTATCTTCACACCGCCCAGCAGTGAAACTTACTGCCTATGACGGAAAGACTCCCTGGGAAGCTTACAAGACCCAATTTTCGATCGTCGCTAGAGCCAATGGTTGGAGCGAGTCCGAGAAAGCTAATCAACTGGCCGCTTCCCTTAGCGGAGATGCAATTAATGTATTGCAAACTATCGGAGCGACGAAGATAGGAGATTTTGACGCCCTTGCCAGTGCCTTGGAGATGAAATTCGGAGAGAAGTGCCAGAAAGAATATAGTAGAATCCAACTTAAGTCAAGGATGCAGAGATCTGGCGAGACCCTTCAAGAGCTGGCTTCGAACATAGATAGGCTGTGTCATCTAGCCTACATGGATCACCTTGATAATGTCCGAGAAGAAATGGCGGTGCGTCATTTTATTGAAGCCATCCGTGATCCAGAAACCCAAAAGGCACTCATGTTGGAGGATTATCAGGATTTGAAGTCTGCTCGGTGTTCGCAATGAAGCTAGAGGCAGCCCAGCGGGCCGTGAGAAAAGATCGGCATGCTGTTAGAGCGGTCACGGTCCAAGAGGAAGCTAACAAAGACACAGAGAGCGTCGAGAACAGATTGAAGAGAATTGAAGATCTCATAGAGCGAAAATTAAGATCCGATAGAACGAGAGATGGCCCAAAGAAAGTAAAATGCTGGAAGTGTGGCGTCGAAGGCCATGTACAAAAGTATTGTGGTCGAAAGTCTCATGACCAGCAAGAGAATTCTAAAAACAAGAAGGAGGGAAACTAGGAGGTGGCCATCTCGCGGGGCGGAGGTTGCCATATAGTCAAAAGCCCCACCTAAAAGTCTTGCAGATTTCATCAGCGAATGGCGGCAGTAATGGACTCTTCGTACTGGGATATGTTAATGGTTCCCCATGCCACATGGTGATTGATACTGGAGCGAACGTAACCATCATAAGGACAGATCTGGCCAAGAAATTAAATTTGAAGATTATCTGGACTCCGCCCTCGCTGACCCTCCAGACTGTGACAGGTGACAAGATCGAAGTGGGCGGAAAAGCGCAAGTAGAAATCACGTTTGGAAATGCCAGATACGACCATGTGGTATATGTCGCCAATATTACAGACTCTTTTATTCTCGGACTCGACTTTTTAAAATCGCACAAATTTAATTTGGACTTTAAGAATAATGAGCTTCGTTCAGACTCAGAAGAAATAGCTGCGTTCGATATTAGAAATGAAACTGTTTTGCCTGTTCAGCAAATAATAGCCCAGACGGATATCACTCTACCTCCCAGAACTGATTCAATAATTTCTGGAACAGTAAAAGAAAGCAATAAATTCCGTTTTGGATTAATCGAACACCCAAACAATAGTGATTCCGTCAGAGGAGTACTTGTGGGAGCAACACTTGTGGACTTGTCGAGAACAGAAATTCCAGTTAGAGTAGTAAATGTAACGGACAAGTCAAAGGTGATAAAGAAAAATGAAGTGTTGGCGACATGCACTCCTGTTACCTACATTAATAAGAACATCAGCCAAACGACAGCTAAATCTTCCGAGTGCCTGACGAAGGAATTAGTACAAGACGTGGAGTTAACGGAAGAACAGAGAAGCGCTGCGGAGAAAGTAATAGCTGAATTTGAAGACCTCTTCTCCCGAACTTCGGGTGACTTTGGCCGTACGAGCTTAACTCAACATAGGATAGATACAGGCAGCCATTCTCCCATCAAGCAACATCCTAGGCGGCTGCCGTTTGCTAAGCAAGAAGAGGTGAGCAGACTTTTAGAGGAGATGCAGCGTGATGACGTCATCGAGCCGTCGACTAGTCCCTGGGCCTCGCCAATTGTTTTGGTCCGAAAGAAGGATGGTTCCACCCGGTTCTGTGTTGACTACAGACGTCTCAATGACATTACCAAGAAAGACAGCTACCCTCTTCCCAGGATAGACGACACTTTGGACACTTTATCGGGAAACGAATGGTTTTCCACTCTGGATCTGAAAAGTGGTTACTGGCAAGTGGAAATTCATCCCGACGACCGTGAAAAGACTGCGTTCACCACAGGACAAGGATTATGGCAGTTCAAAGTTATGCCTTTTGGACTCTGCAACGCACCTGCTACATTCGAGTGACTAATGGAGACAGTGTTGAGAGGACTTTCCTACGAAGCATGTCTCGTTTATTTGGACGATATCATCATCGTCGGGAGGACTTTCGAAGAGCATCTCGAGAACATTCGAAAGGTACTGCAGAAATTAAAAGAGGCAAACTTGAAACTAAGTCCATCGAAGTGCAATTTGTTTCGTCGGGAAGTACGTTACCTCGGGCACATAATATCCGCCCACGTAGTCCGAACCGATCCCGAAAAGACGTCCGCAGTCCAGAACTGGAGTCGACCCGAGAATATCCATGACTTAAGAAGTTTTCTCGGTCTGTGTACTTACTATCGAAAATTCGTGAAGGGCTTTTCTCAAATTGCAAGACCTCTTCACAAATTGACCGAGACTGGACAGAAATTTCTGTGGACTGAGGAATGTGAGGACGCATTCAACGAACTGAAGACGGCTTTAACATCTTCGCCGATCCTGTCGTATCCTCACCCTGACAAGCCATTTATACAGACGCAAGTAAGGAGAGTGTCGGAGCAGTTTTGTCCCAGGAGATAGATGGCCAAGAACATGTCATTGCCTACTGGAGCAAATGCCTTTCGAAGGCGGAACGTAACTATTGTGTTACGAGAAAGGAACTTCTTGCTATCATTAAAGCCGTGGAGCACTTCCATCATTACCTGTACGGCCGAAAGTTCCTGCTCCGAACGGACCATGCCTCTTTAACCTGGCTTCTAAATTTCAAGAATCCAGAGGGCCAAATAGCCAGGTGGATACAGCGATTACAAGAATATGACATCGAGATACGTCATCGGAAAGGGGCATCTCATGGAAATGCAGATGCTTTGTCAAGAAGGCCCTGTATAGACAGCTGTCGCTATTGCTCCAGGGCAGAGAAAAATTACCATCTGAAACATCCCGTTGTCCGCCAAGTTACATCATCGACACTATCCCATGATCCCTGGAGTGACGAAAATGTTCGGGCGGACCAATTAGCAGACAGCGACATCAAACCTATTGTAGAATTTATGGAAAAATCCAGCGCTAAGCCCAGTTGGCAGGAAATATCATCTTACAGTCCGGCAACAAAACAGTACTGGGCTTTATGGGATTCGCTTCGCCTGAGAAATGGAGTCCTGTATCGTAAATGGGAGTCGGACGACGGCAAGATGCTCCGATGGCAGTTAGTACTCCCTCGCTCGAGGATTCCGAAGGTTCTAGAAGAACTTCATAATGGCTTAACTGGGGGCCATTTTGGCGTAATGAAGACCCTGCAGAAAGTTCGCGAGCGCTTCTACTGGGTTAGGGCTCGAGGCGACGTCGAAAAGTGGTGTCAAGCTTGTGACGCCTGTGCCGCCCGTAAAGGCCCGAAGAAACGAAGCCGTGGAAGACTACATCGGTATAATGTAGGAGCGCCTTTTGAGAGGATTGCCCTCGACATCCTGGGACCTCTTCCGCGAACTTCGGATGGCAACAAATACATCCTAGTTGTCATTGACTACTTCTCTAAATGGCCCGAAGCGTTTCCTATTCCCGATCAAGAAGCTACGACCGTAGCAGAGGTACTGGTGCAAGAATGGATTTCCAGATATGGAACCCCTCTGCAACTTCATTCCGACCAAGGAACGAACTTTACCTCTGCAGTCTTTAAAGGACTATGCCAACTTCTCGGAATGGACAAAACCCAGACTACGCCTTTACACCCACAATCCGACGGCATGGTGGAGAGGTTCAATCGTACAATTTTGAACAACCTCTCGCTCCTGGTATCTAGGAATCAAGAGGACTGGGACAAGAAACTCCCCCTCTTCCTACTGGCCTATAGGAGCGCCGTCCATGAGACTACCGGCTTCACACCTTCCCAGATGCTGTTCGGCAGAGATCTTCGTCTTCCCGCCGATCTAGTGTTCGGCCGCCCTCCAGATGCGCCTTCATCGCCAGAGGAGTACGTGGAAAACCTTCGGGCACGGTTTGAAGGTACATCATTTTGCTCGGGAGCGGATCAACCTGAACACGGAAAAGATGAAGACTCGCTACGACACGAAGGCTACGGGACACGAGTTCAACGCAGGTGACAAAGTTTGGCTATGGAATCCTACTCGACGGAAAGGCCTGTCTCCCAAGCTGCAATCGCCGTGGGACTTTCCTTACACAGTCCTAAACCGGCTGAATGACGTCATCGTACGGATTCGTAAGTCACCAAACTCGAAGCCAAGAGTTGTACATTACGATCGGCTAGCCATCTACCGCGGTTGTAATTAGCTCAGACTATGGTCACTATGGCGTAATTCCTCTTTTCTTTCACCTCTCATTCCTTTCCTGTCTTTCTCTTCTCTTCCTCTTTCTTCAACTCTCTTTCTCTCACCACTTATGCCATGTTTAGTGTACATATTTGTAATATATTGGATTTTATTAATGTGTATTTGTTATTACATTGATTACTTATTACAGTGTAATTATTTATTATGTTGATTATTTATTTATTAATGTGTATTTGCTTATTGTGCTATTGATTACTTGCTTGAATTATGTTGTTAAGATCTTGTTAAGTGTTATACAGTGTAGGTACCTGTGTGACCTCCTAACTAGGGATTGTACTGCCCGGGACGTGCAGTCCTTGGGAAGGGGGCAATGTTACGAATTTTCGGGGCAACCCGCTGCTCTGGGGCCTAGAATGGTTTAAAATTCGTATTCTACGCTTCAAATAGATAAATTTTGCTTTTTGTTGCATCAAAATCGGCCAATTAGAACCGGAGATACGGAGGTTTCGCTTTCCCATATGTTTTTCTATGGGCTTCTAGAAATCTCGAGAAATATTAGTCCTAGAGCTTAGATCTCTTCACTTTTGAGGACTTATTTTTGGTGCCAAATTTGGCGATATTTCACCAAAAGTCGCCAAGCTTGGCGACTTTTTGGTCATTTGGCGCGATTTTCCCAATGGGGCCTGGAAGTTGTTTTTCCTGCATTAAAAACGCATAATAACCTAACATTTCTCTTCTATGACGTAATCAAAATTCACGCTTTATGTAGAACCCTCGAGAAATTGACTTTTCTGGAAACCTCTTGTACCTCCTGCGTCGGCTATTTATAGAAGCGGGCATCGCCCCGAAGCGAGTCAGTTGCGAGTTGAACATTCAATGTGTGAAGAGCTCTGAGTACGCTTGTTTTGTGTGAACTGATAGTGCTATAGAAGCTGTGTTTTAGCTTGCTTTGTGAAACTGTTTTTAAAGTGCTGTGTGTAAATTCTTCATTGCTGTGTCTTAAGGGATAGTGTACTATATCCCTTGAATATTTCCACGGAATTTTTGCCTGTAAAAGTGACTTATTTTGTGTGAGAAATACAGCATTTGTGAGAGCTTCTGATCCAAGCGGATTGTTAAAAGCACGTTACTGCTAGATTGTGCTTGTGAATTGTGTGCAGCTGATTGTTCTACGAAGTTCTAGAAGAAATAAAGTTTGTGTTCCATCCTGACAAGTGACTTTTTACTTGAACTTTTTACACCACTGGACTTTAGAACGACGAGCCCCAGGAGTAGCAGAGTAATTCTGTAACAGTATTATCCATGCTTCAACTTCTTCCTCTTCCTCTGAATTAAGCTTTTCCCCTCCATACTTTGCATCCATTATATTAGCTAAAAAATGCTCAGGTCTCATAATCTGTTTATATCGTTTCACAATAACTTCCTTGTGCTGTTTCAATTCTTCTGATTCCATTAAATTTTTCCAAATTTCTACAGAACGTGACAGTGTGGTTGTATCCTTTTGCAGCTCATCAAGAGCTGAAGATAAAATTATGAGCTGCTTGTTTAAATTCAAACACTCCTTGTAAATTGACACATTATCCAATATTTTTGGATTTTTGTGGGGGGAGAGGGGGGGGGATATTTTTGCAATTCGCGTCTCAAATTCATTTTGGTGCTGAGATGCGATTGTTACATATTTATGATAATTGTCCAAAAAGCTCGAAATGCACATTTTGTGTGAATTCTAATGTGTATTGTTAGGTATTTGTGGCATCAAACAAAAACCCAGAAAAGCCCACAAAAACCCGGGTGGGTTGGGTTTTTGTACAAAAACCTGGGTTTTTGCCAACCCTGCTTGCGGATAGTTTTTCCGTTTTTTTAAATAATGGAGCAACAATTACCTAGAGAAAATATTTTCTAAGCAACTTTAGCACAAACGCGATATATGTAGGTGTGTACGTACGTATAGATATGCTCATTGCTTATACATATTTTACTGACTACGTCTTCTCCATAGAAAATCTGAGAAGCTTTGCAGATAATCGCCCGTGCTCAGCCTCCCTTCACAGAAGATGGTCGTCGCACCGCGCCGTCGCCCAATGTTATTTAGTTAACTGACGTGTTTAGTAGAAAGTGACGTCAGTGGTCTGTTCCATGGAGGCACTGAAGAGAGCAAAGCAGCTAAAAAGGTGTGCTGAGTAGGCTTTCGTGGATGTGACCAAAACGCATGCGCATGATGCATTGTGTTTCGGTCACATGTATGGTGTGCGTTCCTATTACGCGTTCGACCTATTTGTGATGCGGCGCAAAGGAACATATTTCGTCCTCACTCCGGTGCATTACGAAAAGATGCTCTCTCCAGTTATCTCCATGATCTGCTCGCACCGTTCCTGCGGCGCATGCGTATTGTTTTCGAAGCTTGTCGGCAGTAACGAAGTCATAGTATAGGACTAGATAACTTCAAAGTCTGTAGACAAACTGATGAAAAAAACTTCACCCCTTCCTTTCATGGATGCATAAACTGACAGGAATATCTTCAAGCTAAAACCCAAAAATGATGCTTGAACATTTATCTACCTAATTTTTAGCGGAAGGGAGGGGAGGGGGGGGGGTTCTATAAAAAAGTAAGGGGGAATTTGATTTCTGGGTTTTTCACGCTTCCATCACTTTGTTTTTAAAATTGTTACTTTGCCTTAAAGTTTTCTTCCTTGCCAACATTAATTTTTCCATTAAAACTTTATTTTCTGCCAAAAGTTTTTCTTTCTGAAAAAGATTTCTATCAACACGAATCATGGATCCTCGTCTTGATCTTTTGATTAGCTGTTGTACATCCTTTGTTCTTTTTTAACAATCTCCATTCTTCAAACAGTTTCTCTAATTGTTTTTTGACAATGCTTTGGATACCACATGGGCATTCTGGCTTTCACCCAAAACTTTGCTATCTCGGTTATTGTTGCCTTAGATGCTTCTTGCACTGTAGCTTTCAACTCAATACGGTGATGAAGAAAAAATTTCAATGACATAACGTATTGAAGGCAATTTATTACCGCTAAGTTTATTCAGAGTATTTCCAAGATGATAAACTTCATTTTTAGATCTTGTTTCCATGTTTTCAACGTAGAACAAACAAACGAAGAACAAAACTAAATAAACCTAAATCAGATGGTTGCAATTAAGGTTACATGATTACAGATTAAAGGGTTAGTTAATCTAAAAATACAGTTGTAGTAAAACTTAATCAAACTAACTTTAAAAACACTAAATATTATAATTTAAAAACCAAAAAATAATTTACAACCACCACCAACTTAAAAGCAAAATTAATTTAAGAAAAACTGTTCTGAAAGTCTGGTGCTGCCATTTATGAGAGTTAAATGGAATATTGGAATATAACAGATATTACCTACTGTAAGGCTATAAATACTTTTAAACAAACTATTCATGTACAAATGATGTAATTTTTTGTGTAATATATAGAAACAAGTTTTAAATTTTAAAATAGTTTTTATATATTGCGATGAGGGATTTTTTTCTAAATAAGAAAAGCAAAAAACAACAAAATGACCTCAAAGTATGAAACTTAAGCTTTGTTGAGCTACCTCTAAATATTGTTTGTTAGTGATTAAATTTTGCCATAATTACTTTTAGATATATTAAAACAAATCTGAAGGGTGAGAACATGAAAATTCAAAACTTCAATATTTTGGACCATCCTACTGTACATGCAGAGTGCAGAACACAATCTGGTGTCTTGTTTAAGCATTTCCTTCCATCAAGCATTTCCATTAAAACTGTCAACATTTAATAAACAGGCAAAGTCCACGGCTTTTTTTTTTTTTTTTACTCTGAGGAAGTTTGGGTTTGATACATTTCAAAGAATTTTAAAAGAACAGCTTTCCTCCAACCAACTGGAACTCAATCTGGGGGAGGGATTGGGTGGATTATGTAACAAAATTATTTCATGTTTTCTGTATATTATTATAATTTTGTAAGTTTTCTGTAGACTTTTTCAGATCTATTTGAAATGGTAAATTTTAATGTCATTTTTTATATTTTAGAACATTTAGAGAGGAAATGTTTCTTTTTGCATTATTGAATTCAGTCGGGAAGGGGAGGGGGGGGGGCACAGGATCCTTTCCCCTCCTGGTATGAAAGCAAGTGCAAGCTGAATAATATAGTTAAAAGTGCAATATGTAAGGACAGGGGAAAAATAAGAATCATTTCTACTTTTTGCGCATGAAATGAAAAAGAAGCTTTCAAGAAATCTTCAACTTATTGTTCGTCTCTTGGCACTCGAGCTCAGACAAATTCATTCCTGGTATGGGACCTCAGGTTAGAGGTAATTTTTTCCGTATTCCCTTAGTGGGTGATTGTTCTATTCACAGAGGGTGGAATTTCATTGCCATTGTGTGCTTTTCAAAGAATGTATTCCTTTTCCCTTTCCACTCAGCATCATCAGATGCATTAGGTGCTGATTGTGGATGTGTGGGGGTCCCCCCGCTAACCACGTGAAAGAACTCCTTCTTCCTTTCACCTCACTTGTTTTCAACAATTGATATGTCTGAAGACACGTGATCTGAGTGCCAAATTATTGGAGATGGACAGTAAAAGGTGTTTTGTATCTTTTATGATAATAATAAGACGAAGTCAACAAATTCATACATTTTATTAAATGTTCAGGCCATGTTGTTATATATATCACTCGGCTTAGCTCTAATAATACTTAGAAGTTCAGTATGCTGTAAAAATGCTTACTATACCGATGAGTAGGCGGGCTCAAATCTCAATCCCCCACTGCCACTTGCCTTCCTAGCTGACGCCCATGGAAACAATGTCTTTCTAAAATTCAAAGCTTTTTCACAATGTGATGAGCGACTCCCCACAGACCCACAGGCAATGCCTTTGCCCATTGCAGCCGAAGTCCTAAGTGCCCACCCCCCCCCTTTCTGATCCACAGACCTCATCCCAGAATCCTCGTCCTCCATGGGAAAATGTATGAATACAATGAGACTGTGTTAGCCCAAGAGTACCGAAAAACGGAGAATTTGAGACAAGCCGCTGGCTACAATCAGAAGAAAGTTCATGCGGGAAAGATAACACAGGAGTTACGTGAAAGACTCATTCCCATTATAGAAATGTTTTGAGATAGTTCTAATAATATTACTGCAGGATTCCCAAGTGAGTAGGTTTAATTGTTTTTATTGTAAATAGAGAACATCAAGGTCTGTCTGTTTACAAGCACCTAATATATAACACTTTGTATGTCTCTGAAACAAAAAAAGATGCCCATTCATCAAAAAGTGTCGGCACTTTGGTGTTAATTGAATGAGACCGAGGCGAGGCTACTAAGGTACAAAGGTTTGTGTCACTTTCTTCTAAAGTCTCAATTTCCTTTTCTTATTTTTGAATGATTTTAGTGCTCAGTTATTTATTGAAAAGGATAGAACAGACTGTGGTCCACACTAACATTTCGAGATGCCTTCCGTTTCATTTTCTGCGAATATTTTGTTCAATTTTTGTTCTTGTTTGACAAAGTGGAATTAGGTACTATTTGCTTTGATCTAGCCCAATGCTGTTTTTTAAAATTATACTGAAATCATGGGCGCATGAACACACATTACTGAAATGTATGTCTCTCGTAATTTTGCGAATTTGACCACTTAATGGTAGAGGGTAAAATATCTCTACTTCAGGAGGATGCTCAAAATCATGCCTGGAGGTTATATGGCTAACAATTCAAAATATTTTTTGAATAATTATTAACTCTAAGATAAACAACTTTTTTTGTTCTGCTTTATTTTTCTGTTTGTATTAAATAGTTACCAATCTTTTTTATGTGGTCCTACACACATTTCAACATAGAAAACGTTGCATTAATTTATTCTGAGGAAACTATCTAGTTTTATTTTAAAGGTATAATTTTTGTAATTTGTTGGGAAAAAAAAAAGAAAATAGGCAAGGCTTAGCTGCAGCTGTTTATAGGGGTACAAAAATGTAAAAAAAACAAAAAAAAAAAAAAAACAGGAAATGCTGAGAAACAATACTATGAATAACATCTTTTGAAAACTCTGAGGATTTCAGACAGGTATGAGATAGATTAAATAAGTATAAAATTGATCGTGAATTGCTACATTCGAAAACTGAATCACTTTTTATGCAAAATTTCCATTTACATGACAAGAAATGTGACTGATTGTGATATTATTCTTGCATGTTTTTTTTTTTCCAATAAACGTAGTAATACACTTTTCTTTTGCTTTGAAATTTAAAATGATTAGTTAAAACCAATCAAAATTCTATCGCTAAAAGTTAAAAAAAAAAAAAATAGTGTAATAGTTTAATACACCTCTTTCAGGTCTGATTTATTACAAGGGCAAAGGGGGTGTGCGCCCAGGAATCCTCGAATTTTGACAGAGAATTTCCGTAAGGCAAACAAATTTAAGGTGACTCCAGCACAAGCAGATTTTTCTAAAAGAAGGGCATTTCATCAGAAATACTTCATTACTTTATAAAGAATGTTGATTTTAACTGGTTTGCTGTTATCGTTACTAAGACACAACGGTGGAAACTTTCATTCTATGCCCAGCGTTGCTTCACCGTAGTACAAGTAATCGGATGCCAAAATTCACACTATTCACTTAACCCATTAAGTACTAGGGTTACCGTATGGTTACAGCAAACAATGGTTTATAGTATGGCCACATAAAGGACTAGCGTGACCATATGGTCACCTGGCCATATTTACTAAATCTCACATCTGACATCTGAAAAAATGGAAAAGGACATTCTCACTCAAGTAACCCCAATGAAATTAATTCAGTTCAGGAGTAAGATTGAGGGGGAGGGAGGGTAAAATCTCCGTCCTTAATGGGTTAAATTAAACTTTGAATGTCGCCTTCAGCGGTGGGAAAAAAGCACGCATTTTGGTGTATAAATACAAAAAAGAAAACTAATTATCTTAAGCACTTCACAATTTTTAGGATTTATGTTCTCAAGCTGTACTAGACGCCGGAATAAACAAAAAATTTTGCAGAATGGCTACTCTTAGAAATATTTTGCTGAGCAGTTCCATGTTTAAGATTTTATTCTGAAAGTTTCATGAAAGTTTTCGAATTTATTGCAGTGTGTAGTGCAGCTTGTAAAGAATCATCCTGAATTTTTTCGAATCCTTGGTGCAGTTAGTTTATTTTAATTTGTGTACCAAAACCGTGAGGCAGATATCGTTTCTTCGATCTATACCCTCAGATATTGGATATTTTATGTGGAGCTAAAATGATTATTTTTATTACCCATTTCCCACTGGTAAAAATGTGCACGAAAAGTCAAATGATTGAGTAGTTACGAGCAAGGAAGCAAATAATAATAGAAAATATTGAAGGGTAGTTGGAAAAGATTCCATAAAGTTGGAAAGTGTATCGTTATTCATGAGTGTGCCGTATTTTTTTCCTTGTTCCATAAAAAACCCATCTTCGGAATCAAAATCTATCTTAAAATCACCTACTAAAACAATTTTACAATCTTAGCCAAGTACATTCCAACTATACTCCCCCTTTAAAATAAATTGTCGCGTTTTGGCACCAAACTTAGCGATCCTTTATCAAAAATTACAAACCTTGTGCGACTTTCAACATTTTAAAATGGTCGCCCCCCCCCCCTCCACAGACTTTTAGGGCACCCACAGAAATTTTGTAAAGTTGGCGCCTCTGCTTTGTTCAATTTTGTGGATAATAATGCCTCTGACACAGGCAGCTTAGTTTTTAACCTACGATTCATAAGGAGTTGGGCAGGGGACAAATTTAACTCACTTAACACTGTGTTACGATATTCCATGAGGCTGATTAATATTTTGTCATCCCCGTTCACTTTTCTAAGTATGTTCTTAGCAGTGCCCACAGCTTTCTCTGCCATGCCATTGCTTCTTGCATACCTGGGACTAGAAAATTTAAACTCGAAGTTCCATTCCTCAGCAGACTGTTTGTAACGAAGACTATTAAAAGGGTTATTGTCAGATATTACAAAATTTGGAATGCCATACCTACTGAAAATTGACTTGAGCTTATTGATTACCGTAATTTATGGAAGAAACGCCGCACCCACGAAAATGAGCTTAGTTAGCTAGAAAATCATCAGAAACGCCGCACCCGGCATAAACGCCGCAGCCGCGATCGTTGGTGGGGGGAGGGGGTGGGTTGATCGTGGTCAGAAGAAGTCAATGCCAGATAAAATTTAATATTTTCTAAAATAATTTCTTAATTAACAAAAAATAAATAAATAAAAAATATGTTGCATTACTTATTATACCTAATTAGAAAAGCTATTAAGTTGATCGGATATATTTCGGGAGAAATTAGATAAACGGTAAAAAAAAAAAAATCTCCTTTTTTCTCCCCCTTCCCATAGAATGTTTTAAAGTATTTACCGCTATTTTACGAAGCTTACAATTTCTATTTCCAAATAATCAGATATCAATGTTTATATTCACAAAGGCAAATTTATAGAAATAAAAAAATAACTTCTAAAAAACCTTCTTGCATCCGCACAAAGTTCGGACAGACTACCAGGCGCCGTTAAAATGAAAACAGCAATCAATGTGTGAGAAGAGGCTCCTGTTAAAAGTAAACATTTTCCCCCCCGCGGATGGCCAGCTGTTGATTACGTAATGAGCTTGCTTCAGCAAATTGTTGCTTTAAACTGAATGTTGTGTCACAACTCTTAATGGTATTTATTTATTATTTTTGATATTTATAACATTGGGATTTATTTTAAAAGCACTCAGCATTTCTTGAGCATACCAATTAGTTGGCAGTGTTTATTCGATAGAGTGCTCCTGCACAGGGAGCAAAGCCGCACGGCGAAAAAAAAAAAAAAAACTTTTAGATTAACTTTATTTATTTTTTTTTGGAGGGGAGGGGGAGGGGGAGGGTTAAACTTGCACCGGGCACAACATAGACTAATTTTGGCTGAAATTCAGTATTTTAAGAACAATAGAGGTTCATCTGAAAAACGGGTGCATTTAATAGAGGGTAGTGCACTTTTGCGGTATTTTACAGAACTTTAACCCTTCAAAATATATATTCAGAACTTCATTAAAATTTAATTATAGTTCTAAAATGTAGATGTAAAAGATTTACTTCTATTTTTTTTTCTTTTTACTTAATTGAGACATCGATTGGATGTATGAAGCCATCCACTTCAGAGCACGGGACATGGACCCATCTCAGGGTGCTCTGACTTTTTCCAAAACTGGATCAAAGATCAAACCTCTTATCTATGGGGGGTAGGTTCGCATTCTGATTCGCTATGTTGTGATCTGTGCACGCTAAAGAGACCATGTCGGTGGTGGCGCCATCTTTTGAGAAAATTATCATTAAACAAATTTTTCTGTTTTTCATTGAAGATCGGCTAAAAAAAATTAAAAATATTGTAAATGCCGCACTTACTATTTTTTAACTTTTAAACTCATAAACGCCGCTGCGTTTCTTCCATAAATTATGGTACTTCAACTGCACTCTTATCTTTAAGTTGCTCTATTTTGATCCATTATGAAAAGTAGTCTACTAGAATAAGGAAGACTTTTTTTCCAAATTCCATTAAATCTACTCCAGCTTTTTCAAAAGCTCTCTTACGAACAGTGTGATTTATTAATGATTCTTTGACATTTTGTTTCTTAAAAGTCTCACATATAGCACAACTGGACACAACTTCTTCAATGTCCTTAGACATGTTTGGCCAGTAAAAGATTTCCCTAGCTCTGGCTTTACATTTTACAAAGCCAGAATGTGATTCATGTATCAAACTTAGCATTTCATTTCGTAATGCCTCTGGTACAACTAATTTGTTGTTGACAAACAATAGACCATCATTCATGTATAACCAATCGTTCAGTTGATAAAATTGTTTTAATACTCTACCTTCTTTTAATTTAGGCCAACCATTTTTGCAAAACTGAATCACCTGTTGCAAGGTATTGTCCAGTTTAGTGTATTGCTGAAATCGCTTAATTTTTCTGTCACTAATAGGCAAAGATTTGATTATTGAATGAACCATGAACAACATTTCTTCATCCTCTTTGAATGTATTATCGACAATATGTGCTCTTGAGAGAGTATCAGCCAGGTACATTTCATTTCCAGGTACATAGGTTATTTCAAAATTATACTTTAGCAATTTTAGTAACATTTTCTGCATTCTGGCAGATATTTTATTGATTGGTTTATGCACAATTGAAGTGAGAGGTTTATGATCACTCTGAATCCTTACTTTCCGCCCATATACAAAGTTGTGGTATTTTTTCAACGAATGAACTATTGCCAAAAACTCCTTCTCAATTTGTGCCTAGCTTTTCTCTGCGTCAGTAAGGCTCCTTGAAATAAATGAGACTGGCTGACCTCTCTGCAAAAGACAAGCTCCAAGTCCATCCTTGGAACTGTCACATTGTGTAATTATTTCCTCTGAAGGGTTAAATACTTTTAATACAGGAGCATTAGAGAGAGCTTTTTAAATTTTATTTATTGCCTCTTCTTGCTCGAATTCCCATCTGAAGTCAGAACTATTTTTAATTAAATTTCTTAAAGGGGAGGCTATTTCTGAAGCCATGGGCAAAAATTTATACAAATAATTGATCATTCCCAGTAACCTTCTGATATCAGATTTGTTGTTTGGCTTAGGCATTTGTCATGTAATCACTTTTGACTTTTTTAACATCATCTGTTTCAAAAATATTTTTGCTGCTTATGAAATGTGGAGATTCTCCAGTTCATTAGCATGTAAATTTTGTCTTTCAAATTTAGTTTCATGAAGACATTTATTTTCTTTTAAGGTCGCAAGTGTGTTTATGCAGGACATCACCAAAGGCTTTATTTTAGAAAAAAGTATGTTTTCTTGGAAGAGTTTTGACAACTTGTTTACAGGCTCAAGTACATTGAGGGATATTGCTAATAAATGGGAAAATGACTTCTGTTGCATTGTTTTATAAGGCCCTTTGGCTTTTGTATTATCAGATATTTCAGCAATATGACCCAATGCCTCCAAAACCGAAGGCAATGCCTTATAAACAGCATCTGTTGCTTCATACATACTAAGCCAGCATATCAGCTTAGGTTCTTTTAATTTTATACTGTCTTTGTTTATTGCACAAATTTCTCTCAAGATGTTTTCATAAACAGGGCTATCATCATCATAATAATAATACACTTGTTATAATGTCTCTACCTGGCTAATGGCACAAACAGTTTTGGCTGCTTGTAATACAGCCAATAATACCCTATGAGCAGCACAGTGGACGTGTAACATGACACTTTTTCGACCTATCATTACATTGGCTCCATCACTGCCAAAACCCACTAAATTTTCAATGTTCACACCCATACTGTTTAATTTACTTAATACAGTGGACTCTCTCTATCTGAACACTCTCTAATGTTAACACCCCGGTAATATGAACACATTACGACAGTCCTCTGCTACGACAGGAATTCCTCTGGCATGGAAATTCAGAGAAAAACTCACCCCTCGTGACTGGAGGGTACAGCGTTTCAAGTTTTAGGAAGTTCTTTTGTATTCCCTCATTCACAGAGCTTGCAACCCCCCTCCCCCTTCGGCTTTTTCATATGATACAGTGCAGAAACCAGCGGATGGATCTGAAATTGCCGGCCTTTGATGCAACTGTAATCTTGACCAATGAAATGGAAGTGTTTAGGCAGGTGTTTATTTAGGCGTGTATTTGAAGTCATGTGTCGTATGGCTTGTAGAGAGGTGAAGTAGCATAATCTATTTGGTTTTGTTCCTTTTTGCTCAGAAAAGAATAAAGTTTTCATCATTTCACTGCAGTATAAGAATCACTGTAGTTACGCAGATATGTCGGAAATACGTGCTAAAGCGAAAAAAAAAGGAAAGAACTGAAACTTCGGGAAAAATACAAGTTGGTTAAAAAATTAAAGTTGGTCAAAGAAAAATTGCAGCAGAGTTTGGAATTTCAGTAGGCCAAGTCAACGGAATCAGCAAGAAAGAGAAAGAATTATAGCTGCTTTTGAAGCAAATGAACCGTCTTCAAAGTGTAGAATTTTTGAAAAAAAAAATGTGAAACGAGAGCATAAACAATCACGTCTGGAAGTTTTTTACACAAATGAGAACAAAGAATCTTCCAGTCACTGGACCTTTGCTAAAACAGATTGTTTTGGATTTTGCAGAAAAGGAAAATATCAAAGAATTCAAAGCATCGGAAGGATGGTTGACTCGCTTCAAAAGTCGGCATAATATTGAATTTAAAATTATGAATGGTGAATCTGCAGACATAAATATGGACACTGTGGAAGAGTGGAAAACTAAATTTGCGGACTTAAAAAAGGATTTCAACGCAGCTGATATTTTTAATGCCGACGAAACCGGCCTGTTTTTCAGAGCTCTTCCAAACAAAACTTTAGCAGAAAGAAGTGAGAAATGTGTGGGTGGGAAGAAAGACTTACCGTCATGCTCTGTGCCAGTTCCACAGGAGAGAAGCTCAAACCACTGGTAATCGGAAAAAGTGAAAAACCAAGATGCTTCAAAAATGTGAATATCGCATCATTGCCTGTTCAGTATAAATCAAATCGAAAAACCTGGATGTCATTCCCAATTTTCTCGAAGTGGTTGGAAGACATCAATGAGATGATGAGGAGAGAAAGAAGAAAAATTCTTCTTCTTATGGATAATGCAGCATCACACAAAAACATGGAACTGAGCAATGTGAGCCTGAAGTTTCTACCACCAAACTGTACTATTATCCAACCATTGGATCAAGGAGTAATCAAGACCTTTAAAGCTCACTACCGAATCCATTTTCTGAGGAAAATGTCCCTGGTAATGGAGGAGGCAAATTCTGCAGCTGAACTAACAAAGAAAGTCAACGTTATGGATGCTGTCCACTGGATATCAATGGCTTGGAATGAAGTAACCCCTCACACTATCAAGAGATGCTTTTATAAAGCAGGATTCCCGTGTGATGATGAACATTTAGGAATAGAGGACCAAGTATCAAAAGCTGTGAATGACTTGGGGTCAATTCTTCAGGAGCTTCATACTGAAACTGAACCTGACTCTTATCTCGAAGTCGATGGAAGCCTTCCAATTTGTGACAACAACATCGTTGAAGAGGAAGAGGATAGTGAAGAAGCAAAACCTTAAGACACTAATGAAACAAAAATAACACTTACATTCAAGCAATATGGCAAAGGAATTCAAGACATGATGGACTATGCGGTTGAGCATCATCCGGAATCCTTTCCACTTCTTAACCCATTTATGCCTAGTGTCCCTTTTTTGGGACAGCATTTTCGCTATTACTCGAAAACGCTATTTATTTTTCCTAGGCTTTATTCATGAGTATTGAGTCTCAACTCTACAAAATATTTTAACATGACCAAGTGCGATGTTGATATTTCGATTTTTATGCATAATGATTTTAAAAGAAATCATCCCTTGTTCAAGAAGTTGACATCAGGAATTTATTTATTATTTCTGTTATCAGTAAAAATCGAAGAAAGTAGCAAAAATATCCAGGCACAAATGGGTTAAACAACTAGACAATATGTATGCTGCACGAGCATATACATTTCAAAAACAGACTAAAATTACTAATTCTTTCAAGTAATTAACAATTTATATATTATATATAATTAAGTATTATTATATATTTTGTAAAACATTTTTAATAATAATAAATTTTAAAAATGAAATGTTAGGATACAGGTCCGACTGAATTTTATTTGACATTGCACGAGCTGTCAAATCTAAACTAAGCACCTCCATCTCAGTAACTAGCATGGCTAACCAGGCTAAGCATTCTATATAATCTAAAATTTCATTGCGTACCCACATTTCTCAATCTCCCTCTATAGTGAACACCCCCGTAATCTGAACACTTTTCCCTGGTCCCTTTAGTGTTCAGAATAGAGAGAGTCCACTGTATTCCATCTTTAATGGCGTCAGCCCTGCCATCCATTATGTCCAAAATATCTGTAAAAGCTGTTTCCCCTCTACATTGTCCATTAACATTTGTTATATAAAATTAAGTTTTTATATAACAATTTTAAGTTTTTTAAAATTGGCGTTATCGCATGATTCATCACAAATTATGCCTAGAACTGGAGATATTTTCAGTTCCACCTATGTTGATTCTTCTACAGTTTTTGAAAAGCAATTCTGAAAATTCACTTATAACACTGTGATGCTTGTAAGCTTCATTTCCTAATTCTAGACCATTTTCTTCCTGGAAAGAGAATTTTTTTTTCTTTTTTAAGTCTCTGTGGACTTCAAAATATACTAAAAGCAAATAACATCCTAGTTAGAAAATTATAAAATGGATTTAAAGATTATATAGATAAAACATGCATTGAGTGACGAGTGTGTGTATTGCCTCATGTACAGTCAAACCTGTCTATTTCAAACCCTTGCATCTCTAAAACCTATATAACTTGAAATTTTTAAAATTCCCTACATTTACAATCAAAATTCAATGTATTTTCCATTTTTATCTCTAAAACATTTCCTTCAAAATCTCTATATCTTGAATTTTAGTTAGTGTTAATTATAAAAATCAGTGCTTAAACAGCGACTTTGCTCCACAAAACTTTCATACCAATGCGTCTAAAGTGACAACAAAAGAAACAGAGAAGGTCATATAACTCTGAACTTTTCTTAAGTCTCTGGTAAATTTTGCTAGAGAGACTCACAGCTCTTTAACCTTACAAAGCTAGCAGGAACAAAGGAAGTTAGACATCAAAAGTCATTGAAAGACTATTTTTATTGTTAAAGGTACATATTTTTATTTTAAAAGTGTTGGATGTATGTAAAATAAATCTGCAACTGTACTGCTGTATTTTTCTTCAGCAAAAGCAAATGAAACGTTTTTAGCTGACAGCATTAAAAACCTATATAACTTAAAGCAGCTTTATCTAATTTTTTTTTTTTTTTTTTTTTTTTGTTTCCTTTCCAATGATTGAGGTAGACAGGTTTGACTGTAACACATATTTGTATCAGTATAATTTTGCATACATTCTTTGAAAAAATTTCAATATGGATTACTTAATATTTCATTACATGAATTAAGAAGTGCTCTATATTATGGTATTTTGAATTCAGCTTACTTTTAGATTTGGTTTCTTGAGAGCTGAGAACCACTACCAAAAGAAAAAAAAAGTTCCATCCTTTCTACCCATAATTTTTTTTTAAATTTTGTAGAATTATTGCACTTTAAATTTAGCAGCCATATATATACATACAAAACCTTGTATATGATAAAACTTCCATCAAACTGCAACTATTTTATCAGAATTATTTAACAGTTCAAAATCTGAGTTACGTAGATACAATTCCAAAATTCTTAACATATACAAATAGTCACATGACATTAAAGCTAAAACTTTTTTAATGGAGTACTCCATATTTGTGGGACTGTATGCTAAAAATTCATTACACATGTCCTCTAAGGCCGGTCTGTTTAAAGCCCGAGCCCTGGGCCAATCACCCTCTCGTCAGACCTGATTTTATGCTTTTTTTTTTTTTTTTTAAGTTGTTTCCATGTATAAATATTAAATGAATGCATAGTGAATGAAAGATACTGTTTATATTTCCAAGAGTTGCTTGTTATTATAAATGAGAGGCCATAAGATTTTTTTTTTTTAAATGCTAAAGTAATTAAATATAGGGGAAGTTTGGGTACAATGAAACAAAATTTATAATTTTTTTTTTTTTTTCCCTGTTCACAAATTTCCATGTATAAAAATAAAATGAATGGACACTTTTAGCCTACTCTGTTCCCCATTTAAATGAATTTTTATGAGTTGTAAATAGCTTTTTCATATATAAAAAATTAAAAAGGCAAATGTCTCTCAGTGTTTCATTGTACCCCAAACACCGTGATACATTGAAGCACTTAATAGCACTTCCAAACACTCAAATAATATGAGTAAAAATTCAAATTTCATTATACAGTCAACCCTTGATAAACCGTCATCTATGGTACCTCATAGTTTTGGCGGTAAGCAAGGCAGTTTAAAAAGGAATTTAAAATTTATCTGTTCAAGCTAATGCTATGAAAACATTTACTTTTAAGAAGAGCACATGGAGTAAGTAATTTTCCATCAAAGTAAACTGTATTTATTCGAAGGAAAGCAAATGAGCTTGAAAAAGTGATTGAATGAATAAACATAACCTTTATTAATTATCCAGAACTATGAAAATTATCCAAAGTAGTCTCCCTTTGATTTGTCACACGAAATGAATCTAAACATTTTCCAAATGTAACACCATACCCATAGTCTCTAAGTCAGTTTTATTGTGCTGATGTATTGTGCTAAAGTAGCGTTTCAGTTTATAAATATAATCTTGGACTTCTTTATTTGATACATTCTTTTGCAGTATTTCTTCAGTTTCAGATTCACTTTCCTCTTGTTTGGTGTCTACAGATCGCATCAGTTCTATAATCTCATCAGTTGTCATATTTTCAGCGACAGGTTCTTCAGAATGCACATTGATAAAATCTTCTGACATCATAGTTATAGAAATAGGGGTGAAGCCCCCCTCCTCCTCCAAAATGGGACCCTTTAATTTGCTTACAATTTCATATTTAGCTTACAATTAAGATCAGTAAGATCTTAAGATCAATATTAAATGAGATATGAGCTGAAATCTGTAAAAATATTTTAACATAGGGGAGGGAAATTTTCTAAGCTCATAACTCACTCATTTTTAGTTCAGATGTATTGAAAATTGGTATTCGGGATTGAAATGAGCTAAATTTTGAATTATGAAGTGAAATCTAGGTGTTGCCATTGGAAAAAAAAAGTTGGTGCGAATTAAAATATGGAGATGGCCCCTTGAGCAAATTTTATGTATAACAAATTAAAGTGTACATTAATTGTAAATGATTGGTATCTATGTAACTTGACTGTATGATGAACAACAGCCGAATAAAGTGCTAGTGGGCTTTTTTTTCTGCAGCTATACATTTATAATAAACATTAGTGAGACATGAATATGAAATTTAAATTGAAAAAACAAATTAAACTGTAATAGCTTGAGATGAAAACTTAATACTTTTATTAGAGGTTATCCTATAGTTTGTCATTTTATATTAAATTTACTTTAATCAAATTAAAAAATTAGCATTTCCGCTTTCCTTTCTGTGCCACCTGAAGGAACTAGTACATGAATAACTACCTTCTGAAGGTGGTAGTTATGATTCAATTTGAGTTTTTTCAAAAATGTATGTTTCTAAAGAACACACAAGTTTGAAGCTTGGCCTTAGTTGTTTGATGTAACAAACTTTGCATTCTGTTTGATTTAAGTTTTTTATATCCCCAACAGAGTACATTTCTTTACATTTAAGTTCACCTTCCTTGTTTAAAACATAATCATTTAAAGCAGTACTGCTTGTGTCATGCATGTTATGCAGGGTTGGCAGGTTTTTGACATGTGACAGTTTTTGGTGGTTTCAACGGTCATGTCAAAAACTATCAAGAATCTATGTTCGTATGTGGAATTTAATTAATAGGTAACATTTGTTTATTAGTGTTATATTAATCAAGGGTATTATTTCCAAGTATGTTGTAGAACAAAAAAAATGAGAAATCTATTAGGGGCTTTATTAACCTTAAAAGAAAAAAATATATTGAGCTTCACACACACAGATCATCATCATGCTACCAGTGATTGCAGGCATCGGTAAAATGCACAAATATGAGTCAACATTGTTTTACATATAAATAAAACAAAATTTAAGAACAATAAAACTGCATTGTTGAAGAGGAAAGAAAAATTAAGAAAAAAAGAGAAAATATATATCATTTCTCACCTCACACTCACTAAAATGTATTAAGATTTTTTAAAACAAGCAACGGTAGCATAACTTTGGAATTTCCAAGATATTTTATAAGCTTTATATATATATATATTCTCTTTTCTGTTCAGTTCTCAATATTATATGGTATTTCTAATGCAGAAGCAAAATGCTACAATGATGTGCTTTTTTTAGCATACATGTAATTGTTTTCTTTCATGACCTGAAATCCTAAAATCCACCTAATGTTTGAGTGAATTTTTGATTGTACTGAATGCAGGCCCGTAGCCAGATTTCCTATTCGGAGGGGGAGGGGGAGGCACCCCACCTTAAGTGAGAGCAGTTAAAATTATATATTAACAGAATTATTATTAGCAGAATTGTATTTCTTTATTAAATATTAGCAGTTAAATAATAGCATATTAAAGTTTATAATTCAATAAATTCTTAAAAGTCAAAAAGTCCTAATGGCTTCCAATAAGTAAAAGTTCGTCGGCTTAAACAGAATGGATTTAAAGTTGTCAAAGTTCATGTTTGGAAGATGAGAATATACAAAATAAAGAAGACTGTAATAGAGTATTGTAAAGAAAAACTTATTATGAACACAAATTCTTTAAAAATTGACCCACGGATATCATAGGAAAAAATTTAAAAAGTTAAATTAAAAAGGGGATTTTAATTAGGGATGTAACAGATATACAGATATCTGGCTGATTTTTCAATATCCGAAATACTGTCGGATATCCGACTCATAACTACCGGATATCCGGTACCAATATCTGGCTTCTCTGGCGGATATCCGGCTATATACTACTAAAGTTCTATCTATAATATGCATAGGACAGGATGAAAAAATCTTGGTAAAGTGATACATAAGACAGATGGATATATTTTTAGATTGATGTCTTATGCAATCAAATTGATTTGCAATATCAGGTTTCCATCAAAGATTGAATTAGTGGGTGGAGCTGAAAATAACTTGGGTAGGCACTATTTTTCAATAAAATCTATGGCTTTCAAAGAGCTTTAGACTAAAATAAAAGTAAAGGAAAACTATTGTTTAACTCATCAACTATAACAATAATCCATTGACAAAAAATGTAACCTATTAATTGTAGTTTAAAGGCAAGCTGGGTACGGAATTCTGAAGTGGGGTGGATATGTACCTTGTAGGCGCACACGTTACTACAGGTCTGTGCAATATCATTATGACTGACAATTCTGGATAACATACAATTTTATGTCAATATTTTACACAATACAAAAATTAAGTTTTATAGATTCTTATCTCAAATACTATTAATGTGTTTCTTAATAAAATTCTTAAAATTGAGTAATTTATTAAAAATAAAAATTTAAGTAACTTTTTTACTAGTAAAATATTAGTGGGGACTGTAAATAGCAGATTAAAAATTTTTTCTTTCCTCCAGAGAAAGCAAAACCACAACTACAATTTCAAAAGCAATTAATGAAGATTCCCTTCATCAAAATATATAAGTACCTATATTTAGAAAATATTGTTGAGATTTAGCTTACTCTGTGAAGGAAATATAAATTTTTAAATCTATTAATTGCTTTAAAAGGAGAGAGTAAAGAAACCCTTTTTTGTAGAAGTTACTTTTTAATATTTTCTTAACTATTATCATGACATACAGTTAAAGTTTTTAAAAAATATATTTCATTGTGATCTTCTTTGGAGCTATACATCACAACCAATGAGCAGTTATGGTTTGAATGTAATGGGGGGGGGGGGGAATCAGCGCTAAAACCATCGCTCCAGTTTCAACCAATCAAAACAGTAGTTTTGGTTCCAAATCATAAAGAAAACCTTACTTTAGTTTCACCAGGAGTTTCAAATGCCAAGCTTTTTTTGTTCATGATCAGTTCTAAGATGCGCATAGCCTGATTCATGACGCTTTATTGAAAAAACATTTGTTAATAATAGTGTGAGTTACTACAATATGGCTAATCTTAAAATCACCAATTTGGGATTATTTTAGTGAAGCAGACATAAGTAAAGCAATATGTCTATTGTGATCCTCTGAATCAGAACAGAAATCAATTATGTGTGGGAAATGTTTGAAATGTCAGTCTACCAAACCGTTGTGGAACCATCTACAATTTAAACATCCTGATATCTATGGGAATTTGAAAAATGTTGGACATTCTAGTAAAAAAACAGATGTTGACAAACCACCTAAAATATTACAGGGAGATGGTAAAAAGAGTTTATACAGATAATAGAAATTGTTCAGCTCTACATAATGCTGAAAAACTTTTGTTCATAATGCAAAACATGAAACATAATAAGTACTCTATTCATGAGTAGAAATAAGAATGCCTAAAAACCTCCATACAATTATTGGGGGGGGGAAAACAGTTTTTTTTCTGAAGGGTTTTTTTTTTTGTGTGCGTGCGTGTGTGTGTGTGTGTGCACGCACCTTATTGTGTTACATTCTTATGTTTTTTTTTATATATATATATATATATATATATATATATATATATATATATATATTGTCTTTCATGCTCAGTATCTATCATGTAAACATTAAATTGGAAAGTATATACTATAAGTAATTTATTTTGGCCACAAAGTATTATTAATCTGCAATTTGATGCTACTTTCCTCACTAAAAATGAAAAAAATAGACTCAAAATTATATCAATAATATTTAGTGGCAATGATAAAGTTGAAAATTTAATGTAATGTACCAGATAGTAATAATTGAACTTCCCCTGAATAGGATTCTACCACTAAAACGGGTGAACATATAGTAACCAAATTTGTTTTATAGACTGTACATGAACAGTGCTTAGGAAATTTTGATTAAAAAGTTAGGGTTAAAAATGTTCAAGTTGCTATTAAACATGAAAAAACAGCACATTTAACACGAAAGGGATCATTCAAAATAAACACACAATTTCAACATTGGTTCAGTAGTTTAAATGGTAATTTCATAGCAAGCAGTTGAATAGAATTCGACGTTCTGCAGCGGCAGTTAGCAGGGAGCTAGAGAAAAATGGATAGCATAAAAACCTTCTCCATGACAGACTTAGGTGTACCAAATTTCATGGGGATCAGTCAAACGATTTTGGAGTTTTTCATTGTCATACACACCCCACCCATGTTTCTATTAAATAGGAAAAAACAGTAAATTCAACACTGGAAAGGGATCATTCAAAATAAAAACACAATTCAACATTTGTTTAGTAGTTTTTTAGCACATTCATCACTAGTTAGGCTCATATTCATGTTGCAAAGTGCTGCTTAGCGGACACTTTCTGAACTTAAAAAAAAAAAAAAAAAAAAAAAAAAACCTTAAACACATCTCATGTAGTGTCCATGTGCAAATTTGGAGGTGATCTTCTCTTCAGCTGTAGACTGCTGTTTATAGAGGAAGTTTAATGACAAGAACTGTGTAGTATCATATGAAATATATGTGAATTCAGTATACACAGTTTCTCTCGTTTTAATAATTTTTTTTACATTCTCCAAAAATGGTGTAATAATGCACCCTGTCTCCCCATGGAGTTTTTCCAATATTTTTTATTTGCTCCAGAAATCTGATAATTAACAAAAAACTCCGATTATTCTGTCTTCAAATTTATTTACAGTGGTGGGCAGAATTTTTTTTTTTTTTATTAATGAATTTGGTGCCATATAAGTTTGAGTGCTGTGAAAGAGTGCTCATATATTTTAGAAGCTAAACAATTAAGTAGATCTATTTTTGTTTTTTAACTTGTAGGGTTTTTTTATTAAAGAAATTTAATGCGAAACCTAAAAAATCCTGTTTTATAAATATTTAAAAGAGATTTACTTGTTATTTATCAATCTCTAAAAGTAATTTAACTTAAAATAAAACTAAAAATCACTTAACGTAAATAAATATTAACGAATAAAACAGAAAAAAAGCATTAAACCCATGTTTGGGAAAAAATAACTCATCTATCAAAGGTATCTTATCAAAATAGATATCTTATTCTTAAATAAATAAAAAGAAGTATGCATTTCTTAGTGAAAATAATCTACAATTACAGTTATTTTAATAAATGTGTCATGGTTAAATTTATTTCCTTCTGCCAGCACTGCTTGCATAAAAAGAATATTTTAACTGTTTACATTTTAAGTAACATTTTTTGTGCACATATATGTAAAGATATTTAGTTTTTGTAAATTATAAGTCAATTATTAAAAAATACTTAAATGATGTGTTAAACATGTTTACAATTTAATATTCTGATGTCATTATACAGGGTGTCCAGTGCTAACGCTGTCCAATGGCTATTTCCTAAACCGTTAGT
This sequence comes from Cheiracanthium punctorium, assembly GCA_038373885.1. Classification (NCBI taxonomy): domain Eukaryota; kingdom Metazoa; phylum Arthropoda; class Arachnida; order Araneae; family Cheiracanthiidae; genus Cheiracanthium; species Cheiracanthium punctorium. The sequence goes on from JAWZYV010010693.1 coordinate 301,075, forward strand.
CAGAGACACATAGTTCCAATTGCAAAAATGCTTTAAATTGTATAATCTATTATATGAGAAACAATCAAAGTCAATAAATCAATTTCTATAAAAATTAAGAAATTTAAATTTTTATACGGTCCCCCGGTCCTATCGGTTATATTTAGAAAGATTTTCTTTATGCAATTTCATGCACAATAAAAAAAAATTCGTCCTTCTACGACCAAAATTCATCGATTTACGAAGCTGCAAACATTGTGACTTAAGTCACTTTTCCACGTTTAAAAATGTCCCGTTATGGTAAACCGTTAAGGGACCATATAAATACTGAAATTTTAAATTATATGTTTTAATTTCATTTTCTGATGCAATGCGGAAGAAGAAGCAAAACTAATTTTAGAGTACTGATTTTCAATCAGACAGGGCCTTATTATCGCATGGGCAAATCGGGACTTTGCCCAGGGCCCCCCAATTTCAAATGTTGTTCTGAAATATTCTTTTTTACACCAAAATTTTATAAAAAGTAAAATAAATTTCATAGATCAGGGGCCCCCTAATCTATCAATGCCCGGGGGCCCCTGATGGTCATAATCGGGCCCTGCAAGCAAAGGCTTATAGTCAAGCTCTATTAAAATCCATCTGAGGTCAGACTTACTAAATCATATATAGTGTTACGAATTTTCGGAGCAACCCGCTGTTCTGGAGCTTAAAATAGTTCAAAATTCGTATTCTACGCTTCAAATAGATAAATTTTGCTTTTTGTTGCATTAAAATCCGTCAATTAGAACCGGAGATACGGAGGTTTGGGTTTCCCATTCAAATATATGGGGTTTCTAGAAATCTCGAGAAATATTGGTCCTAGGACTTCGATCTCTTCACTTTAGGGGACTTATTTTTGGTGCCAAATTTGGCGATATTTCGCCAAAAGTCGCCAAGCTTGGCGACATTTTGGTCATTTGGCGCAATTTTCCCTATGGGCCTGTAAAGTTGCTTTTGCTGCATTAAAAACGCATAATAACCTATCATTTCTCTTCTATGACGTAATCAAAATTACCGCTTTATGTGGAATCCCCGAGAAATATACTTTTCTGGAAGCTTCTTTTACCTTCTGTGTCGGCTATAAATTGAAGCGCTTCGGAAGCCTCAGTTCAGTGCGAGTTGAACGCCCAGTGTCTGAAGAGCTCTCTCAGTGTGAGTACGCTTGATAGAAGCGGTGTTTCGCACTTCTTTTCGAAGCTGTTTTTTAAGTGCTGCGTGTAAATTCTTCACTGTTGAGTCTTGAGGGATTGTTAGTGTTATCCTTCGTATATTTCCACTGAATTTTACCTGTGAAAGTGTTTTATTTTGTGTGAGAATTACAGCCTTTGCGAGAGCTTCTGATCTAAGCGGACTGTTAATAGCACATTACTGATTAAGTGTGCTTGTGAATTTTGTACACCTGATTGTTCAACTAAGTTCTAGAAGCAATAAAGTTTGTGTTCCATCCTGACAAGTGACTTTTTACTAGAACTTTCTACACCAACTGGACTTCAGAATGACGAACCCAGGAAACAAGCAGAAGATAGGTAGCATGTGCCAAAGGTAGCATGAAGATGTGTAACATAAAGAGTATGCTACGAAAAGTACAGGAAGAGTTTTCTGTACGAGTGCATATTCAGATTGCAGTCGAGGGAAGTTATTTAATGCCAGTTCATTTAAAAAACCTGTTTAAAAAATTCTACTTTCAGCATAAGCTATATTTTTATGTTACTTTATTGGATAAACATTGTTAAACGTTAATCTTCTTCATTGCAATCTATATTCATAAAATAGTTAATGAAATTGCTAATAAATATTACAAAGCTCAAACCATGTACATTAATTTTTCTCAAATTCATTTTGCATACAACCCCTATTTCACAGCTCGAAAAGTGCTCTAACTTTAAGCAGCTGTAACTCGGTGAATTTTGGTCGTAGAAGGACGATTTTTTTTTTTTATTGTGCATGAAATTGCATAAAGAAAATCTTTCTAAATATAACCGATAGGACCGGGGGACCGTATAAAAATTTAAATTTCTTAATTTTTATAGAAATTGATTTATTGACTTTGATTGTTTCTCATATAATAGATTAATACAATTTAAAGCATTTTTGCAATTGGAACTATGTGTCTCTGACTAACGGTTTAGGAAATAGCCATTGGACAGTGTTAGCACTGGACACCCTGTATAAAAAAATGAAAAACACACTGAATAACTAAATACACGTTTAGTGCCGGATATCTGTATCCGGCAAACCAAAGGAGTTTCGGATATCCGGTATCTGGCAAAATCAATATCCATTACATCCCTAATTTTAATGAAAGGTGAGGCAGAAAGAAAACTGTAGGCTAAACATATGTGAATGGAGAATTTATCTCTAATATTGATTATAGCATAAAATAATTACTTATAATTTTTTCAACTCTCAAAATTAAATAACATAATAAATATTTCAAATTTGCACTATTATAGCAATACTAAAGACAACTTTAAGTAATATAGAAAACAAATAATAAATTTATATAAAAAACTGTAGTTTAATAAATATGCTTTGGTATGGTCCAGCGGCATATCCAGAATTTTTTCATGGGGGTGATTATGACTACTTCAACTCATATACAGTAGAAGACCCAAAATCTGCACAGCTTGGTTCCAGACCTTGTGCAGATTTTAGAATTTTGCAGATTTTGGGTCATAATAGGAAAGTTATTCTATTTCCACCCCCTCAGAAAATAATAGAAAAAAAATACAATATAGATCAAGGGAAATAAATCATGTTACTTATAATTAGAATCATGATATAAAAATACAGAGGATTAATGCAATATACAAAATTATGAGATTATAGTACAACTTATTTAAACATGTATATTCAATAGTTTAGGACTTTGGGATGTTCTAATTATAGTTTTTATTTTATTTTTCATTATTTTCTGTTCATAACACAGCTTTGTTGCTCTACAAATCTGAGATATTTCTTTCTCACAGCCTAACCTTCATTAAATGTTGATTTATCAACTTTTTGATCATCCTCACTTGTTACTGTGTCAGAGTCTGCGTCATGTGATCATAATTCACTGTCCATTATGTCACTGTCAGTCATTTGAAAGTTATCAATGTTAAGATTAGATCTCACAGACTCCTAAAAAATTTTTTTCAAGTGGGAATTGCTTATTTAGTTTTACTTTGTGGTTATATGGTAGTTTTCTGAACTTGCAGTAGGCAGGGCAGATTTCATTGTTTACATTGAACAGACAGTGCGGATTTTAGAGCCTTGCAGATTTCGGGTCGGCAGATTTTGGGTCTTCTACTGTATATGTATAGATGTGTGTGATAAGGGAGTGAAGAATATACATTTTGCATGGCAAGAAATTCCTCATGGGGGGGGGGGGGTAATATAATAATAAAATAATTCCCCCCCAATGGCTATGCCACTAGTATGGTCACATTTAAGTACTTTGGTCATCTCACTTACATTTCAATTGCTATAAATGTGACAAAAAAAAAAATCTGAATGTGATAATGATATTTAAGTTTTTTTAAGAGAGATAAGTAGGATTAAAATAATAATATTTCAATTACTTTATGTAAATCTCCAATAAAATACTGAATTTACATTAAATGTGATAAACCTATGAGAAATTGCATCTCGCTTAAACACAGACTTTAATTGGTTAGCTCCTATTTCTAATTATAAAATCTTCAAGTGCCAGTATTTTTTAAATATATATCACAATCTTAAACATATTTCATGAATCAAAACAACTACAGTCGTCTGTTTTTAATCTTTACCATTTATTTTAAAACTTGATTAATTGCTCTGTAATGATTATAAATCAGTGGTGGGAAAAACTACTTTTTTTTTTGTAGCGAACAACAACTACCGCTACTTTTCGAAAAATGTAGTTAACTACAACTACAACTACCTTTTGACAAATGTAGTTAGCTACACTACTTTTGAAATGTAGTCACTACTTTTAGAAGACAAATTTTGCTAACAGATTCAGTTTGCATTACATTCATATTTAAGGATATTTATATCCTAATTAGAGAAAACTATTGTTATCTGAATTAGAAAAAACTATTGCACTAATAAACAACTACCAGGGGAGTATTTGAGGAGGGCGGCGGGCCCCCTCCAAAAATGTAAAGCAAAAAAAAGAGCTATTTTGAAACATTTCTTTTAACTTTAGAACAATAAAGTTTAAAATACCGAATTGTCCCCCTCCCCTCAAAATGGAAGCCTATATTTACGCTACTGACAACTACTGCTAATTATTGAAGTATTGCAGAAACTAATTAAATTTTAATACCTCTATGATAAAAGTAAATTGGAAAAGTGAACTCCAAAAGCATGAAAAAAATCATGAGAACCAAAAAAGTAAAAAAAAAAAAAAAAAAAAAATGGATGTCTGAACGGGAAACTTGTTAAACTCTATCAAAACTCGTTAAACTGAGAGTTTTTTTTAAATATGTTTCTACCTTAATTTTTTACAAAAATACCTTATCTCTAATATAAATAGTATTAAATATATATATATATATATATATAAATACAGCAGGGTGATTACACACTTTACAATAAAAATCATAGGAATGTTCTTTTTTTTAATATAAAGGATATGTTAAATATAATATGTAAAAAAATTTTGCTTCCACCTCCCCTACTGCAGCATCCCTTGGGGAGGCAATTTAAAAAAAAAAATCCTTAAATTTGTCTTTAGGTTTTCCGTTTTGTTACATTTTAAAACAAAAAATCCTATTCATATCTGTTTTTTTTTTCCCTATACGATATGAAGGATATGCGAAAAGCTCATTTGCCCCCCCCCCCCCCCTTCAAGGTAAATTTCGAAGAATCACCCAAAAAGAAATTTCCACTTTTCTCAAGGGCGTAGCCAGAAATTTTTCATGGGGGGCGTTACGACTACTGCAACTCATATATATGTATACGTGTGTGCGATAATGTAGTGAATAATATAAATTTTGTATGGCAAAAACTTCCTGGTGGGGGGGGGTTATGACCCCCCCTAACCCCCCCCCCTTGGCTACGCCCTTGACTTTTCTTGTTTTTTATATTTTCAAACAAAAATCCTGTGAATGTCTGTTTTTTTATTTGAGATATGAAATCAATATTAAAAATTTGTGAAATACCCGTTTTGCCCCCTGTCCCCCTTGGGGAAAGGCGATTTTCAAAAAATCATTAAATTCGTATTTAGATAATCCGGTTACTTATATTTTAAAACAAAATTTGTATTCTTATTTGTTTCTGTTTTCTTTGAAATTGTATAATACTATAACTTTTACAAAAATAAGCTTTCACTTTTGTCGAGATTCGAGGGGGGGGGGGGTGATGCATAAAACTAATTTTTGTAATATCTTACATATTTGTTCAATTGTTTATGGTTTTATATTACATTTAAGAAAGAGAAAAAAAAATACACATAAGTTAAACATACCTTCGGTTCTTTGATTAGGTCTTGTATTATTAGATCATTTTGGCAATTGTATTCATTAAATAAAATTTAAACATAAAATTAAACGCTATTCACAAAATTATATATTTACGAGTCACATTAACCTAGTTAAAATGAAACTTTGAACACAACGTAACTCCCAAAGAAAAAGACAACGGTAAACGGGAGAGCAGTTTGAGAACGAATTTAGAAAATGCTGATAAACCAATACCGTAGAAGAATGCATTATAGGTTCAGGTTCAAGGGGTATCATTGGAGTTTTTCTTCCTTTTCATTGCTTTCTCAGTAATTTTGTGGGCTGGTGTAAACCAGGAAGTTGTAAAACAAAACCGTTATGTGCCTTTTGTCTGTGCCTCCTGTAAGTCCTCCCTTATCAGTCTCGGGCAAAAGCGCCAGTGATACTATAATGGATTCTAGTATTTAGAGGGAGTTGAAACATATTAAGTGATTGAAGCTTGGCCAAGGGTAGCATGGGGGGGGGGAGGAAGAAAGAAAGAAAAAAAGAGAGAGAGGGAGAGTTGGATTTTTTTTTCTTTTTCTGAGCACTTGTACATCTGAAACATTTGCACCAGAGAGATCAAGTATTGGGTAGTAATTGGGAAGGGTGTGGGAGGTGGGGGGACGTTTACAGATAGTCGGACACTCAGGCCATACCCAATTATCTGTGGTCCGGCCTACGGTCCACGTGAAGGACAGGTCATCTTATTTTGTTGCCTGAAAGCACGCGCTTCCAGGCTTCTTACACTTGCCAGGAAGTGCATGTATGTTTCTCTGCTTGACGATATGACCTTATTACATGAAAACAGGAAAGAAGTGTAAAATTACGAAGGTATGGGATAAAATAGTTGCATTTGTGTTTCGCTACGCCTCGATAAAATTCCTTTGAAAAAATTACTGTTTGTTAAACGATAATATTGCTATTTATTTACAAATAACTCCAACATTAGAAATTTAACTTATTTATTTCTTGACTTCCGTGGGGGGGGGGGGCTGCAGCCCTATCAGCCCCCTCTGAATACGCCACTGGCTGAACCCAGACGGTGCATTCAAACACCCCCGTTCTCGGAAGCAACATTGGCCATTGAAGGGGAGTCTCCTCCGTCGGATGATGGGGGGAGAGATAAATTACATACTTTACAAGGTTTAATATTGTGTTAAGCAATCTAACAATACCTCACATTTTTATTTAAGTTTTCTCAGGAAGAGACGTTCGGCTCTTTCAGCCTTTGACTAAGCAATGCTATGCCCTCCATGATTAACATTCAAGTGATGTTGAGAGGGCTTTCCTTTTCAGTGGCGTTATTGCACCGTTTCCAGTGGGATTAGTTGTATAAAGAAACGATTCAATAATTGAGGGTGTCATGGTGTCAAGAAGGAAGATCAAGTAACGGCTTGTCAAATTAATTTAGTTCCCATGTTTTGGTAAGAACGCAAGATTGTATTTGTATTTAAATTAACGACGTTGCAATTTAAAAGCTAACGATTTATTTATTTGCGAAGGGAGCACAGCTTACGTCACTGAATGTGTCGTTTAGAGCAACGTACGTAATTCCCAGAGTTTCCCTGCCACAATGTGGATCCTCATCAGAAGGTGGGGACAGTGCGTAGCCAAGGGGGGGGCATAGGTGGGTCCCCCCCCCCCTCATGAGAAATTTTTTGCCATACAAAATGTATATTCTTCAATCCCTTATCACACACAAGTATGCATTTACGTGAGTTGCAGTAGTTGTGACCCCCCCTCCCCATCAAATATTTCTGGCGACGCCACTGGGTGGGAACTTCTGAATATTGGTATCCCTCGGAAACTGCTAGCGACCGCCGAGAGGACTTTCAGAACCACAGATTTAAAATGCACGTACACCGCATGTCAGTGGCGGATCGAGCAGAACTGGCGCCCGGGGCAACATACCCTTTTTTGCGCCCTCCATCCCATTTTTTGTCAAGTTTTCTTTGTCTCAGAGATGATTTGACGCCCCTCTGCAAGCAGCGCCCGGGCAGAGGCCCCGGCTTGCCCACCCCTAGATCCGGCACTGCCGCATGTACACGGTGGTCTTTAGTGGTACACCAGTATCAAACCCGCAACCTTCCGGTAACGAGTCCAACGCCTTAACCACTGGGCTACCACGGGCCCTAAAAAGCTAACAGTTGTAATTTTACCATTATTATATAATCACTTAAAAAAAAAAAAAAAAAAAAACCTACTTAAAATGACACTTGCTGGGCTTGCGTGCACAAAATGAAGGGGGGGGGGGCAAAATTGGAAAAGATTGAATTTAACATGAAACATTATTATAATTTTGTAAACAAAAATCCAAATTTCGGGGACGTGACAGCTTCACAGTCCACGTTCTTATCACTCGCAAATTTAATGGAATAATTATTCGTTTCAATTTCTTATTTTAGTTGTACATAGAAGACAATGTAGTATTGATCAATTCTTGCTTAAAACCATTGATTAATTATGAATTTTTGTAAAATACATCGTTAAAGTATATTCCTTCTTTCATCATAAGTAATATTCTTAAAGGATAATGTGTACAGGGCTCACTTTTCAAGATGTGCAAGCATTTTTTTTTTCTTTCCGGCGGTGCTTTTTTAGGGATTCTTTCTCTAGGTCTTGCTAGATCACCAATTGCATCATATTACATGTTTAACTTTTTAATTTAAAAATTTATAGTGACCAGCTATTTTTTCTCTTTTGTTTCTTGGCCTTTTCTCATCACAGATTTTAACTGAAACAAGAAAAATGACCAGTGCTTCATGAATCAATTATAAAGCACTTTCTTTTACCCTTTGAAAAGGATAAAATTATTCCCACTCTATTGCCCGAGGGCTTTTCGGTCGGATCTTTTGGATAGAGGGGCTGCTAATTGTGGAGATGGGACAATGACTGGACCACACACACGCACACCCCTCTTTCAACCACATGCTTTCAAATCTGCCGCAATAAAAAAAGAAAATATACGACGTTTCAAGAGCTTGTTATTTCAAGCCTGTAGTAATTTCTTCTTCAAGATAAACGATTTTTCTAATCGTCAAAAGAAAGAAATAATTGCACTGCGAATATGTTTTACCACAGAATCCGTGTGGCGTGCGCCCCCTGGAAGGGATTGGGTGTTCTTTCAACTTTCGGTGTTCTTTCTTCTTGGAGTCAAAAGAAAGAGAAATTGCACCACGTGATCAATCACCGGAAATGATGACATGGAAAAAGTAACTTCCATAATGCGCTACAAACTACTAATTTTTTGTAGCACGCTACACTACAAACTATAACAAAATGTAGCGACTACTGTAGCGTTGCTACTTGTAGCGCGCTACTCCCCAGCCCTGTTATAAATTATATCTGTTATATGCAAGTGTACACTTAAATGTTGTTCAGGAAACGGCACAATGTATGACCTTCGTAGTTTTTCGCTCAACAACTACGTTTAAGAAACATGTATATTGTATAGCATGGAACACTGACATCATGTATTTGCTTTCACTACAACTAAATGGAGACTGTGATTGCAACAATGAACATAAGGTATAGATCGGTTCAGCTGTTGTATCATTGCTTGAAATTCACCTCGTTTTCCATTCATCACCGAAGCTCCAATCATAACATTGACTATGATTGGTATTTAATCCATTTTCCTGTAGAACATTTAAAGTTAAATCTGCTAAAGATTTTGCATCTAATTCTGCAGTAGCTTTCACACATCATGTCGTTTACCATCTTTCACGTAACGAATACCAACAGCAAAATTTTCATTACTTTTTCTGCTTTTTGTACCATCTGCCAGAATTGTAAACCAAGGTAGATCTGCACTTTGTACATTGCAAATGCCAATCACACGAACACAGTCGGTTACGATCTTAATGACATCGCTTTGGAAATCTAGTGAAAGATATGTAGCATTTTGTGGAATAAATTTGGAACAGTTCCTTAATTTTTTGTCATTATTCATTGTAAATTCAAATAGATTTTTGAACAAACCTTGTTCTTTGTGTTCTTGATTATCATAAGTTGCTAACATTGGCAGTTTATTTATGGCTAGGAGTTGTATGATTTTAGCAATAGATGTCGAAGCGATTTCTTTCAAGCACCTCATTGTTTACAAGAGAAGAAACTTTGTGCCCTGTAGATAACCGCAGTCTACAGTCAGTCCTTTTCAGACTACATAGCCATTGCAGTTATGAGTTTTTGAAGAATCGTGTTTATGCCTTTGGATTTTCCAACAGCAGTTTTCCAATTTTTAAATCCAATGTTGGTAAAAAGATTCTCTTTTGATGCACCAGGTTGAAATTGGCGACAAGTATAGCAAAAAAACTGCATATCTAGAAGGGGAGGGAATATTCTATCCAAGAGAATTTTTTTAAACATTCTTTCCTGAAATTCTACCCATCTTTATTTCTTATACATGATGATAATCTAATTTGAATAAGGTTTTCTCCAATGATAGCAATGTCGTTTGGTGAGTTGGGTCTTTCAGATTTCATCGTTTAATGCAAATTACTGTGTGTGTGGCTGTGGCATTGCCTAGTTAACCAACTTTTTTTTACTTCCTTGTACGTAGTATAAGGAAGTAATGTGATCCCGAAAAATTTTGGGGGCCAAATTTCGACATAAAAACCGATTTTGACTACCTCTAAATTTAATTAAAAATTTTTTTTCAATGCATCTCATCGTAGGCTAGCATGCACGATCATATTAACGCGTCTGCAACTCATTTTGACCAGTGGCGAGTCTACTGTGGCCAGTTTTTCCATGCCGTCTGTACGTACGTACGTATGTATGTAACTCGCATATCTCAAAAACTATTGGTCGTAGAATGTTGAGATTTGATATTTAGGATTGTTCTATGATCTAGTTGTGCACCTCCCCTTTTGGTGGCAATCGAATGGATAGTTTATGTACAGGACTGCCCAAAAGATTCGAAATACATTACGCTCTATGGGCCGAAATTCATTAAACTCGCCTAACTCAAAAGCTATTAGGCGTAGAATGTCGAAATTTCATATTTTGGATAGTTGTAACATCTAGTTGTGCACCTCCCCTTTTGGTTCCATTCGACTGGATAGTTTATCTACAGGACTGCCCAAAACATTCGAAATACATTACACTCAATGGGCCGAAATTCATTAAACTCGCATATCTCAAAAACTGTTCGGCGTTGAATTTTGAAACTTTATATTTAGGATTGCTGTAACATCTAGTTGTGCACCTCCCCTTTCGGTTCCATTCAACTGAATAATTTATCTACAGGACCGCCCAAAAGATTCGAAATACATTACGCTCTATGGGCCGAAATTCATCAAAGCGTTTTTTAGAGGTATTGGGCTATTTCAAACGACTCAGAAGTGATATATGCTGTAAAGAGTTAGAAAATGAATTTCTCCATTAAAAAAAGTGTCTTTTTCATTTATAGTTCTGCTACAGGAACACTCAAAAGATTTCCAATACATTACGGTCAATAGCAATTTTAGGGGCATTCATCCATTTCAAGCACAATACCGTCCTACCACATAAGTTAGGTAATGGTCCGACCACGGTCACGTGCCTCCCTCAAGAACTATGCCAAAAGTCGCCAAGCTTGGCGACTTTTGGTGTATGTGTGTGCATATTTAACTATCAAATCTCAAAAACTATTATGAAATTTCATGTATAAGAATGTTGTAACATCTAGTTGTGCATCTCGATTTTTGGTTCCAATCTACTGGAGAGTTTATTTACAGGACCACCGAAAAGAATTTCAGTACCTTAATGTCTATGGACATCTTCAATATAATACAACTGTAGACAGTCATTGTTTGGTACATGCCCAAAATCTCGCCGTCTGTCCTCGACCTTGGCGAGTTTTGGCGAAATATCGCCAAATTTAGCGATAGTCAGTCATTTGGTCCATGCCCAAAGTATCGCCATTTGTTATCGTTCTTGGCGAGTTTTGGCGAAATATCGCCAAATTTGGCGATAATCTGTCATTGTTTGGTTCATGCTTAAAATCTCGCCAAATGTCGTCGACATTGACGAGTTTCACCGAAATATCGCCAAATTTGGCGCCAAAAATTATTTCCTATTTTGTATAACTCTAAAACTTTAACCCGTAGATTTTTTAACTTTGTATTTAGAACTATTGTAATATCTAACTGTTTTCTATATCTTTTTTGACAGCAATCGAGAGAATTTATTTACATGGTGAGCCAAATGACTTTGAATACATTGAGGTGTATAGATGCATTCAATTCATTGAAAGTCTGTGGTCAATGACTACTTTGGCTATCCCCAAAATCTCGCTGACTATCTCAAGTTTGTCGACTTTTGGTGAAATATCGCCAAATAAAGTGTCGGAAGGAAATCTTTCAAATTGAACTCAGCTTGGCGATATCGAAATATTTGGCTAGAAATCGCTAAACCTTACTATTACTGATATTTTATCTCTTTCAAACAAATAAATTTAGAGGAAGTGCGTCGAAAATATTTTTGATCTAATGGACGTGCAAGGAAGTCATGTGTTGGACACATCAGATTTTTTTAAATAGGTGTCAGTTGTTGGAGATTAAATAATCATGCATTTGAAAAATAACAAAATCAAAAATATATATATAAAACTTTTTCCAAACATCTGTATTAAATTTTTTGATGTGAAATCTTCTGGGGGGGGGGAATGATGCTGCTAGGTGGGGCTCAGCTCCACCTGGCACCCCCTTGGCTACGGGCCTGACTGAATGTACATTAAACATTTTTTAAAGAAAATTCTTTTAAACAGGTTGGACAGACACACATGCATCATTCACAGTCTTATCAGAATTCTACTATTTTTAGCTTTTCTGAAATAAACTAGAGGTGGAGAAAGTAAATTTCTTTCAACATAGATTGTTCTTGTTCTTAGGTCAAGAACAATTATATTTGTTTTACATATGAATAAAACAAAATTTAAGAACAATAAAACTGCATTGCTGATAAGGAAAGAAAAATTAAGAAGCAAAAAAATATATCCCTTCTCACCTCACTCACTAAAACTTATTAAGATTTTTTGAATCAGCAATTGTAGCATAAGTTTGAAAGTTAAAAGACATTTTATAAGCTTTATATATATTCTCCTTTCTGTTCAGTTCTCAGTATTATATCGTATTTCTAGTGCAAAAGCAAAATGCTGCAGTAATGTGCTTTTTTTAGAATACATGTAATTATTTTTCTTTCATGACCTGAAATCCTAAAATCTACATAATCTTTGAGTGAATTTTTGATTGTACTGAATGTACATTAAACATTTTTCAAAGAAAATTCTTTTAAGGGGGGCGATACATGTAAACTCCTGAATTTAGACCATTTTTCAGTGGCTTATTAAAAATAGAAGAAATAAATTAATCTTTTTGAAAGTCAGCATATTTATTCATTACACATTAAAATACAAGAATCTGAGGGTTTTTTTTTTTTTTTTTTTTTAAATGGCTGCCGTGGTAACCAATCTCCTGAGACCCTCGCGGCGAAAGGCATCAATTGGCAGGATTTTTAGCATCAGTTACAGCAATCTGAAATAAAAAAACTGGGTTGGAAAATGTTTATTAAACATGTATCTTCTAGTTGAACCAAAAAAAAAGTAAAAAAATGACCCTTGAAAAGTAAAAAAATGACCTATGATTTTTTACCCTTTTTTTCGACAGTTTTGGGGTCAAAAATGCTAATTTTTGAAAATCTTTTTGGCATTTTTAAGGTTCAACTAGAAGCTAATACTATGAGAAAATGTGTGCCAAGTTTCATAAGAATTGGTTGGGAACTTTTCGAGTTATCTTGCCCGCCAGTTTAAAAAAAGTCGTTTCGAGAAAAACGCGTTTAAAGTTTTGACACACAGAAACTCTATGATTACAGTGGCTTACCAACTAAGCGATTCCAGGCCCATACAAAAGCCCATCAGTGCATTCATAGTATTCGTTTTTCTTCCTCAGTTCTTCCTGACATTCTTGACGAGCTTTTTTAGTCATCAAAGAGCTGTGACGATTTTCTCGGATCACTCCGTGTTCATCGATTTTGTCTTTGTAGAGCAAGGATTGGCAGCCAATAACTATCTGTAACGAGTTAATAACTTGTAAAAGGTATGAATATCCATCATTAAACAATCTAGCAGATATGAAGGCACTAATTTCAACAATTTTAAGTCCAGAATTCAAATGTTTTGGACAGAGTCGCCAGATAGTAGAGTTGAAACTTTCATTTGCATTTTGCGTGTGACCACCCAAACATCTTTGAAGCAACTCATCTCGGGATAAATCTTCAAAGATTGGCTCCAGTACGGACAAGCACTCGAGTCAAGTTGAGGCGGAGCACTTAAATTACTTATTAATCGATAAATAATGTGAGTTTCTTTCTATAACTTCACAGACATATTTTTGAGATGTTAATGTAGATATTTATGCAAAAAAAAAAAAAAAAAAAAATTTGAGAATTTTACATGTATTGCTTGCCTTAAACAGGTTGGACTTACTGCATCATTCACAGTCTTATCAGGATTCTTCTATTTTTAGATAATTCAGAATTTGTTCAAGATTGGAGGAGTATAAACTGTTCTCAGGGTGTCCCTTTTGTATTTCTGGAATGCGAAATTTTCTTTATCTTTCTAAATCCGACCTCCCCTTCATTCAAAATAGGAGCCCATCTTGTCAGAAAACTTCTTAACCATTTACAGGCCAAATTATGAAACAGATTGATTTTGTAATCAGATTTATTTAATTATATACACTTACAGGTCCCTTATAAGTAATCAATAAAAATATTTCACTAAAAATTTTTTTTGCATAGAAATTTTAGATGTTCCCAAATGGGAACATTAGTATTTGCTATGTACTTTTTATATATATTTTCTTTTAAGAAAAACAAATGAGTAAAAGGTTTTAAATAAAAAAATTATGAAAATATTTGACAATTTTACATCAAGTTTACTTTCTACAACTATAATTTCCATTTCATTTTCCATGATATGTGGGAAAGCATACTTTATGCATTCTCTTGTCACATTCAACACACATGTTGTGGCAGGTTTTTTTTGCAAACAGCACAACGTCCTTGTGATGCAGATGCAAGAAAATGGTTATCGATTTTTCTAAGTTCACTTGGAACATGCTTTTTTGGTCCTGGTTGAGATAAGAGTTTTGGTTTGGAGCACAACAGGTTCATCGTTATGTTTCGGCAGAATTCTAAATGAGGCATTGATGCTTTCCCATGAATATCTCTATAAATTAGCCAAGATGTTGTAGCAGCTATATTTAGAGCGTTTGCAAACAAATTCCAATACCACTTTTTATTTTGGAGTTGCGGTCTGCACGAAGAAAGAAGCTTATCCAAAACATTCACTCCACCTATTCCCTCATTGTAGAATTTTATAAGAGCAGCTTGCGCAATATCAATTTTCTTTTTTTGCTGATTTTGAATATCGCTTTGTATTCAAAATAGGCTCATGTGTTTGATGATTAGAGGCAACTGTCACAACTGCATTGTCATTCCATCGGCAGATGAATGCAGTTCCATCATTTTAATAATTCATCCATCCTCTGGGCTCTTTGGCTATTCTTTTATTCTCTGGCAATGGACATTGCCTGATCCAACTACTTCGGACTGTACCTGTAGCTCTAACTCCAGAATCAGCCAATTTTGATAGTAAATTATAAGATGTAAAAAAATTATCAAAATAGATCTTGTGCCTGCCTTGATCTGTAATTTTGGAGAGCAGCTGTGTTACAACATCTTCACCCAGGGACATTTCAGTTGATTTATTCCTTTTTCCAGAATAAAATTTCATCGCATATGGATATAATGATGATGAACATAACATCCATATTTTAAAGCTGAATCTTATGGTTTTACCTTTTATGAACATTTTACAAGTATGATGGCCATAATAGGGTACCATCGATTCATCAATGCTCAATTTCTTGTGAAAAGTACCAAACTGGCATAAATTTTTCCCCAGTTCTTCCCAAATTGGAGCTATTTTTCCAATCTGTCATCCAACTTCAATTTAGTGTTAGTTCAGTTATATCATTTATGTGAATAAACTGAAAGTCATGTTAGTGTAGTGTTCAGTTATATCATTTATGTGAAAAAACTTTTTTATCATGCAAAATAGGTTTCTTGACATGACTGTTGAAACAATGTCAACTTTCGTGTCTTCAGCTGTACTCCAATAATAATTTTTCTTTTTCACCCTGTAGTAACCACTCAAGAGGAACAACCCAAAGAACTGGGAAATATCTGAGCCATCAACAGTAATTATCTCTCCTTTCTGGATTGCATAAAGTTCTGTCATAGGTGCTAATGTTTCAATATATTCTTTAGGCAATAATTTATGAAAAATTTCAATTGGATATTAATCTTGCAACTCTGGAAAATCAAGTCTCTTGGTTTTTTATCAGAAAATATATGATTAAATTGTGTATTTTCATTCCATCTTGTTTTTTCAAGTTTAATTATTTTTTTTTCCTGTTGAGAAATCATCGCTGATTTTACCTGCGCTTTCTGTATCTACTCTTACTATTGGTGTATATGATGTTGATGGAATGTCACATGCATCTTCCTTACAGAGTATATCCAGTTCTCCTGTTACACCCGTTGGGATTATTTCTCCTAGATCTTCATCATTAATGTCCTCATTTTCAGTTATATCACCACTTTCATTTGGTGGAATAATACACAAATCAACATCTGAGATATCAGACTGAATTTAGCGTATTGAAATAATCAAGAGCTTCCTCCACAGTTTGAAAACACTTTGAGTCGGCCATAATCAATCAAAACAACACACTACTGAAACTCAGAAAAACTTATTCTTATCTGAGTGTGAATTCTCTTTTTCTTATTAGACATGTGTGGTCCGTACCATAACATATGGGTAAGAGCACAAATTTTACCTCTTGTAACTGCCGATAAGAACACAAAGGTAATAAATCTTCCTCCTCTACTCTTCTTCCTCCCAACTGTGACTCATTTGTTTATAATTTTGGGTAATACTGACCTGAAATAGATAGTCCTAAAAAGAACTAGCAATAATAGGGTGTTTTCATCCAAAGAAAGTCTGTAAACATTTTATCAAGTCTGTGAATTGCAATGCGTTGAAACGTATAACAGAAGTTCATGGCAAGCACCAATATTCCCATTTGGAAACATCAAAATATTTCGCTTCATAAAATTGGAAGGAACTTAACATTTTTATCTAACATAATTGTATTAAGTGTATAATTTTAAGCTTTTTATTTCATAACTCCTCCAAATTTAAAATCAATTTATATTTTACTAGCTGAAGTACTCGTTCTTCGCACGGGAATGAATGGACTTTTGGATATTACAATATGTTGTGATTACTATTTATTGTAATAAAGAGATATAGCAAAATGGATATCGCGTTATATTGTGTTCAATAATCATGCATACCGAATTTCAAGGCAATCGTTTGTACGGTGCAGAAGGCGATGCGGCGTAGCGCAATCTACTGGTGAGTTTTAGCAAAACGGATATGCCAAAAATATTCTTCGTATTCAGATATTGATGTACAGTGCAGCACCCATAATCCGGCATCAGCGGGAATGATGCAGTGCCGGATTACCGATTTTTCCGGATTACAGATGTGTTGAAAATTTCCATTAAAACCATCGTCGATCATGTTATGTATTGACCAGTGTATTATTTATCAATGAAAAGTAGTCTTAAAATATGCATACAATCGCTGTATAAACTGCCAAAAAAAAAAAAAAAAAAAAAACTTCACTGGAACAAATGTAATTTAGTGTTTAATTCAAACTAAAAACTAAAAAGCAGAAAAGATCATTGATTTTGGAACATTTTCATAAAATATAACCCAAATAGTAACTGAAATTTATTTAAATACTAATTTAAAATAAGTGTATTAAATTATTATTAGAATCTAATTAGCTTTTGTATTTACATTAAATATATCGGTTAATTTGACTTGCTGCATTTTTTTTTTTTTTCAGTATTTAATTGGTTAATTAACACATGCACATTCATCAGTTGACTCTCAGATATAAAATCGAATTTATTAAATCTCTCCGTAGTTTGTACCCTAATTTTATTTTACAAGCTGAATTATTCCCAATTTTACTCTCTTCACAGCTTCTTAATTACGTCGAAACATATCAATTCCCCCCCCCTCCTTTCCCTCTTGCTTTTCAAAGCACTGGCGAATTCCATCCCGCGATAGTTGATGATTTCGCACGGTGACAGGATGTCTAGAAACAAGGCAGTGTGTCTGGAAGCGGAAGGAGCCGAAGCCACGTGTTTACGATGATGTGTAAACATGCTGTCTCGTTTTAAAAACTCATACACAGCGCCAGCGCAAGGTTATCCGGCGCCAGCCTGCAAACAAAGGTAAAATCACCGCCCCCCCCCCTACAATTTTTTTTTTTTTTTACAGGAGAAATAAGTTTTGAAGAAAGCATTTGTTGAAAAAATAAATAAATTTATTTATCGGGAAAAATTAATTTTTCTGCCTTTCATATTTGCAAACTTTTCTATAATTTCTTTTGTATCTATCGCTTGACAGATTTCATTTTCAATTGCAATCAAAGCTAGATTTATGAGTCTTTCCTGAGATATACTTGACCGTAAATACGTCTTGATCAATTTTAATTTTGAGAATGATCTTTCGCTACTAGTAACACTAACAGAAATGCTGAGTAGTATTCTCAATATTATATTCAAGTTCGGGAAGCACAATTTATTTGACACAATTAAGTTCAGAATATCGAATGGGTCATTCATACCGGCTGTAAAAATGTCTTTGGAAACTACTATTTCGTCAAAAATTTCTTCTGCGTTAATATCTTTACTATCACGATATTGTAACAATTTTTCTAAATTACTGCATTTTATTTTCAAATCTGCATTATAGATTTCCGATAAATTACACAAGAAACTAAAATTATCGCAGTGATTTTTCATTGCGTCAAATCTTTCATTTAATGATACCCAAGCTATATCCAAAATTCTAAAAAAGACATTTGTTCTAAATTTCTCTTCTGGAGATTGAGGGGATTCGTCAGCATGTTCGTATTCGAAGTGACATTTCTTTTTCCTTCGTCGGATTTCTTCAACAGTTTTAAAATGGAGCTCGCCATCCACTTCTTCACTAAGTTCTTTGGCTTTTTCAAGAATATTTTTGTTATTGACGTCACTTCTATGTTCTTGAATGAATCATTTTAAGTTACTTATTGCCTGTAAGGATATTGTGCACAGTCGCCTGTGTGCACACTAGAATCAGTGGCGGATCCAGAATTTTTTTTTGGTAGTGGCTAAACTTTTAAAAAAGCTTATTTCACCCAATTAAAATATACTATAAATCAAAATTTTAGTCTAAACCAATTTACATGCTTTTGGGAGGGGCTAAGTAATAAAATAGGATCATTTTAGTTGTTTAAAGGGTATAATAAAGCAGAATGTTACCCTTTAGCAATCTTTTTGTGGGGGGGGCTGGATCCCCCTAGCCCCTCCCCTGGATCCGCTACTGACTAGAATGTCATGATATCCAAACCCTTTTCTTGCAATTGTTTGCTGACAGGATTAATTCTGTTAAGCAAATCGTGCCAAAGCATCAAGGAACAAATAATTTTATAATCCTTGATTTTAGCGCACAGACTTGCGTGCTTCGTATTGCACTTCTTTAGAAAAGCATTCACCTTCGGATATTTCAAAAAGAGCGTCATAGCTTTCTCCTAGTTGATATCTTAAAAGTCGAATGGCTTCCCATCGAGTGTTTAAGAGGGTTTCAATGTTAAACAGGAAATGTTTTTCAAAAGAACTGCCCATCGTTTAGGAGAAGAAGCAAATAAATTATATAATTCTTGAATTGTCGAAAAAAAACTAACAGTATCTGCAGTCATCTTTGTTGCATCGTTAATCATTAAATTTAAGCTATGAGCGGCACAGGGAACATACAAAGCACGAGGATTTATTTTTAGGATATTATTTTGAAGACCATTTTTCTTCCCTTTCATATTTTGCCCCGTTATCATATTCCTGGCCTCTCATATAATCTAGAGGAATGTTCCACATTTTCAACATTTCCATTACTGTCTCACATAGGCCGCTATCTGTAGAATCATCAACTTTAATAAAGCCTAAAAAATGCTCCTTGATTTCAGCCCCTCCATCACTGCAGACGACAAAACGTATGATGACACTAATCTGTTCAGTTTTGCTAACATCAGGTATATAGACCAAAATTATAGAATAATACTTGGCTTTTCGAAGAGATAGTAAGATTTTCTCTCTTATACTACTGCCAATAATTTGCAACATTTCATTTTGACTAGATTTGCTTAGAGAATGAACTTTACTGTTGCTACCATTAGGTCGTAATGCTCTTTCTACGTGAAATTCCATAACTAGGTCGAACTTTGCAAACAATTCCACTAATTTTAAGAAGTTTCCGTTGTCTTTTTGGTACAGCCCTCGAAAGGCAAAATTCTGGCTGCCAAGAAATTTTGTGATCTCAATCAGTCTTCCTAATACATTTAACCAATGCTTTTTTTCATTTTCATAGATCTCTTGTATTTCGGAATCAATTGTTATTTTATTTTTCAAATTTTTCTCCTCAAAATCTTTCCATTTTAAGAAATGCAGCAGGGGGGGGGGGGGGGGGACACACACGTACCCTATGGCCGCCCCTGCGTTTACATATTGTAATATATGTTTCTATAAGTTTTTACTTCCCTTTTACATATAGTAATATACAAAACCATACCCAGGGGGTGGGTCCTATGGATCCGGACACCCTGCCCCTCCCCAAAATTATTACATTATATATTTATCCTATATGTGTGTGGGGGGGGGTGGGAGAGAGAGAGAGTATTTATATATAAAATGAGGATATTCAAACAAACAGACCTCCCCCCCCCTCTCCCCGACTCCCTAAAATATGTCGGACCCCCTCCAAAATTATTTTCTGGGTACGGTCCTGGTAATATATGTTCCTGACCCTCCCCCCCCTCTTGGCTACGGCCTTGCAACACATTTTATCAGACAAATAAAAAATTATATATACACTGCAATCCTTATTAATATAAAACATCTCTTCCTAAAATCTGTCCATTTTTTAAAAGTTTTTGCTTTGGGGACAATTTGGCGCCCCTCTGTGTTTGGCGCCCGCCTGCAAAGAAGGCCTTGCAGGCCCGCTTCCGCCGGCCCTGCTCATACATATTAATGTTCTATGAAAGCACTCACATTATCTTTGAATTCTTCATTCAGCTACACTGCACCTTTGACTTTGACTGCAATTGATTTAAATATAATAAGCAAACCAAGCCGTATTTACTTTTGTTTTTATCTCGGTATTAGAAAATGCATTGATTCAAATATTTGCGGCAGTAATGGTGATCGGCAAAGACATGTTAGGGCCGAAATACGAAACAAAAAGAAAAATATTTGGTGAAAAACTATCTATTGAAGAAGAAAAAAAAAATTAAGATAGCCATACATCAATTAAAATCAGCATTAAAAGTTCCGGATCCCTTTGGGGAGAAAAAAAAAACGAGACTAGTGCCGGATTGTAGGTGCTGCCGGATTATAGGTTCCCGGATTATGGATGCTACACTGTATACGAATTTTCATGACGATCGGCTGGATAGTTCTGAAGTTCATGTGTTGACGTGACATCTAGTGTCAAGTTATAGGAAAATTGATAGTGCCAAACTCTTCCCCATGTTCAAATATCTATGTATACCTATTTTCATAGCGATCAGTTGCACAGTCAAGAATTGATACACTGCAGGGCCATCTAGTGGTTAATTAAATTAATGATTTGCTATAGTGCTGTCAAGTGGCGAATTATAGCAAAATGGATAACGCCAAAATATTCTCATTGTTCAAATAGCTATGTATACTGATTTTCAATAGCGACCGTTTAAATGGTCAAGAATTTAGCCTGCTGCAGCGTCATCTAGTGGCGAGTTAAAATAGTAATGCATTGCAGTGCCATCTAGTGGTGAGTAATGTCAAAAGGAACAGAATATATTCTTCATGCTCAAATGTGTAAGTATAAAAAATTTTATGCTGCTCGGTTGAACTGTATAGAAGTTGATGCGTTGCAGTGCCATTTAGCGGCAAGTTACAGCAAAATGGATAGTGAAAAATATTCTCCGTGTTCTAATATCTGCGTGTACCAAATTTCATCGAAAGTGGTTGGACGATATTCGCATAGCAAATGGCTAAACGGAATAAAATTCGACGTTCTGCTGTGCCACCTAGTGGTAAGTTAGAGGAAAACGGATAGCATAAAAACCTTCTCCATGATAAAAGACTTAGGTGAACCAAATTTCATGGTGTTTAGTGAAACGGTGCTGGAGTTTTTCAACCTCATACACACATACCAACATTCATTTTTATCTATAACCCATTATTATAGTGTTATTATATATACCAGTCTCAAATAAAATCCAGTTTCAAATGTAAGCCTCGCCAAAGTGCCAATACACCATTTTGCAAGAGTTTTTTCAGGGAATCATTCGAAGCATTGACTTAGCAGCAATCAAAATGGGAAATGGTTCAACCGCCAAACAGTAAAGCAGGCATATTTTTTTAATTATCAACTATAACATGTTTTATTCATCGTTACCTCGATGCGAAGACTTCAATTTTCTGAAATTTGGCGGAATTCCCCTCAAGTTAAATCAATGCACTCAATTAGCGAGATTTCTGAAGCTAGATTGCTTGAAATGCCCTAATAACTGCATTATTTCTGCACGGATAATTAAAATTTAATGCTATATTCTAATAAAACCTATACACTTGTTTTAAAAAATGCTATTTCCTTAAGCTCTCCGTAAATTGTGCCAAAAAGCATAAAACTGTGCAAACCGCCAGAACTCACTTTCTCAAAATCAGTCTATCAGCCATTTTATTTTTCGCCAAACCAAAAAAATTTACATATTAGTCTCGGAAATCTTCAATCCTCATTATTGTTTTGCGTATAAAACATTTCATTCCTGCTCTTATTTTTTACGTGCACACAATATTTTAATTTAAAAAATAACCTTACAAATATAAACTAAAAAAAAAAAAATCATTATTATTCTTTTATTTTTACTTTAAGAATTTAAAACATTTTATTCGGCAAAATTGCCACACATGGTAACCACAATGCTTATTTCACACTTTTATCACTACAGGGGTTACAATTACGGAAAGCTTTCTGCGTGGGAATGGGTGGATTTTCAAAGTTTTAAAGTGGATTATCATTTATTCTATATTATTTTACATATCTGTGCAAAATTTCAGGCTGATAGGTTTATTTTTGTGGATTTGTATACTACCCAAATCCACAAACTGACAAACAGAATTTCATTTTTATTTATAAGATAACCTACGCTTGTTTTTAAAAGTACCATCTCATTAAATTGCACCAAGCATTAGATTCACCTTCTGAAAATCGCATATCAACCATTTTATTTTTCGCCAAATTAAAAAGTTGCACATTTTAGTCTCGGAAAATTTCCAAATCCTATTTTTAATTTGAGTATAAAAGATTTCATTCCTGCTCTGATTTCACATGCACACGATATTTTAATTAAAAAACAGCCTTACAAATATTCTAAACAGAAAAAAATGATTATTATTTTATTTTTAATTCAAAAGTCTAAATCATTTAATAAATTCGCCAAACATGGCAATCTCAATGCTTATTTCTCACTTTTTCACTGCAGGGGTTACAATTGTGGTATTGCGGAAAGCAAAAATTGGTGTTTTTGGATGGGTTTTTTATCAATATCTCCTAAACTAATTTGAATTTCGAAAAAATCGCTTCGAGGTGTGTCAGGACCCGACCTGGAGAACTTCAGTACAAAATTTGGTAGGTCTGCGAGCTATGAGAGACACAGACAGACAAACTAACAGACTAACGGACAGTTTACACATTGCTTTATTTATATAGATGTATCATTTTTAAAATTTATACTTTCTCGATATGAAATATACAAAAATTCGCATAATCGGTCATTTTTTTTTGTCTTGAGTAAACTAAATTACCCGAATTTAAAACACTTCAATTTTTTTTTCATAGTTTATAATTTATGAAATCAAAATCACATAAAGATATCTCCAAAATTTAATTTCAGGCAAATATTTTTCATTGATATTTCCAAATGGGAACATTGGCATCTAAACGATTAATTCTCTTCTCAGCTCTTTCATTACTTTCAACCAGTATCTTCTGTGTTCGTGTGATTTTTGTTGCTCTGTATTAGGGCTAAGTTCCTTGTTTTCAGTAAGTCAGGCCTTTTTCTAAATCTCTTAATACTTTAGGACATACCGACAAGGTTAAGCCAGTTTTAAAGTTCACCAATGATTTCCCGATTAAAACCTTGCCTTTCCCAATTCCTCATTCTTTGCAACAGGAAGCCAAACAGCAAATTGATCAACTGGCTGAAGCAGGAATTATAGAAAGAAATTGCAGTGAATGGAGCTGTCCAATTTTACTTGTCAGAAAGAAAATAGATTCTTTGGGAAAACAAAAGTACAGATTAGCACTTGATTTGAGAATGTTGAACTCAGTCATTCAAGGGTCTTCATATCCCTTACCAAAAATTCAGAATATTATCACACAGTTATCTGCATATAAATTTTTTACTTGTCTTGATTTTCAAAATCTTTCATCAAATTGACCTTCCTACAGACTTACAAGATAAGCTAACATTTACTTCCCAGTTTGGTTGTTATTCCTACAAAAGATTGGTTTTTGGTTTGAAAGATAGTGTATCTATTTTTCAATCCTTAATGGACATGATTTTAGATGAAATCAATTGCGAAGGCATTTTTGCTTATCAGGATGACCTAATATTTGGCTCTAATAGCTTCAAAGAAACATTCAGTAAATTACAGAATGTACTTAAAGTTTTGTCTAAATATAATTTAACTCTTTCTCCGAACAAGTGCTCTTTTCACAGGACCTCTGTTGACTATTTAGGATTTAATATTGAAAATCATTGCATCAAACCTATTAAAAATAATATTGCTAAAATTACTTCCTTCCCCACTCCCTCCACTAAACGTCAATTAAAGAGATTTATTGGATTAGCTACGTTTTATAAACATTTAATTCCTGCTTTTTCTGAAATTGTTCAACCATTAATCTTTTTGACTACTCCTAAGACAAAATTTGAATGGACTGAATTTCATGATCAATTATTTAAACAGATCCAACAAATTTTCTTTTTGCTGCCTATGGTTCGTTTACCTGATTGGAGCAAAAATTTCTATTTAAACACTGATGCTTCACCAGTCACCATTAGTGCTTGCCTTTTACAAAAATTTGATGACCAGTTGTTGCCTGTAGCCTATTTTTCAAAATCTTAACAAGGCTGAACTAAAATATCCAGCCATAAAGTTAGAATTAATGGCAATTTATAAAGGTGTAATTGCATTTAAATATTATTTGTATAACAGAGAATTTGTAATATTGTCTGATAGTGCTCCTCTAAAAAAATATAAAAAAAACAATCCTCCTGACATTGTAACCAGATTGCTTATGGAATTGTCAGAATATTCTTTTAGATTTGAACATATTCCAGGTTCACAAAATGTGTTGGCTGATTTTTTGTCTGAGATAATTTTGAATCTGTTACACAAACTCTTGATACTAATCCTAATTTAATTTTTGAATTGTATTTTACATACTGTTGACAACAATGAATTGAATAATAATGAGCATTTTGTTAATTATTTGGTTATAGAAACTCCTCATGGTAGAGATCCCCTCTTGGAGGTTCCTCATGAAACATTTCTATCTGAACAGCAAAAAGATACTGAACTTTCTCCTATTTATAATGAAATTTCAGAAAAAAGTCATGCAGAAAACTTTTCCTGCATTTTTGATACATCCTGATAATAAATTGTTAATGTGTGAAAAGTTTTCTATGTACAAAAATGAATATTATCACACTATTGTTGTACCACAATCTCTAAAAGCTAAGGTTTTAACTATTGCACACTTTTCCCACTTTGGACTTAAAAAAACATATGAATTTCTAACTGCCAGATACTTCTGGAAAGGTATTTATAATGACACAGTAAACTTTGTTGCTTCTTGTACTAGGTGTATTCAAGTAAAACATCACCCTGTGCATCCTGCACCTTTGTCACAAACATACACTCCTAAATTTCCTGGCCACACTCAGTGGCGTATCCAGCGAGGGGGCAGTACGGGCAATTACCCCTCACGAGAAAATTAAGTTTGTACTTCATAAAAGGGTAAATTAGATGAATATAAAAAAAAAATATGGATACATATATATATTTCGGACTTACTTACTGAATACTTATTTCGAGCACTAGTAAAACACACATAACGAAATAACCATAAAATTACTGTTAAGTTATTCTTCAGATGAGTAATTTTTGTTAAGTTTTCAAACCTTGCAGCAAAATTTGTCGCAGTTTCTTATATAAATTTTAGCTAACAGGTAACTTTTGTTAGGGTAAAAAAAAAAAGAAGGAAAAAGCCAAAAATTTATTATAGTTAGATCTTACATGCATTGTTAAAAATACCATTGCCAGAATTAAAATTTTTGTTTGAAAAATTGAAAACTTCCCTATCATAATTACATGTATTTTATTATGTAATAAATAAAAAATATATCAGACATCGCTGATTGGGAACTAACTTTCTTACTTTAGTATTTTAAACAGAATAAGAAAACATCAATAATATGCATTGAATATAAAATTTAGTCAGTCTGGACTTCTGAGGGAAGTGCATGACTATGTACTCTTATGAGTTTTGTTCTGTCAGTCCCTAAACGATTGTGATTTAAACTAACGAATTTTCACAGAAGATTCACGGAATGCACATAAATTCTCAATTTATCACAAAATCATGAAAATTGGATCACTTTTAAAATTTGATTTTTATGAACAATAAAAAATTATTTGTATTAATTTTTCAATTGACTAAACATTTTTGAAGACCATAACAAAGACTGATTGATTTTCAATTTTAAAGTTTGATAATGAAATTTTTACGCACTTTAAATTTTTAGCATACAGAATGTCCCAATAAGGTAGTTGGACTATTTCATTTTTTATCTATTAGCGATAAGAGGGCGATGCAAATTGAAAAAAAATGCTCACAACAAGGTAGAAAAAACGACTACATTAAGAAAACGTTCCACTCGTTAATTTTTAAAAAGTTACACATTTTAAATATGTGCTAAAATTCCCATTTAGTAAAATGTGCCCCCTGCACTCATGAGGTGATGCACAAAATCGTAGAATTACACCCTAAGAACTGTCAGATGTATAAAGAGAACTATATTCTGATTTAAACAAATTTTCATTGGCACTCGAAAGGGGAGGGGGAAACCTCACATCATATGATCGTGTTTCTAGAATTATACGAAAATTAAGAAAAGAATTTTTTTTTTCAATACTAGTAATAAACATTTACATTCAAATTAACGTAGTCCCTGTCCATTTTTGCTCAAGATATTTCTGATACGTTTTAAGATGAAAAGCTGAAATTTTGTTTATCTCCTCATTATTATATGGGGAACATTTTACTAACAGGAAATTTTTTGTACGGGCAACATACACCCTCCAAAAAAAAGTATACGAGTAAGAGATAAATTTCCTATTTTAGATTTGCGAATAATAATTGAGTTTTTGTAAAACGCACAACTCGACAGAAATATGGAAAGTCATATTTATACACTGCCTAATTCATATTCTATGATAAATCATTTTTAATGTACGAAACCAACGTAGGAAATTTATCTCTTACTCGAATACTTTTTTTTTTTGGAGGGGGTTTACACAAATTTAAAAACTTTAACTTTTTTAAAATTAACGAGACGAATTCTTCCCGTATATTTCTTCCTATCCTGTTTTAAACATATTTTCATTTTACATCAACCAGTTATCTCTAATAGATAAAGAATCAATGTATGTTACTACCTTTTTGGGACATCCTGCATATAAATGCACATATACACAAACAAATGACTTAAAATTATTCTTAAAAATGCTTTAAATATATTACGTTTATGCAAAAACTTCTTGATGAAATTATCTAAATTTGCGAAACTGTACTAAAAGCCTAACGTCATGAAAATTCAGGCCTTTGTCTGTTATTGGCAGCAATTATTATAATCTCCAATCATTATTATAATCATTTTTGTATCTGTAAGAAGGTACGAATGTAGAGTAAATTTTGAACTAAAAACAACTTTACAAAATTGTGGGTCTTTTCGAATGGGCCTAGCAGAATAAACCAACTCGGGTTTTTTTGAGCTGAGGGAAAAAATAAAATTGGCAAATCTTTATTTCTGTAAAATATCTAGGGATTGTACTAAAATTTGGATAAGCTAAATGAAAATATTTTGCCCGTAAATGCTTTGGTTTTAAAGACGTCCACTCGATAGCTATGAGTGTAAGCTAATTTTCATGTATCGGTTTTTTGAATAACAAATTAATTTTTCCAAAAACATGCAGTTTGAAATAAATACAGTAACTTTTGAGATTTTGAGAAACAAATCAATGAATTGTGGTATAATGGTTCGAATTTAATTTTGGTTGCTCTTTTCTGAGTAATAGATCAAAATTAAATATGTTCTGTTTGTAATTATCTGTAACTATGTAGGTTTAATTTTTATTTCAGTTCCATACATAGTTTTGCATACTATTTAGAGCAGTGAATCATTGAAATTGATTCTAATGGTATAGCAGAAAAATAAAAATGGAATGGGACATAAGTGATTCTGATTCATTTGTCTATTGTTATTCTTCTGGTCAATCAATAGAGATCCTGTACATTCATCACTTTATTTTCTCGTCGTAAATACTTTTGTACTACGTAAGTTTAATTGTAATAAAATTTTTTGAAATTACGGACAACAAATGGTAAAACAGAGACAAAAAATTGGTAATAATTACATATACCCTTTAGAGTTAGGTAAATACGTCGAACTCCACCCCACCCCCCTCGCATAAAACTAAACAAACGCTACAGTTTTATTACATAGATTATTTGCCATGACCTAGACCTAACGTACTATAAAACTTACCTCAGGAAGATTAATAGAAAAGAAATTTTCAACATAGTGCTCCACTGTTGCCCACTCCGACATGGAACTCTGGATCCGCCCCTGGCCACACTATTGCTATTGATCTTGTTGGGCCATTTTCAAATGGAAAAACTGTACTTACAGTTACGGATCATTTTTCTAGACACCTTGAATTAGTACCTCTTGGCTCAACAAATGCCAATGTTGTTGTTGAAGCACTTTTAAAATATTTTACGACATATGGTCGTCCTGCTGTAATTTTATCCGACTTAGGACCACAATTTATTTCTTCTATATTTAATGCTTTTCATGACAAAATAGGTATAAAAATTAATCACTCCTCTGCTGGACATCCGCTATCTAATTCTATTGCAGAATGTATTAATACTTCTATTAAATATTCTGTTAATTCTTTACTATTGGATGGACATAGTTTTGAACATGCACTTTTAATTCATAAATCACTATATAATGGCTCAATTCATTCTTCTACTGGTTTCAGTCCAAATTTGTTACACTTTGGAAGAGAACTGTCTCTTAGTTTTGACACTTTTGATTTAAATGCTACTGAACCATGCCTTAATGACTTTCACACATACAAATTATTAAAAGAATTAGAAAGAATTTATAAACAAGCTTATAGAAATATTCAGGATGCTCAACTTAGTAGAAATTTTAAGCATTCTAAACATGCTAAGCTAAGAAATATTAACGAAAAGGACATTGTTTACTTAAAGTATATTGATAAGTTTAAACCTAAATTTGAGGGACCTTTTCAGGTAATAATTAAACATTTACCAATCTCTTTCAATATTCAAAGATTTAATTCTCTGCACTCTCCGATTAGGCATGTTCATATTGATAGGCTTATTTCTGCTCCTTTGCGAACTAGCTATCTCTGTGACAATTTTCGGCAGAGTGTTCCTTCTGTTGCTCCTGCACCACGTTATAATTTGCAAACTAGACATTGATGTATATATGTGTTTTTACATAATTTTGATTGGGGCCCCGCTTGCTTGAAATGTATGTATGTTGTGTACTATCTGGCTGGTCCAACAGATAACACTTGTGTATGTGAGTTTCATGCTGTGTTTAGCAATGTTTTCTTGGTTTGTTTCATTATTTGTGTGCAGCTGCTTGTTTGGAGTTTTTGTTAGTTAAAAAATAATAATAAGTAAAATTAATGTTTAGGCTTTTTTTACAATGAGTAAACAATGTTTCTTTTGCTTTGATTGAATTTTAAGATCTTTGCTACGTAGCTGTTTAAATTTCAATTTAAGTGAAAAAGGATTTTCCCCTGTTTTTGGATTGGCTTTCCCACTTTGAAATTTTTAGGAAAACTAAATCGTTCGAAATTAATGAGCCCCCTGCACCCCGTTGTTGAGACAAGATTTAATTTTCCCCCTGTGTTTTTCACATTAGTAAGTTTTACTTATACTACTATGTCAAATATTGATTCTTTTGTGAAAATCATATTTAGGTGCTTCCATTCATTCACTTTCCCCTCTTTGGGACTTTGAATGACTGGTGCATGCCTTGCCCTTGTACCTGTTAGGAAACTTATCACTTTCGCGTTTTTGTGGCAAGATTAGAAAATGCTTGTCAGTCATGTGCTGCTTGCAATTTTGTAGACCTTCGCTGTGTCAGCAAGGCTACAACCTTTTCCATTTAAAAACAATTCTCACACTTTTTCTTTTTACACATTTTTTTTTTCACTTTAAACTCGCACATCTTTTTAAATTTTTTGATCTTGTGAATAATTTTTGCATAGAATTGTGTATTTTCGTAGTCCCAAGTTTTTTCTTTTGAATGGTGTATTATGTTCTATGTTGAATTTATGTGTATTTGTATTGTTATTGTGTTTCATATTATTTTTATGTAAACAATTTGTTAACGTACCACATGATTGGTCCTTTCTAAAAATGTAGTTTTCACTACATGACGTTGATGCAAGATTGTTATTTTAATGACCAAGCCAGACTGTTTTTTGAATTTTTATGATTTTGTAATTATAATGTGTGTACATATTTCTTCGGATATAAGTCATAATGTTTTTAACATTATGCTGTATTTTTTAAAGGCCTAATATGTTAAATTAGTGGTACTACGCAGCTTTTGCGAATGTTATAAGTGACTGTTACATATGAACATTGTTTATTACTTCCTTGTACATAGTATAAGGAAGTAATGTGATCCCGAAAAATTTTGGGGGCCAAATTTCGACAAAAAAACCGATTTTGACTACATCTAAATTGAATTAAAAAAATTTTTTCGATGCATCTCATCGTAGGCTATCATGCACGATCATATTAATGCGTCTGCAACTCATTTTGACCAGCGGCGAGTCTATTGTGGCCAGTTTTTCCATGCCGTCTGTACGTACGTACGTATGTATGTAACTCGCATATCTCAAAAACTATTGGTCGTAGAATGTTGAGATTTGATATTTAGGATTGTTCTATGATCTAGTTGTGCACCTCCCCTTTTGGTGACAATCGAATGGATAGTTTATGTACAGGACCGCCCAAAAGATTCGAAATACATTACGCTCTATGGGCCGAAATTCATTAAACTCGCCTAACTCAAAAGCTATTAAGCGTAGAATGTCGAAACTTCATATTTTGGATATTTGTAACATCTAGTTGTGCACCTCCCCTTTTGGTTCCATTCGACTGGATAGTTTATCTACAGGACTGCCCAAAACATTCGAAATACATTACGCTCAATGGGCCGAAATTCATTAAACTCGCATATCTCAAAAACTAATAGGCGTAGAATGTTGAAACTTTATATTTAGGAACATTGTAACATCTAGTTGTGCACCTCCCCTTTCGGTTCCATTCGACTGGATAGTTTATCTACAGAACCGCCCAAAAGATTCTAAATACATTACGCTCTATGGGCCGAAATTCATCAAAGCGTTTTTTAGAGGTATTGGGCTATTTCAAACGACACAGAAGTGATATATGCTGTAAAGAGTTAGAAAATGAATTTCTCCATTAAAAAAAGTGTCTTTATCATTTATAGTTCAGCTACAGGAACACTCAAAAGATTTCCAATACATTACGGTCAATGGCAATTTTAGGGGCATTCATCCATTTCAAGCACAATGCCGTTCTACCACATAAGTTAGGTAATGGTCCGACCACGGTCACGTGACTCCCTCAAGAACTATCCAAAAGTCGCCAAGCTTGGCGACTTTTGGTGTACGTGTGTGCATATTTAACTCTCAAATCTAAAAAAATATTATGAAATTTCATATATAAGATTGTTGTAACATCTAGTTGTGCATCTCGATTTTTGGTTCCAATCTACTGGAGAGTTTATTTACTGAACCACCGAAAAGAATTTCAGTACTTTAATGTCTATGGACATCTTCAATATAATACAACTGTAGACGGTCATTGTTTGGTACATGCCCAAAATCTCGCCGTCTGTCCTCGGCCTTGGCGAGTTTTGGCGAAATATCGCCAAATTTGGCGATATTCAGTTATTTGGTCCATGCCCAAAGTATCGCCATTTGTTATCGTTCTTGGCGAGTTTTGGCGAAATATCGCCATATTTGGCGATAATCTGGCATTGTTTGGTTCATGCTTAAAATCTCGCCAAATGTCGTAGAAATTGACGAGTTTCGCCGAAATATCGCCAAATTAGGCGCCAAAAATTATTTCGTATTTTGTATAACTGTAAAACTTTAACCCGTAGAATTTTGAACTTTTGTATTTAGAACTATTGTAATATCTAACTGTTTTCAATATCTTTTTTGACAGCAATCGACTGAGAATTTATTTACAGGGTTTGCCAAATGACTTTAAATACATTGAGGTGTATGAATGCATTCAATTCATTGAAAGCCTGTGGTCAATGACTACTTTGGCTATCCCCAAAATCTCTCAGACTATCTCGAGTTTGTCGGCTTTTGGTGAAATATCGCCAAATAAAGTGTCAGAAGGAAATCTTTCAAATTGAACTCAGCTTGGCGATATCGAAATATTTGGCTAGAAATCGCTAAATCTTACTATTATTGATATTTTATCTCTTTCAAACAAATAAGTTTAGAGGAAGTGCGTCGAAAATATTTTTGTTCTAATAGACGTGCAAGGAAGTCATGTGTTGGACACATCAGATTTTCAAAATAAGGACTGCATTTTTAAACTGTGCCACATCTTTCAGCAACGTTGCTCTCTTTTTTTTTTTTTTTCTCTTTTATGTGGACATGTTAAAAAAAAAACTGTTATATGTGTTGTATTTTAATATTTTGATTTTTGTATTTGTGCTTGCTGATTTTTTTGTTGTATTTTGATGGCTGATTTTTTTTGTATTTTGGTGGCTGGACTTGTATTAGTAGCTACAGTATTTTTTGGGGGGGGCCTTTGGGGAGATATATGCGATGCAGTTAATCACATATTTATAATTAATTTTAATTCAGTTAATTCACACATTTATAATTACTACTGTTTTCCCTTTATCTATTCTAAATTTAATACTCTTTGCCATTTTTAAATCTCCTATCTATCCATAATGCTATTTAACTTTTTCTTAAATTACTTTGGTTTCAGCATTTGCAATACAGTTTGTTGGTGCCTTTCGTCTGAGAATTCATTTTATTTTCTCCGTTCCCATGGGGCTTTAATAATTTTGCATAGGTTACATTTTATCTCTATTGATCCCCCCTGTGGCGTGTCACATTTAAATTTTAGCATACGCATATAAGGCCCAATGTTTCTTTTCATTTTTACAATCTGGCGATTTATTTGGCGACAGTTCCCTTTTAGCGCTCTGCTCTATCGCCAGTTTGGCTTTGGGTTCTCAGACCTTTTTCACACACACTTCACGCTTTGGTCTCTGCCCTGTAAGGTCACGTTTCATGTCGCTATTTTGCCAGCCACTGCACTAACCGTATATAATTTGTAATTATTTATAATGTCAATAAAATATAGTACAACTCTCTATCGGCATGGAGTTCCGGGTTATTGCTTACTTCCACTATACGATAGAATAGAATAAATTATTTTTCGCAAGTGTAAAATGTTTCCCATTGGAATCTACACCATAGTCGGTGCCTTGTTTATTCATTTCTCGCTGAATTTTATTTCTGTCAATAATCTTATCAGGAGTCTCTGGTGTCACAATTTATAATGACTCAGTAAACTTTGTTGCTTCTTGTACTAGGTCTAAGTCTTGTAAAACAGCTGTCGCTATTCCAGTGGCTGATCGATCAGAAACGCTAAAACGATAACTCGCTAATGCTGTGTTGACCAAGGATTGGCGCATTTGTTTGATCGCAGGAGAACTGCTGGAAGTACCAGGATTCGTATTCACAGTACACATTTTTCTTTTCTTTGTAACACTCATTTTCAGTTTGAAGAATTTTAAGAGAGTTTCATACATTAACAGGTGCAATAGTATCATCGTTTTCACATGTAATTTCTTTACTAGACCGTTTAAGATAATTACGATGTCTCGCTTTTCTGTCAGCAGTTTTCTGTAAAGCCTCGGTGACAGGTCTGTCAAGTGATGCTATGCAACCCTTTCGTGATCTTCTTTGGTCAATGGTAAATGGTTGCTCACAAGCTGGAATTTTTTTCTGGGGATCACACATACATTCAGAAAAGTTTGTGCATTTGCGCGCAGCAATATTAAACAGTGTATCGTGAGCGTGCTTGATAAAATCATGCACTTTCTCTCTAAGCGTTTCACTGGTACTTACTCTACATTGACTCTTTAATATATTTTTACATTTGCTATGATACAAGGTGATCATATCTACTATTCATTTATGAGAAACCGTAGGAATAGACGCTGTAAAAAATATGTTTTTCAAGAGGTCAAGAAAAGAAGCATTTCAATGATGCTGGGAGAGCATCCTTTTATTTCACACGACACAACACAACTAAATCAAAAAATAAAAACGCAGTTTGCTTCTGCACTGCGAAACAACAAAATAATAAAATATAACAAGCATGGGAGAGCTACAGATCACTGGCGCCTTACACCAAAGCATATAGCAGCGAGGGGGGAAAAAAGGGGCTGATCAAGCATTTTCCAACAAGCTGCCCCTCGATGGACAATGGTTCATCAGATTTCAGGTTTCACAAGATAATTAAAATTAATAACAAAAGTTAATTCTTGCAACAATGCTTACACTATGTTAAATTATATAGATTACAAAAGTCTGGTTCGCTGAAACCTACTTAAATAGAAAAAAAAAAAAAAACATTAAAGTAAAATTACAAGAGAACATTTTAAATTATATAGAAAACAAGTAAAAAATGCTAAACAGGAAATAAAATATGTTTTTTTTTTTTTTTTTTTTTTAAATAAAATCAATGTCATTAGTCTATTCTTTCAGTTCAAAGTTGTACAGTAACTGTACTGGCCTCTTTATTACAGCAGTATCAGTTTTCAGTTCACAGGATCGAATTTTACCATCTCTTCCAGGAAAATTTTTTGTTATTTTTCCTAGTTTCCAGAAAGTTCGGGGTAGATGCTCATCGTGCACTAGAACAATGTCGTTGATTTTAAAGTCACAGTTTTTAATTTGGTCAGTTTGATGAGCAGATCTTAAAGATAGAAGATACTCGGTTTTCCATCTTTTCCAAAGATGGTTCAAAATATTTTCCCTTAAACGAAAAAGTTTTAAGAATTCGTCTTTGGTCCCAGGTAAATTTAGATCATTAATTTTTATAGCGGGGAGACACATATTTCGTCTTCCCAACAAAAAATGTGCAGCTGTGAGTGGATATGGTTCGTTCGCATCAGAATAGATGTAAGTTAATGGTCGGCAATTTATCATCGCCTCAACTTCAATTAATAAAGACTCTAGTTCACTGAAGATTAAAAGAAGATTTTCTTATAATCTTCAGAAGAGCAGTTTTCACCGAGCGAACTATTCTTTCATAAAAACTGCCCCACCAAGTGGCTTTTTCAATGATGTACTTCCAAGTTATTCCATGATTGGCATAAAATTTTTTGGCATCCTGATGGTGGATGGCCTTCCAAATTTGCTTTAATTCCAGTTCTGCTCTTTTGAAAGTCTTCGCATTGTCCGAATAAATAATTTTGCACAAGCCTCTTCGTGCAATAAATTTTCAAAAGGCTAATAAAAATTCGGTCGTGGTCATGCCTTTCACAAGTTCCAAATGCACTGCTCTGGTAACTGAGCAGGTAAATAGTAGAATATAGTATTTACTGTCACTTTCCTTCACATAAAGAGGTCCTGCGTAGTAAAGGCCTGTAACAGAAAATGGTGGAGCCTTGCTGATGCGATCACCAGGTAGAGGTGCAACTGCTTGCTGACCAGCACGGACGTTGTACCTCTTGCACACAATACAGTTATTTAAAACAGATTTTACAATCTGTCTTCCTCTCAAGATCCAGAATTTTTCACGTGTTTGTACAAGAGTACTTGAGATTCCTGCGTGCAAAACCTTCTCGTGTGAATTTCTTATAATTAAAGTTGTTAAATGGTGTTTAGCAGGAAATAGTATCGGATGTTTACCCTGAAACGTTAAATTTGACTTTTGGAGTCTCCCTTGTACCAATAGAATATCTTCATTTGATAAAATGGGATTGAACTGGTAAATTTTTGATTCTTTAGGAATCGGTTTTCTAGTTTTTAAACATTTTATTTCATCAGAAAAACTTTCTTCTTGAGCAATTTTCAACCAGTAATTTTTGGCTTGAAGCATTTCATCGGCAGTTAATTCAGTAAATATTTTTTCTTTGTTTATTTTTATATTAGAAATAAATCTGAAAGTCCAAGCGGTTACTCGATAAAGTCTGGTCAATGAACTATATTTTGTTATATCCATGATTTGAACTTTTCTTTTATTTTCTGCAGCCATACACTGTAATATTGTAGTCATTTTTTTAGACTGCTTGTCTGTCACATCGGGTAATTTATTAGGATCTGATAACCTAACTCTAGGCCACTGATTTTCGTGGCAAGAAAGAAATTCAGGACCGTCAAACCATTTTCGGCAGCTTACTAACCTTTTCACTGAACAACCTTTTGTTATAAGATCTGCAGGGTTTAGATTGCCATCAATATGTTTCCAGGATTCTGGATTTGATAAATTTTGAATTTCGGAAATTCGATTTGAAACAAAAGGTTTTCATTTATTTTTGTTGCCCTTTATTCAGTATAGTACAGTTTCAGAATCTGTCCAAAAATTAATATCAGTTATAGGGAGGATTTTCTTGACGTAATCAGCAACCCTTGCACCGACAAGTGCACCCATAAGTTCTAGATGTGGAAGGGTTAATTTTTTTAAGGGGGCAACCCTAGACTTGGACATTACAAAACAGGTTTTAAGTTAGTCTCAGATATTTTATATCTCAAATATGAAACTGCACCATAAGCATTAGGGTTAGCATCTGTGAAAACATGCAATTGTAGTTCATTCTTTTCCTTGCATTCTATAGAGTCAAAATAATACCTGGGAATTTTAAAAAGTGCAAGATCTTCAATTTCTGATAACCAAGTTTTCCAGCTATTTTCCAATTCCCCAGAATAAGTTTTCATCCCAAGAAATTCCCATTACCCACAATTGTTGCAATAAACATTTTACTCTAATTACATAAAGGGCAATAAAGCCTGCTGGATCAAATATCATGGCTGCAATTTTTAAGACATTTCTTTTTGTACAGGAAGTAGGGTCTATTTTAGATAACAAAGGTCGTAATTCTAGTCCCAGATTATCTTCTTTATTATCCCAAGTTAAGCCTAACACTTTTAAGGAAGTATTTTGGGGATCAGGATTAGAAGCAATTAAATTTATATCAACCCATTCTTTTTTGAGATCCTCCGAATTGGTCTTGAATTTTCTCAAGTTCATTCCTGCCTCTCTCAAAATATTTACAGCCTGCTTGGTCAATTTAAGAGCTTCGCTTACATTATCTTCTCCAGAGAACAAGT
Organism: Cheiracanthium punctorium; assembly: GCA_038373885.1. Lineage (NCBI taxonomy): Eukaryota > Metazoa > Arthropoda > Arachnida > Araneae > Cheiracanthiidae > Cheiracanthium > Cheiracanthium punctorium. Next base: position 338,508 of record JAWZYV010010693.1, read on the forward strand.
CATCAACAAAGAGAGGTGAATTTAGCATGTTAAAAGCTTTTTCATGAGAAATTTTGTATTTTTTAATATGATGTTTGATTGTACAAGCCAAGATAAAGGGACTACAGGTAACTCCAAAAGTTGCTCTTGTCATTCAATAGGGTATTATTTTTTCATGATTATCAAAATTTTTATAGGATAAAAATCTTAAGTAGTCACGATCTTCCTCCGCTATAGCAATTTGGAGAAAAGCCTTTTCAATATCGGCTGAAAACGCAATTTTATGTAGACTCAATTTCAAAATTATGTCTAAGACACAGGAGTTCAAGTTAGGACCAGAATTTAAACTTTCATTTAGGAATAAGCAATTATTTTCTTTAGAGGAGGCGTCATAAACAATGCGCATTTTTGTAGTGGCTTTATCCTCTCATATCACCGGTCTATGGGGCATATAGTAACAATCATCAGAATTTTTTTCAGGGCACATTTCAACTATACCTTCTGTGAGTTGTTCGGTTAAAATAGAATTATATTCTCTAAATAAAGTTTCATTTTTCAAGAATTTATTTTCCAAACTGGAAAATCGTCTTTTTGCTACTTCAAGATTATTTTTCAAGAATTCACGAGAATCTTTCCATAATAACCGCATTTCATAACGAGCATTCAAGAATTTTAAATTTTGTTCAAATTCATTTACAATTTCTAGATCAGAAGAACTCCTTTCATTATTCCCAAAAATTCCAATGAATTCAAGATCCCAAAAAGCTTTTAACTGACTACTTATATTTTTTATTGATACCCTTAAACAATTTATACCATTTCTATTGGATGCTATCTGACCTTGAACTGTATGCCCAAATATAGTATCTGCGATATATAAATCCTTAGTTAAATTTTGAACACTTCCCTTTTGAATTTTCCATAAAAAGTCTGATCCTAAAAATATGTTTATTTCATCTTCTAGACCTGTATCTGCTGGTCTATAACCCCTCATTCTCATTGTATCCAAAATTTCAGGTTCCACCGCTTTTACTACAGCGCCTGTTATGTTGTCGACAACAAGAGCTTCGATCTTTAATGTATTGCAGGGCTGCACAATACTACCTAATTCTAGTACGACTACGTCATAACACGACTCATAGGAGCGTCTACGTCTCCAAAGGGATAAACTAACAAATTTTCCTGTCTCACCGGTTTCACTTTTAATTTCCCCACTAAGGATTTTCTCACGAAACATTTTTCTGATCCGCTATCACAAAGTATCCTAGCTAAAACGGTATTATAACCAGCCGAAACAGAAACACAACATGTTTGAAGTAGAGGAGATTTTTGCCTAGTTTTTTGCTCCGACATCATGGATACAATTATACTAGACTTTTCCTTTTCATGATTGTCACCTTTGTTAAATTTAGAGCAAAACAAATTATTATGTGTCGAATTAGGACATTTTAACACTTCTTTAATTTATATCTTTTTTGCTCATCCGTAAATTTTGTACATGAAAGACCTCCATGGTTAGAAGCTTTGCAAAATTGCTTTGCTGACATATTTAAAACTGCGGCTGATGGAATGTTTTTCTTCAGGGAAAAAGCTTTAGTTTTATTTGGATAACTCTCAGAAACTTTATTAGGGGTACTATTTACTAAGTTTGTAGCTTCCTGACACCTAAGTTAATCTTTAATAAAATTTATTAACTCAGTAACCTCGGGATCTTTTTCTGGATCGTGTTTTCTATGAAATTCTAACACGAGTTGCTCCGGCAATAATCTTAACAAAATTGGTAACAATAGGTGACCGCAGGAACCCAATGTGACACTGAGCGAATCTAGGTTCCTTATATAGTGGAATCTCGCTACAACGATATCCTCGATAACGATAATTCTCTCTATTACGATATTTTTTCATAGTCCTGGCTGAATTCCCTTTAGATTAATGTAAAACAGTTCTCTGTATTACGGTATCCTTTAAAACAATAATTCTCTCAATTTAAAAGCAAAGTGACGGATAGTTAAAATCATTTAAAAACAGGTAAAAACACATTGAAATCCGTTATGTAGCACTATCGGTGGCAGCCACCACCTTCTTCAGCACAGCTCTTTCTTCTAAATGGGCGTTCCACCCAGGATCGATCTGCGCATGCGTCATATCATTCACAGCGCCATCTGTGGTTATAATCTGTAGGGCTTCCATATTTAGGGCATAATGACTGTTTTTGTAATTGGCGAGTTTTTGGCTATTGTCAAAGTTGATTTCTATGGGGTGTTCCTGGGCTATTTTTGCGAGGGCAGTAGTGGTTTTATTGAACTTAATGTCAGTTTGATGTTCCTTTTTTCGGTCTTTGATTTTTACTTCCTTGTACGTAGTATAAGGAAGTAATGTGATCCCGAAAAATTTTGGGGGCCAAATTTCGACATAAAAACCGATTTTGACTACATCTAAATTTAATTAAAAAATTTTTTTCGATGCATCTCATCGTAGGCTAGCATGCACGATCATATTAACGCGTCTGCAATTCATTTTGACCAGTGGCTAGTCTACTGTGGCCAGTTTTTCGATGCCGCCTGTACGTACGTACGTAGGTACGTACGTACGTACGTATGTAACTCTCATATCTCAAAAACTATGGGTCGTAGAATGTTGAGATTTGATATTTAGGATTGTTCTATGATCTAGTTGTGCACCTCCCCTTTTGGTGGCAATCGAATGGATAGTTTATGTACAGGACCGCCCAAAAGATTCGAAATACATTACGCTCTATGGGCCGAAATTCATTAAACTCGAATAACTCAAAAGCTATTAGGCGTAGAATGTCGAAACTTCATATTTTGGATAGTTGTAACATCTAGTTGTGCACCTCCCCTTTTGGTTCCATTCGACTGGATAGTTTACCTACAGGACTGCCCAAAACATTCGAAATACATTACACTCAATGGGTCGAAATTCATTAAACTCGCATATCTCAAAAACTGTTAGGCGTTGAATGTTGAAACTTTATATTTAGGATTGTTGTAACATCTAGTTGTGCACCTCCCCTTTCGGTTCCATTCGACTGAATAGTTTATCTACAGGACCGCCCAAAAGATTCGAAATACATTACGCTCTATGGGCCGAAATTCATCAAAGCGTTTTTTCGAGGTATTGGGCTATTTCAAACGACTCAGAAGTGATATATGCTGTAAAGAGTTAGAAAATGAATTTCTCCATTAAAAAAAGTGTCTTTTTCATTTATAGTTCTGCTACAGGAACACTCAAAAGATTTCCAATACATTACGGTCAATAGCAATTTTAGGGGCATTCATCCATTTCAAGCACAATACCGTCCTACCACATAAGTTAGGTAATGGTCCGACCACGGTCACGTGCCTCCCTCAAGAACTATGCCAAAAGTCGCCAAGCTTGGCGACTTTTGGTGTATGTGTGTGCATATTTAACTCTCAAATCTCAAAAACTATTATGAAATTTCATATATAAGAATGTTGTAACATCTAGTTGTGCATCTCGATTTTTGGTTCCAATCTACTGGAGAGTTTATTTACAGGACCACCGAAAAGAATTTCAGTACCTTAATGTCTATGGACATCTTCAATATAATACAACTGTAGACAGTCATTGTTTGGTACATGCCCAAAATCTCGCCGTCTGTCCTCGACCTTGGCGAGTTTTGGCAAAATATCGCCAAGTTTGGCGATAGTCAGTCATTTGGTCCATGCCCAAAGTATCGCCATTTGTTATCGTTCTTGGCGAGTTTTGGCGAAATATTGTTTGGTTCGTGCTTAAAATCTCGCCAAATGTCGTCGACATTGACGAGTTTCGCCAAAATATCGCCAAATTTGGCGCCAAAAATTATTTCCTATTTTGTATAACTCTAAAACTTTAACCCGTAGATTTTTTAACTTTGTATTTAGAACTATTGTAATATCTAACTGTTTTCAATATCTTTTTTGACAGCAATCGACTGAGAATTTATTTACATGGTGAGCCAAATGACTTTGAATACATTGAGGTGTATAGATGCATTCAATTCATTGAAAGTCTGTGGTCAATGACTACTTTGGCTATCCCCAAAGTCTCGCTGACTATCTCAAGTTTGTCGGCTTTTGGTGAAATATCGCCAAATAAAGTGTCAGAAGGAAATCTTTCAAATTGAACTCAGCTTGGCGATATCGAAATATTTGGCTAGAAATCGCTAAACCTTACTATTATTGATATTTTATCTCTTTCAAACAAATAAATTTAGAGGAAGTGCGCCGAAAATATTTTTGATCTAATGGACGTGCAAGGAAGTCATGTGTTGGACACATCAGATTTTTTGTTTTGTCATGCCAATATAGCAGCCCTTTTTATTGGTACTATTGTCTGTAAAGCTTAGTTTATAAATACCGCCGTTTCATCAGTTAAAACGGTATTTATAAACTAAGCTTTACAGACAATAGTACCAATAAACACTATGGTAATGAGAAAGTGCATTTCTCGTAACGTGGAAGGACAGTTGGCATTTTCTGGATGACACATTTTTTATTCCTATCCCCCCTCTTTAAAAAATGGTCAAGGTTTCCTTTCACTGGAACTGATATAGAAAATGATACGTTCTTTTGTCTGAACTTGAGTAAGAATTTTAACCTCCGACAAATGCTATCGAGGTCGATTATTACACGAGGATATTTTAAATTATTTATGAGTTTTGTTTACTTTGAAGTTTGTTTATGAAAATCGAAAGCAAATGGCTAAAAGAAAACAAATATCTATCGAAGTGAAATTCAACATCATAAAAGATTTTGATAAAGGCATGAAGCAAGCTGAGGTTTGCAGAAAGTACGGACTTTCACAGTCGACTGTTGCCAATATCCGATTTCTTTACATGGAATTCAAAATAAATAAGAATAAATTAGAGGGTATGTATTTTCAATTAATATTTAATACATTTTTAGAAACTCTTTTGCGGCATTCAGGTATTATTTATTTAGACATTATATATTTGTTATTCAAATATGCTATAAATATTTATAAGCTATATCGCCGCTAGAATCCCTGGCAAGGCGGCAAGGGTATTTAACTAAACTTTGTGAGTGTTGTGAAAATTACTGAAAACTATAAACATGTTTTTTTCCTTTCATTTATTATATATTACTTGCGAGGATGTGCTGAATGAAAACAGAACACTTTCTGGTGACACCGCAGGGTATGGGATATATGAAGAACAAAAATCTTTTCGTTCCAATATCGGTTCTCTCTATAACGATAATTCTCTTTACAACGATATATTATTTTGACCCCCAAAATATCGTTATAGAGGGATTTCACTGTACTTATTTCAACTTTATCATACAGAGCTCTTAATGCATTTATATTCAATGCTGATTTCACTGCTTCAAGATTTAAAATTTTGTTCATATGACAGCTTATAACATTTTTACGTTTCCCATAACGTTCTTTAAGGAGCTTCAAACTAGCTAAATAATTCTGTTCATTGAGCTCAAACCCACTTACGATGTTATACGCAGAGCCTGACAACAATGATTTTAAATACTGAAACTTCTCAATACTATTTAAAGCTGGATTACCATCAATAGAATTAGTGAATGAATTGTAAAAATCAAGAAATGTACTTGTATCACCAGAAAATTTATCGATAGATATTTTTGGCAGCTTGACTGCCGATGCATGATTATTTTTGGTTTTCGGATTGGATTCTGAAGAATTTTTACTTTCAGTATCAGCATTACATTTTTTAAGCTGATTTTTAATTTTAAATTTCAAACCTAAAACTTTTTCAGAGTATTCTTCAACAGATTTTATTTCTTTATCATATTCAGTCTTATCAGTTATCAATTTTAGAATCAAATTCTTTCAACTCTTTTTCTTTTTCAATTAAAATATCAAAAGATTCTACCAGTGAATCCATATCTATTTTACTTACATCACTTATAAATAATGCTTCTGATTTTGCTACTAATTTTGTAATTGACGATATAATTGTGGATCGTTTCACTTTGAGTTTTTCAAGAGGATTCATGTTTACAAAATTCAGTAACTTAGAACTCATTTCATATAACACAGTTTCAAATTAAAGAAATATTTCTTAAATCAAGTTAACAAGCAAAACAACAACAAAACTTTTCATTCTAATATTATCAAGACTCAACTTTCATACGATATTCATACAATTTCTTTTTTCAAACAGTTCAAGATTTTATATATATATATATATATATATATATATCAAGATTAATAGTTCAAGATTTTTCCATATACATTTCAGAAACAAAATATATCGAAAGGTACATTACCTATCTGCCGGGTGCAGTTCGGCACCATGTAAAAAATATGTTTTTCAAGAGGTCAAGAAAAGAAGCATTTCAATGATGCTGGGAGAGCATCCTTTTATTTCACACGACACTACACAACTAAATCAAAAAATAAAAATGCAGTTCACTTCTGCACTACGAAACAACAACAACAACAACAAAAATAAGTATAACAAGCATGTGAGAGCCACTGATCACCGGCACCTTACACCAAAGCATATAGCAGCGAGGGGGGGAAAAGGGCCGATCAAGCATTTTCCAACAGACATTCTTTGATAAATTGACACTAGTTTTGTTGCAACCGTATCAGCAATTAATGAAAATGCAGGTTCTTTGTTACCTTCTTTTGGAGCCAAGTTGAACCTTTCTTAGGCCAAACATCTTGCAATGTCTTCATAGGTAGGTAGTTTTGTTGATGAAAGTTCTTTTGGTTCACCAAAAAGAGGGCTTATAAATGTCTTTTTCAGATTAAATTTAGAAATCTTCGACATTCTTGTACTCTCTTTGCATATTATTATAATAATTATGCTTACTTTTTTCATACTTGATAATAAATAAAATAGTAGAGTAGTATACAAACTAAATCATTAGTCTAATAACATTTAAACAAAGAGGATAAATGAAAACTTTATAATTACAGAGTTAAATCGTAGTACTTACACTACAAAGTATATGTAGCAATTATTGCAGGCGACTAATGAAAAAACCTAGCATATTATGACTTTTTCCAGACATCATGTGATCAGGAGAGAAAGGCGCAGGCGCCCTCTATCTTTTTCGCTGGTATATGTGTGAACGCATAGAGCGCTAACCAAGTGGTGCAAAAAACAGCGCTGGTGTAAGGTTATCCGGCGCCAGCCTGCACAAAAAGCTAACCCCCCCCCCCCCCACCTCTTTTTTTTTTAAAGGAGAAATAAGTTTTAAAGAAATCATTTGTTGGAAAAAAAAAAAAAATAAATTTATTTATCGGGAAGAATGAATTCTTCTGCATTTCATATTTACAAACTTTTCTGTAATTTCTTTTGTATCTATCTGCTGACAGATTTCATCTTCAATAACAATCAAAGCTAGATATATGAGTCTTTCCTGAGATATACTTGACCGTAAATACGTCTTGATCAATTTTAATTTTGACAATGATCTTTCGCTACTAGCAACACTAACAGAAATGCTGAGTAGTATGCGCAATATGATATTCAAGTTCGGGAAGCACAATTTATTTGACACAATTAAGTTCAGAATATTGAATGGGTTATTCATACCGGCTATAAAAATGTCTTTGGAAGCTACTATTTCGTCAAAAAGTTCTTCTGCTTTAATATCTTTACTATCACCATATTGTAACAATTTTTCTAAATTACTGCATTTTATTTCCAAATCTGCATTATCGATTTCCGATAAATTACACAAGAAACTAAAATTATCGCAGTGATTTTTCATTGCGTCAAATCTTTCATTTAATGATGCCCAAGCTGTATCCAAAATTCTAAAAAAGACATTTATCCTAAATTCCTTGTTGATGTATAATATGTGCGTCTATGATTTTCAAGAACGCTGAGAAAATAACACAGGAAAAAGAGATCAGACAATATCTCTCGGTGAGAAAAATGGAATTATCTTTATAGCAATTTGATAAAGCTTTCTCCCTTATTTTAGCTTTTTTGCTAAAGAATTTTTCAACTCAGCTTAAACCCTGCCTGTAACAGATCACAATTTTTAGTTAAGTGGTAGTAAAACAGTCTCTCTGCGTCAAAAATCCCCCAACTGGTTTGTGTTATTTTTGAAAATGCGTCTTTCAATATTTAATTTAGTACAGTTAAAAAGATTCAATTTGCTGTTTAAAATTTACGACTAAGTAGTTGATTTCCTTCTTAAATATTTGAGCTGTGAAACATAATTTCTGATACATTTTTTATTTTTTTGTTTAAAATTGTTCTATTTCTTTTAAATTAGCATATGTTAAATTCGCGAGCACAGCGAATTATCGGTGCTAGGCAGGCACGTATCTAGAAAAACATTTCGGAGTGGGGTTTAAGAAATTTCGGTGGGGGGGGGGGCAGCTCCAAGCAGTAAAAAAGGCAGAATTTTTCACAGAAAGACTGTATCATTATCATTTTTAGTAACAAAAATCAAAATTAAATACGTCCTTGGTGCTAGGGGGAATTTTCCGGGGGTGGGGGGCGTAGCATCGGGCACCATTCTAAACTCAAAAACTGAGAAAAGGTTGATCTGCGTAAAAGGGGCTGACTTTTTTTACATTTTCAGTGGGGGGGCACACACCCTATGGCCGCCCTTGCTTTTACATATAGTAATATATGTTTCTAAAAGTTTTTACTTCCCTTTTACATATAGTAATATACAAAACTATACCCAGGGGTTTGTCCTATGTATCCGGACCCTGCCCTTTCTGAAATTATCACATTACATATATATCCTATATGTGTGTGTGTGTGGGGGGGGGGAGAGTATTTATATATAAAATGATGATATTCAATCAAACAGACCTCCCCTCTCTCCACCCCCCTAAAAAAATGTCGGACCCCCTCCAAAATTATTTTCTGGGTACGGCCCTGGTAATAAATGTTCCTGATCTCCCCCCCCCCCCCCAAACACACACTTGGCTACGGCCTTAGAACACATTTTATCAGACAAATAAACAAATTATATATACACTGCAATCATTATTAATATAAAACATATCTTCCTAAAATCTGTCCATTTTTAAAAAATTTTTGCTTTGGGGACAATTTGGCGCCCGCCTGCAAAGAAGACCTTGCAGGCCCGCTTCCGCCGGCCCTGGCAAAAAATATAGAAATCCAAACAAATGTATTTTTAGATTGTATGCAAAATAAATATTAATATAATAAGCCAAGCTAATGAAGAAAGTGAAAAATAAAGCAAGATATTTGCCTTTAAAAGCAACAAATGATCAGTCATCCATACTGACAGAATTTTCTAAAGTTAAGCATATTTGGCTTAGTTGCAGATAATTACTATTCTACATTAGGACTACGCAAGTTATTTTTTATAGTTTTACAACAAATGTAGTGGTTAAAGAAGACAAGTTTCACGGGGGTAAAAAAATTATGCAAGTCCTTTATTATGTGAAAAAGTTCAAATTTTTCTCAAAACTTAACAAAATTTTGAAATTTTAAGCCGTTTGCGAAGGCAAAAAAACTCATAGATTTCGGGTTTTAACCTGTTAATAGGCTTGTGGTTCGTCACCATTTGCGCACTAGCCGATTTCGAAATTTGAAAATTCAATTTTTTCGATCCACCCTAATGCACATTCTTGTTCATGGCAATGACAAAAGTACAGTTGTAGGGAGACTTTTTTGAAGCCAGGGTTGCCAATTTAGTCACTTTGTGGCTATGGCTACAATTGGCCATGACAGTCTGTGGCTACATCTGCCAAATGCAAAAATTTCTTCTAATAAACCTGCACTCAAGGGTTTAAAGTTGAAATTTTGAAAAAACCCATTTGCATTTTTTGAAGTGAACTTTAAAAAAAAAACCACCCGAGTTTTTTTTTGGGTTGTGCAAAATCATAACAACTCTGATTTTTTCAAAGAATATTGATTCACACCTAAAACAATGATTTATGATTATTGATTTACATATAAAGTAAGTATACCCAAGCCCTGGCTGCATGCAATAATTCAATGAACTTTTCAATGAATAATAATGAACTTTAAAAAAAAAAAACCCACCCGGTTTTTTTTTGGGTTGTGCAAAATCATAATAACTCTGATTTTTTCAAAGATTATTTATTTACACCTAAAACAACCATATGCGATTATTGATTTACATGTAAAGTAAGTAAGTATACCCAAGCCTTGGTTGCATGCAATAATTCAGAAAAAAAAGATAGTGTTACCAATAACGAATACTGCACAACTAACTCTTTATCACATTAGTTCAACTCAGCCATGGTACATCAAATCATGGCTTAGTTGAACTGACAACCTCACCCCCCCCCAAACATTGCCTCAATCAAAATTCAAAACAAACTTCCTGTTTTTACTAGTTGCAGTGGGACCTGCTAAAGTGACTGCTTGAGTAAAGAGACGACCTGTCTATAGTGACCACATTTGTGCAGTTTCACTTTACAATCACCACACTTTACCACTTTTGTAAAGTGACCATCTTTATAAGGAAAGCCGTTTTCTTCTTTCTGAGGGTGGTTACAATAGACAACTTACCGTCTTGTCTCATTTTGCTGTTCAGAGTGACATAACCACACACAGGTGTAGTTTTATTTTCCTTTATTTTATAAACTCTTGATTAAACTTATAGCTGGCACTTACAGATGATACAAAGACACAAATTTAAATTTTACATAACCGAGCGAACACCTTCGGTATCAACAGGGATATATTTTTTTGGAGCCATCATCTCCACATCTTTCTTTGCTACTCGAGAAGGCCCTCTCTCTCTCTCTACTGTAGGGTTGCCATTAACTTTCCGTTTGCTTGGTGGCGTCCGTTATAACAAGTTCCACTTATTCAGATGTTAGATATGCTTATACTTGTTAGAAAACTATAGGGTACATATGTATTATCCCGGTGGTCATTTCTGCCAAATGATTTTTGCATCAAATGTGCTGGAAAAGTGTTGCCAAACATATTTCTAACCATGAATTATTTCATTTGTCCGGTATTTTATCTTGGCAAAAAATTGCTCATCTTGGCAGACCGCTGGGATAATACGTAAGTACCAATTATAGCACTTCACATTTATAACTAAATTAGCAATAGAAATTTTCATACCTTGCTTTTTCTTTTTTCAGGTATTTCAGGAATGAAACGAAAAAGTCCAGTTATATCACGTAGAAGTGGATTATTGAGTAATGGAAGTAATACTCCTAAGCACAACATAGCTCAATCTTCCACTACACTTACTGTTTCAGTTCCAAATTATGGAGGATCGGGAGGTAACACTCCATCCGCATCATCTTATTTAACTTGCTGGCCCCTAGGATCAACATCTGCTGATGAACAATGTATTGTAGATGAAGTGGCCGATTTGGTATGTTAAGTTCATTGTTTAAAATAGCTGAAAATGATGATTATACAACATGAATTTTTTTATATTCTGGAGTTTTTAACCCTTTATCTACTGACTAAGAATTGCTAAGAATATGAACTTGAAACAGTTTTTTTTCTTTTGATTTTGCTAAACAATTAATGATCAATACTGATTAATGTAATATAAAAGAAAATTGAAGAAAATTATAATAATAAACACTAGCTATACATGATGACTGTTTCATATGCAATTAATTAGTCTTTTTCAAAAGAGTTTAGTACAAACAAAATGAAGAAGTCAAATAATGCTTTGAATGATACACTTTTTGGGAAATCTGATCCTTTAAATCTCAAAACTAACATCTGCAATTCACTAATGTTTATACATATATGTAAGGAAATTCGCCGCTCTATGAGTAATGCAACTTTGCCTCTCTCCGAAATAATTGCAGTCGATGCTGGCTTAGGTTAATCTGGATCTTTATTATTTTTCATACTTTGTTGGAGAAGGACCAGCGACCTACCGACACACTTGTTGCCGTGGCTAACGAAATAGACAGGCTCTGGTGGTCACTAGAGATGAGTTCGGGCTCATTTTTTGAAGCCCGAGCCCGAAGACTTTTAATCCGAGCCCGAGCAATATTATTAAAGTTGGAGCCCGAGCCTGAAATGTCAGCTAAAGACAAATAAAATTAACTACTTCATTAATAGGATACAATAAATTTTGGAGCTTCACACACCTTCTAGTCTCCCGTGCTGCTATTTTTTTTAAATAAGTACGTCTATTTATCCCATGAATCACTTTTTAAAATCTGTTTCAAGGAGTATGTTCAACAAAGGAGAAATTTTTCACGAGCCCGATCCCGAACGCAATCGTGAATTACAGAGCCCGGGCCCAACTCGGGCTCGGACTTGCTTTCGGGCTCGGGCGGAGCCCGTCTCATCTCTAGTGGTCACACCTACTTTTGAAGTCACGTGACTAAGACAGTGAGGATCTGCTCTTTTGATACACTAGCACTTACTCAAAGAAATACATACACACTCAGATAATGCTTTAAAACAATTTATTTTTAGACTTACCTTTGATAAAACATTTACATTTATTTAAGAATAAATATTATCTAATCTTGCTAATCAAATGAACACTTCTTTTTACATTTCCTTTACTTTACGTACTAATACCCATAGGAACTTAATAAAATTAAAGTATAACTATTGGATGAAACATTTTTTTTTCTTAAATCAAGTTTTCAATATAAATAAATTTAAAGAGCATATCAGCAATAAAAATCTCTGAATCTATTTCTAATGAAGTACATAATTTACTTTTAAGTACAAATAAAATAATCCAATTTTTATATGACTAAATAAATAATATATGTTATCAATATCTTTTAGAAAAGGATACTACAAAATTAATTACAAGCAAATTTTAAAAACATATGGATAAATACAAAACAGGCGCACTTTTTGTATGCCTATTAATTTTATGGAGACACTCACTCATTTTCCAGAGATAATTAAATGTTATTCCATTCCTTCTTAAAAGTGCATATAAATGGTATTAAAATTTTAGTTTGTTAAAAAACATTTGGTTCGTATGCGTTATGTAATGTAAATTATGCTACCTCTAGTAATTTCTATTTTTAATCAATCATCAATAAAAATCTAAAAAGATTGAAAGAGATAATTATTAGACAAGCAAAGCTTATGACCCATATTTAAACCCAGGTAATATTTCAGTAGTTTGCTCTCAATAGCATTTTTGAAAAAACACTTTTTCTAAGAAGTTTGTAGAATCAATACAATTACATTTTAAAATTTTATCAACATTAGACACTTTAACATTATTAATAAACATGTTATAAACCAAATATTCAAAAATAACAAAATCATTAAAATTTACAAAAATAAATACTTACTTTAGTGTTATCCTTTATATTCCATCGTTTCTGATAATTATCCATTTTCTTCAGGGCAATCACAAATGCCATCTAAACAGGATAATGCATTTCTCTTCAGATTAGAGGCACGATTCTCGAAACTAGTTGTCTGCAAGTATTGCTACTGTTTGTTAAATATTTGGGAGTATTTTTGAAAATGCTAAGCACAGCATTTTCAGAAAGTTCTGGCCTTTAATTTTGATACTCTTTCATCTCACCTTTGGAGATTACCTTGTCAGCACGAATAATTCGTTCTTGTGGAAATGTTTAAAGCATATTGAGGTCAATTTCAAAAGTGTTAATTCGGTAGGAATGGTGACTCAATTTCAAAGTAGATGAATATTTTAAATGAACACAGCTTTCAAATGTAAATTGTAGACAACACATTAAAATAATATATTTTTCTAACAAATCCCACTGTACACAGAACGACAAACTTTGTATGCACAAAGATTAAAAACATAACACTGAACACTTCAGAACACAAACAGATTTCCAGAGCAATTATACCGTGATTACACTGCACATCCAAGGAATTTTCAAAGTTGATGAATGTTTTAAATGAACACAGCTTTCAAATGTAAATTGTAGAATACACAATAAAATAATACCTTTTTCTAACAAATCCCATTGGACATAGAAAGACAAACTTTGTATGCACAAGGATTAACAGAACACAATGAGCATTTCAGAACACAAACAGATTTCCAGAGCAACTACACCACGATTACACACTGCACATACTGCGGGACCTCTTCAAAACTAGGTAGAAGCGGGTTATAGTACAGATTTGGTAGAAGCATAAAGATGAAAGGATAGAGGATGGAATGTTGTTATCATGAGATTGTGGGTAGTTACTCAGGTATTCTATTCATGGTATAATTTAATATTTTGTGGATTATTATAATATCCGTCAACATTAGATTTTTTCAAACTATTTTTTGATGATGAGTTGATAAAAATTATTGTTGAAGAAACTAACAGAAAGGGTGTTCAATTTTTGAACACTATCACATTGAAAAAAAATTTCAGGTACATAGATTGAAATAAACTGGTTCTAAGGATACAATGAGATGATGATATTTTTTGGTATTCTATTCAGAGGTTTATTCAAAAGCCTGAAATGAAATGGTATTAGTCAAGAACTCAACTCATAGAAATGTTATTTTCTTTGCAAGTAATCTCTGAAGTTAGATTTTCCCTTTTGATGAAATTTCTACACTTTAACACTTAATAACAATATAATAATGATATTTCAAGTAATATTTCAAATCCCAAATTGCAGAAAAATTAGGTTTATATTTGATTATCTCAGGCTAAAGTTTTCACGCCTATATATGTCAATGAGGGATATTTTATTTCGAGTTAAATTTTTACTGTAACTACATTTATGGAGTCTTGTGCATTTTACTTTTAACATTTTACTTTGCATTACATTCTTGTGCATTTTACTTTGAAAAGAAAAAGCCCAATTTAAAATGGTAGAATATTGCTATAAATTGGAATAAACAATGTTGGTTTAGAGAACCTGTAAGTACAGTGTCATTTGTTTAAAATTTCTTGGTTACCAATTAATGTACTTTTAATTAGTACCAATTAGTGTAATCAAATTGCTTAATTCTTGCATTCATTGATAATTTCTTCATAAACGTTTCCATGTAGCTTCTCTGGGAGCATTCTACCTTGTGTGCATGTTCGATCTTTCAGTTCATATTGGAACAATACGATTCTTAGATGACTGGAAAATTTGCCAATATGCAGTGATTTTTTTAGCTTGGCAAAATAGTAGGAATGATCCATAAATTTTATTTTTTAAAATCTCATATCTTCAAATTTCCATTGTTGTAAAAACAGCTAAATGAAAATAAAATCATAATTAAATTGGGATTGTTTTATCCCTTTCAGTTGTATGATCTTAAACACTCATCCCCCCAGTACATCCACAGAATTCAAGACGTAGACGGGAAATCCATTTGAAGATTTCGACCGCGGAACCTAGGGTCGGTCAGTTGTAGGAGGGACAGATTTCCTACTAGCGGGCGTTTTCCGTTTCCCAGAGCTCCCCTGTCACGGTGTATCTCATTTATCACTAAAGGACTAGAAAAGCACTCTTCGCCGCAAAAATTGCATGGGATTAGAGGGATGAAGAAAGAAATGTGCATGTATTTTAGGCATTTGCAGTTTTACATTTTATGATCAAATTAATAGTAGTAACATGATCATTTTATTTTTCTATAGTAATACTATATAGTGTTCTATTATAATGTAATTGTTCACTGTGACACATTTCAGATCTTGAGATAAAACTCAATTCCTATTCATAGATTTTTCAGGAAAGGTAAAAATTTGATTAAAAAATATTTTTTTTTAAAATGGAGCATTTTCCTATATGCAGGATAAATCAAATTTAAAATGCGTATATACAGTTAAACATACTTAAAATTGCAAATGAAGTGAAATATGTTTTTTACAGAATGAATGAATTAAAAAAATAAGTACATATCTAGTATTTTTTTATTTCATTTCAAATTATAATTTAAAAGATGATGATTGAAAAAAAAATTTCTCATCCAGATTTAATAAGAATTCATTTATATTAACACCAGTTACAACTTGGAAAGTTTCATTAAAATAAGACACATGAGAGAAATTTGGTTATGTTATAGACAGTTCATGAAAAATCGTTTTTGAGTAAGCATGGTTTAAAGTTACCTTACTGTTTTTAGTATAAGTTTCAGTAACCTAAGTTTAATTTGTACTTTTTATCTTTTTTTAAATAAGAACTCATAACTTAGTTTGTCAGGCTTGTGTTTGTGAGGCTCGCTAACTTGAACAGATTAATTCATCTTATAAATCTGCTTTTTTTTAACACAAGCCATTATAACAATGCACACTATCCTTTCTAAAACATATTTCATAATCTCGGGGCTACTAAATAATTACACATAATATAAACATAGCAAAACAAATATTTATTTAGGTAGTTGTGCGCGTTACAATTAAATTCTCTTAGAACATCAACAACCTCATCTCTCTGCAACCCGTGTTGCCAACGAGACAAAAGAAAAGAAGGAATGAAGGGGGAAAAAGTTTAAGTTTGGTGGTTTGTGACAGTCTTCCCCTCAAACTGTATAAGTCGTCCTCGGCATACAGCTTGCCTTTCTTGGTGGCTGTTTCCTTGTTGGGGCAGACCGTTGTTTATTTTGTCCTTGTGGGCATCTTGGTCGGTTCTGCAGTGCTGGAACCTTCTTTTTGGGGCGGCCTCTGCCTCGCAGGGGATTCACAGGAGTGGCCTCCGGTCCTACATAGGGGGTCAAACATGAAACATGGTAAGGACCTATGGGAGTAGAATCATCATTAGCAGTTAATGTATAAGAGACTGGTGATCTCTGTGATGAAATAGTGTACGGGCCATCACGCCTTGGCATGAACTTTGATGTTCTATTCTTTTTGGCCTCACTATGAGGGTGAACTTTCACCCATACTTTATCACCTATTTTTAAGAGGGGTGCCTTTCTGAGTTTTTTATCTGCTTGTTGTTTGTGTTGGTCTTGATGGGTCTCCATGTTTTACCGGACCTGTTTGCTAAACTTGGCAAATTTTTTTAAGTAGGGCGTGATTTCAGGGACGAAATTATCATTCTCTATGACACTCCTAAAATCATGAGTAACATCGTCTATTGTTCGTGGTTCACGCCCGAACATAAGGTATGCTGCAGTTTGACCGGTAGAACTGCATTTTGCAGAATTTAGGGCGAATCTGATAACTGGCAACTTTTCACACCAAATTGTGTGATCGTTACGAACTAGCATAGACAACCGGGCTTTAGATCTCTGTTTTTTCTTTCCACGAGGTTAGCTTGTGGGTGGTAAACTGGGGTTAAAGATGGTTTAATTTTCAACAGGAAGCAAACTTGTTGCATTACCGCACTAATGAATTGTGGACCGTTGTCACTGACGACACGTCTTGGTAGTCCGTATCTTAGAAAAACTTCTTCGATTAACGTGATTGCACACTCTTTAGCTGTGGCATAAGTTAGTGCGAATAGTTCCACCCATTTGGTTGTACAGTCTTCCACTATGAACACCCATCTTTTATCGTTGCTTTTCAGCAACGGTCCAAATAGATCTATAGAAAGAATTTCAAATCGTTGATTGTAGATCGGGGTTTACAACAGTCCAGATGGCTTTTGGTTGCTAGGTTTATAACGACAACTTTCAGGACAGTTTTTTATATATTCAGTAATGTATCTTCGCATACCAGTCCAGTAGTACCGCTTTGAAATTCTGTCATACGTTCCCTCAATTACGTAATGGCCTGCGGACGTAGCATCATGATGTTCTTTTAGTACTATAGCGTAAACTCGGGCGTTGCAAGAGCGACCAAGGAGACGCTATAATTGACCTATGATCAGGCTAGCCGCAGCACATGGCGTTGTGAAAAAGTCCTACGAGAAATACAATATTCGGTGACCACAAAAGATATGAAAAGAAGGAAACCAAAGACTTACCCCAGCAGTAGTTCAGGGCTTGAAGATCTTCCGTGAGAGAAAAGGGAACCACACATAAAAGACGAACACTTTAACTAGAGACTTACTAACAGGAAAACTTTATTCACTGGTAGAATGTACGGTACATTAACATTAGTGTGAAAGAACATTTAATGGGGTTTTATTCAAGAAGGAGATAGATTATACATGATGTATTTCAAAAAGGTAAAATGGCGCACACGCCATGTAATACGGTCAAATACTACAGAAAAAGGGGAGCTTGCAGCATTTTTATCTTTTGAAAAATTTAAACCGAAGTAATTTAATAAGGAGGGGGTGTCTTATTTGCCTAACGGAGACTTATCGGTCATAAAACATTTACTACGGTACTGTTCCTGCCGCCTCCAGCAAAAAGGCCACGTTGTTCGTGTTGGGGAGCACTTCCTTAGCGCGTCGTACTTATGGGGTGCCGAAAAAGGTGAAGTGAAGTCTTGCTCTTTCCAGACGGCTCGCCAACGCCAATTATCTCGGCAACCTCGACTACACGTCACAATCAGGGAGGAGAAAGCGCCGCGATTGGTTCAAAGGTAAGCGCGGGCAGAAAACCCCTGACGTCATCCCGGGGAATGATGAAATACTTTGCCGCGGAGGAGATGGCCGGATTGCCAGTGGCGCTTATGATCCTCATTATGAAGAGTTGGCGAGATGCTTGAAAATCGCACTGACTGTTGAAGAAGGAACACGTGGTGCAAGCGTGCCGCCATCTTGGAAGCACACAAAAAAACTGGCTAGCCGGGAAAACATTTTAAAAAGGAAAAGGGGGGACGAACCAGGAGTACACACATGGTAAAATTAATACTTATGGAAGAAAATGCAAAACAGGAATACATGTGATATTTCCATCACATGTTCCTCCCCTCACATCGAGAGAAAAAATACTAAAGCCAAGGAAAATAAAAATTTTTTTTTTTGTGTTGCAAGATCCCCTTTTGTACAAAAAGTGACATGCACAATATAAAATGACTACAAGAGGTATAAATAGGAAATCAGGACATACTGTCCTTACACCAAATCTGGGATGGTACCATATCATTCCATGTATCACAGTAGTAAGATACTCAAGAAAAGGTAATGCAGTTATGCTATTCGCTACATCTGATCTCACATTATTAGGCATGTCATAAATAAAGCAAGAGAAAAAAACTTTGAAGCATCAAGAAAAAATTTAAACTAATTAGCAAAAATGTACAATCAATTGTCATGAGATACAGTAAGAGAAAAAAACGTTTGGCCAAAGAAACACAAAAAAAAAAATTGGGCTAGCAAAGGATCCT
Source organism: Cheiracanthium punctorium (assembly GCA_038373885.1). Taxonomy (NCBI): domain Eukaryota; kingdom Metazoa; phylum Arthropoda; class Arachnida; order Araneae; family Cheiracanthiidae; genus Cheiracanthium; species Cheiracanthium punctorium. The sequence goes on from JAWZYV010010693.1 coordinate 357,585, forward strand.
TTGTTTATACCCTAGCACATCATAATACAGTAAAAGCTCGACTATCCGGAAAGCACGGGAAGCGTCGAATGCCGGATAAGTGAAAATTCCAGATAGTTGAGCTTGTAAAAAAAAAGATAGAAACATTCGCCGGCAAAACCAGAGGGGGAGGGGAGAGGGGCATTATGCGTGTGCATACTGCTCAATTTTTATTTATGCAGTTTTGTAACAAGATTTTAATTGAATTTATGCTAATGCATGTTATATTGCAGAGTTTAAAGACGTTACAAGACTTTTATTATAATATGTCTTTGCATCCTTGGGAAGATTAATAATAAATTAAAGTAATAACATCTGCGGATTTTCAGTGCTTAAAAGCTTTACACTAAGAGAGTGATAAAATAATAATAATAAATTGAGTGTTATTTCCTGCCCCCCCCCCCTCCTTCCTCTTCAGTTTCTGTTCAGAGATAACATAGTCAAATCATTGGAATGCTTTAGCCGGAAAGTAGGTCACGAATCACTACATTTAAATAATCTGCAATCAGCATTTCTGCTATGTGTTTATTTTAGCGCGAAAGATGAAACATATCATAGTTCTGAGTTAATCATTAAAAAATATATAAAAGAACTTTTTGAAAATAATGTAAACATATTGCTATAGTAATGAACAGTATGATCACTGTTTTATCTCCTTGTTGTCCCTTCTGTGCTTGCAGACGCAACAGTGAAATGCTGTGTTTTTGTATTTTGTAATCATTTAGGCTTTTTTTCTTTCGTATTTTTAAACACACCATTGTAATTTATAGAAATATTAGTATTCTCTGGTAATTGGAAATTTGCACCTATTGCCACCGTACTGTTTGGACAGCTGGAGAGGAGAGGCCACCGTACTAATCAATCTTTTGAGAAGACACAAAAAAGAAATAGAGGGAAGCTGAAAATTTTCCGGTTACTTGAGCTTTCCGGTTACTTGGATGCCGGATAATCGAGCTTTTACTGTATATACACTCTCTGGGTACCCAAAAGTCTGAAAAAAAAAAAAAAAAAAACACAGTACATGTACATAATATATTTGTAAGTAGGAACCTGAAAGAAAATATTACACTAAACAAGAACTCAATAAAATATTGCTGTAGCTTATGGCTGGTGAAGAAAAAAAAATTGTAAATCAGGTACTATTGTAATGGTACAAAGTGAGACATTCAGGCTGCAGCAGGTGCATGTGTTGACACTACACAAAAAGAAAGAAGTTGAATAAAAGGGTCAAAGGGAGTGGCACACTATCTAATGAGAAGGCTGATCAGTTCCTTCTCATACACTAGAATCATGTGACCAGAAAGTTTAAGATAGTCTTTAAGAGGAAAGGGAGTCATCAAGGTATTGTGAGAGATGAAAACCATGCACACGAATACTCACATTATGTAGTAAATTTAACAAGTTACATATGAATTAAGAAAAACACTTCCATAATGTTATTACACGAAACACATTTAGAACACTGGAAATGTTATATTGCAGATATACAATGAGAGTGAAATTATGAGTGGAATGAAAAAAAATTTGCAAATAACACTTCAATGCGAAAAACTTGGCTATATGAGCACTGTCAGTCATCTCCACTCCTTGTAGGCGAGTATGGGGAGCAGGACTCTGCAGAAGTGTGCTATCAGGTAAGGAGGTTTCAGGCATCAGACAGGGAGGGGAGTCATCATTCACATACCCATTTTGGGGGGCAGTCGAAATGGGAGACAGTTCAGGAGGGGGTGTTGACATCTGAGATACTCCAGACACTTCTGCCACTGGAGACTGAAACGGGGTGGTAGGACCTTCCATCACGCCATAGGGTTCAGTCCGTGAAGACACAACACCCACTGTTTCCAGTTGTGATGCACCACCAGCGCACTCATCCCAGTTACAGGGGACAGCAGATGTTGAAGACACATGAGGAAAGGAAGGAACTGCAGTTGGGGTGGCCTGACATCCTTTTTGGTGCTGTGGGGTCTGAGATTTATGAAGTGACGCTGATTCTTTCAGATGGTCTTTTCGTCTTGGCACCTTCCATATGGAGTCTATGTGAATAAGTGATTCAGTAATGACGGGGCTGTTCTCACGTTTCACTGCCACAATTACCGGACTGACGAGGTGAATCACTACGTATGGCCCATAAAGGGTAGGGCGGAAAGACGATCTTGTTTTTATGTATACTACATCTCCGACTTTAAAGCGACGCAATTTTGCCTTCTTGTTGTAGAGACGATTCCGGTTCTCTTGTTTATCAATATGGGATTGGAACACATTCCTGTATATGTTATCCATGAGTTGGAGACACTTACTGACATACTGGTGTTGGGACGGATAACTGGGTGTGTGATTTGGAAAGTACGTGTCAAAGACATTGGATAGAGTTCTCCCAAAATGAACCAGATTTGGAGCCACTTCAATGGAATCGTGGGTTGTAGCATTGTACAACGCCTGATGTAGCAAGACAGCTTCCGTGAATGGATGCCCATTCTGGACAAAAGACTTGACAGAAGACTTTATAGCGGCATTTATCCTTTCCGCATAAGAGTTAGCTTGTGGCCTGTTTGGAGTAGTGTGACGGAGATTAATACCTAAAGACTTGTTTAATATATGGAGGGCTTCTGCAGTAAACTGTGTACCCCTGTCAGTTGTAATGAGAGAAGGACGTCCATGTATGCAGATGTACTGTAGTAAGGAATCAGCGACAGATTTCGCAGTGATATTTTTTAGAGGAAACAGTTGCATAAATCTGCTGAATTTGTCAATAATGGTGAGTATGTAGTATGTCTGTCGGATAGGGCCTACGATGTCCATGGCAATCTCGATACCAGGAGCATTCGGGAAAGGTGCAACCTGTAAAGGCGCATGCGGAATGTTATGACTTTTGAATTGAAGGCACTGGTGGCAAGAAGCTACAAAATTCTTTGTGTCAATGAAGATGTTTCTCCAGAAATATTTTGCTTTTAAACACTGATATGTTTTATGAATGCCACTATGGTCAATATGAAAAATTCGTAGTAACTTTGGGATTAGGGACTGAGGAACTACAATTCTTGCATCATGTGATGAACTAGAGTTAGGACTTGAATTAGCATGGTAGAGAAGATTATCTTGTGGGTTAATGAAATACTTGAAAAATTTCTGTGGAAGAGTTCCTTGCATGATTTTGTCTCTGAGAGAAGAAATGAAAGGATCTTTTGACTGCTCGTCTAAAAAGGTGGTAAGTGAAATTTCATTTTCAGGGTCTGAAGAGTTTAAATGATTGAGGAACACTGGAATGGCTTCATCAGAGTTAATGATGTCTTGATTGCTTGATAAATCATCAGTCGTGGGATCTTGTTCAAGGCGAGACAGGTAGTCTGCGAGTACATTTTCTTTGCCTGGAATGTGCTGAAAATCGAAGAGCATTCCGCAATGTCCATGAGCCAACGAGTAGTAACATCAGCGGGGGATGAAATATGTCGATAGTGCTTCAACGGCTTGGAATCGGATAAAATTTTGAAATGACGTCCGAAAAGGTAATATTTAAAGGCAAGGATTCCCCTATGTACAGCCATAAGTTCGAGTTTAAGAGCTGGATATTTTTTTTCGGATGGAGATAAGGCTTTAGAAAAGAATGATATGGGGAGAAATTCATCACCATGCTTCTGTAACAGGACTGCAGCAATCGCTGATCCTGAGGCATCCGTGTTCAATACAAAAGGTTCATCTAATTGTCCAAGAGACTCGATTCCAATTCCTAAAATTTTTTCCAATGCATATTGGCAAAAATTTGTCATGATTAAAATGGTCAAGATTAAAATCGGCTGGTCAAGATGGTCAAGATTAAATCGGCTGGCAAGAGATCAAGCCTACGCTTATTAAGGACCTCTTCAGTTGGAAGAATCAAATTTATTTGATGAGAATCATTTACGGAATAGTTATTGCTATCTGATGAAATATCATCTTCTTGAATTGGAACAACATGGCCAATGATTTGATTTTTATTTAAATAAAGAGGAACATCAGACGTATTCGTCAGTGGAATTGAAAATATCAGATCAACATCAACAACTTTTTGATGATAAGAAAAGTTATTGGTAGTGTTTGACTCTTGAGTAGCCCTATCAGCACAGATATCATTAAACGAGTGAATGGACGGGTCGGCCTGAATTGATTCATTGTGAAATTTGGGTAGGAAGATAAATTGATCTTTGAAGCCTCTTGATGTTTTGACTTCAGCATATATGGTTTCCTGTGGAGGCATGCATACTTTTCTAAGTAAGTGGACATTATTGCTGATATCGATTTCTTGCATTTGAGAAATATGGTCAGTAGCTTCTGGTACCTTGCAGAGAGGCAGCGGAATATCATTGATTGTAATAGAATTATCAGATAAATTTAGAACAACTTTATTTTGAGAAAGAAAATTGAAGCCTAAAATGGCTTTGAATTGGCTATGAAGAGGGGTGATGAAAAAATGAGCCTTATGAAATTTTGATCCAATCTTGAATGGCAGAATTATGCATGCTGAAAAGTTCACATTTGAATTGATGGTTTTTATATTTACTTTACGTGATATATATTTGAATTTAACCTTAGATTTAATAGAGTGAAAAAAATCTTCATCTAAAACATTTACAGTACTACCGGAATCTAAGAGAACATGCATGTCGTCCTTGGCAATCGAAATTTGGATGATCGGTAGAGATTGTGAAGTGCCTTCGACGTTGTTAAATATGAAGTGTGGCAGGGTATTGTCAGTTTGTGTGGCACGCTGTATTTCATTCTGACTATTGCGAACTGTGACAGGGTCAGTCTGTGTGGATTGCGACGTTGAAATTATTATCTTTTGCGTATTATGCTGTTGACTAATTTTGTTTTCACGAGGAATTATGGACGGTTTGGATGAAGGAATGAAGGGTTGTGCCGTTGCAGACAAAGTTGACTTTGGCACCTGGTGAAAAGACTGATTCGGCCCGCTACTGTCACCAGTAACAGGTAGCGTTGGCCTTAGGTTAAAAAAGAATTATGTGAGGGGGTATTAGGGATGTGACCTCGGGAGGGGCAGGAACAGCACCGAAATCTTGTGATAGCTTGCCGGATTTTATATCATCTTGAAATTTGAAACATTTGCTAAGAACATGTCCTGCCTTGTTGCAATATTGGCAAGACACGTGACCTGTTATTATGAAAGTATGCTGGTCGGCTGTTATTTCTGAATCTTTGTGGGTTAGGAAATTGGCTATTGAAATCTATCTTATAAGGATTGCGACCTCTGCTAGAACGGCTTCTCGAGAAATTACGAACGTTATGACCACGTGACTTAAACACAGGATTTTGTCTTAGGTTATTATAACGGGAAGAAGAATTATCTGAGGAACATTGCCCCAATTTTTCAAGAGAAGATTGCATCGCATCTACCTTGGCACTTAAAAAATTCAAAGAGTCAGTACCTGAAGAAGAATCAGAAGCCTGGATGGAAACGAGATACTGTGCTTTTGCAACAGCCGCATTGAAGTCTTTGATTTCAAGTTCGAGAACCTTGGTTTTAATCGCGGAGGGGAGACAAAGCATAAAGTGATTTAATTTCATCTCATTCAGTGCATGTTCGTCTTTTAAAGATGGAAATACCCTCGACACCATATTAGAAAGTCTGTGGGCCATGGCTCTGACGGATTCTCCTGGTAGCAACTTAATAGATTGGAGGTCAAGCATGGAAGGATTGGCATCAGATTTAAAATATTGAGAGAAACTATCCACGACTTTTGCATAAGAAGTCTCATCCTGCAATTGAGCTGATTGCACAAAGAAATCTCTAGCCGGTCCAACAAGTTTAGACTTGAGGTAGCACAAGGCCATACTATCATCCCATCCGTTGAGAGATTTTATGGTATTAATTTGAGAAATAAAGAAATCCAGAGAAGCAGGATCACCATCATAGGGTTCCTGGTGTGGAATAAACGAGCGATGAACAGAATTCTCGTCATTATTTGCACTGATTGATTCATTTGGTCGAGGCATAGCTACAGTTAAAGGACAGCGATAATATATATAGCAGAGAAGAAAAAGGGGTGAAGCGGGTAATGAGTCCAAAAAAAAAAAAAGCAAAAAAGTTATTACAACAATAATAGAAATTACAAAACCTCAATGTAATGACTGAATTTTCAAGAGATGATCATTCAGGGAGAGAAGAAAAAAAACTCAGACAATGCAGAATAAATTAAAGTATTGACCATATCATAGAGGCAAAATATAAAAAAACTGTAGCTGGCAATGAGGGAGTCAGCAAGGCACAAAAGGGGTGGAAGAAAACTAGGATGAAATATGTCTAGAGGCAATTATTCAAAAACAAGATAGACTATTACACTATCGGTTCATAAAAGAAAAGGAGATATTTTATACATTATGAAGTATGTAACTAAGAAAAATCACTTAAATACAAATGTAGATACCAGCTAAACAAAATTATTAAATAAAATTGATGCCAATGTAACTATGAATAAGCATGAAAGAAATTAGTGTAATTTTTTTTTTTAATAATAGGGCCTACGAATACTCTACACAAAAATGCACAAACTTAGAAATTACCGAAACATACAATGCATACATTGCAACAAAATGCACTACAACATGTACCATAAAACTTATGACGAAAAAAATACTATTATAAAAGGAATTGGTCACCGTACGACGAAAGACACTGCAGTAATCTGGTATACAAAAGCTATTAAAATATTATTTCCATGAATGGGAAAAGCAGATAATAAAAATAATGGCCAGAACTGAACGATCGCCGCCGAAAACGGACATTAAGAAGAGCCGTAACTCAAGTATTAACGTAACAAAGCGGACAAAATCAACATATATTGGACTCGGAATGTGCTTTGGTATAGGTAGCAAACAGATCAAAAAAGATGGTCAACGGCACCATTTACTATAGCGTAAACTCGGGCGTTGCAAGAGCGACCAAGGAGACGCTATAATTGACCTATGATCAGGCTAGCCGCAGCACATGGCGTTGTGAAAAAGTCCTACGAGAAATACAATATTCGGTGACCACAAAAGATATGAAAAGAAGGAAACCAAAGACTTACCCCAGCAGTAGTTCAGGGCTTGAAGATCTTCCGTGAGAGAAAAGGGAACCACACATAAAAGACGAACACTTTAACTAGAGACTTACTAACAGGAAAACTTTATTCACTGGTAGAATGTACGGTACATTAACATTAGTGTGAAAGAACATTTAATGGGGTTTTATTCAAGAAGGAGATAGATTATACATGATGTATTTCAAAAAGGTAAAATGGCGCACACGCCATGTAATACGGTCAAATACTACAGAAAAAGGGGAGCTTGCAGCATTTTTATCTTTTGAAAAATTTAAACCGAAGTAATTTAATAAGGAGGGGGTGTCTTATTTGCCTAACGGAGACTTATCGGTCATAAAACATTTACTACGGTACTGTTCCTGCCGCCTCCAGCAAAAAGGCCACGTTGTTCGTGTTGGGGAGCACTTCCTTAGCGCGTCGTACTTATGGGGTGCCGAAAAAGGTTAAGTGAAGTCTTGCTCTTTCCAGACGGCTCGCCATCGCCAATTATCTCGGCAACCTCGACTACACGTCACAGGCAGGGAGGAGAAAGCGCCGCGATTGGTTCAAAGGTAAGCGCGGGCAGAAAACCCCTGACGTCATCCCGGGGAATGATGAAATACTTTGCCGCGGAGGAGATGGCCGGATTGCCAGTGGCGCTTATGATCCTCATTATGAAGAGTTGGCGAGATGCTTGAAAATCGCACTGACTGTTGAAGAAGGAACACGTGGTGCAAGCGTGCCGCCATATTGGAAGCACACAAAAAAACTGGCTAGCCGGGAAAACATTTTAAAAAGGAAAAGGGGGGACGAACCAGGAGTACACACATGATAAAATTAATACTTATGGAAGAAAATGCAAAACAGGAATACATGTGATATTTCCATCACAAGTACTCTTTCTCTTTCTTGACACGGCACCACTAACTGGGCTTCTTCTGTATCTACGTCGGGAGTATACCTGTATAAAACACCTTGATTCATGAGATAACCTCTTTCACTCCAATTTGCCCAATCTTTATCGATACGTTCTAAAGATTCGATAATTTTCTTAACATTTTCACCTTTTAACTATTCTTCCCGAATTACTTTAACGCTTCGAGTAGGAAGATCAATAGTAATAGAACAAATTTCACAGGTTTCTTCTTTATGATGGCAAAATGGTCTGGACATACAAAGGCGCATCTGGCCGTTAGGCTTAGACACTAGCACTACTGGTGAGGCCCAAGGAGACTCACATTCCTCAATTGTGCCATTGTCTAATAATTCATCCAGCTCCTTTGTCAATAATTCTTTTTTCGGTGGAGACATGCGATAAGGTGGAACAGGGACAGGAGGGTTATTTCCCGTATCAATGTAGTGTTGTATCATAGGAGTCGGGTCTTCCCCTAGACGAAAGATATTGTCATAAAGTAATTAAAAAACTTTGTAAAAAACACACATAAGAAGTAAAAGGAAAAAGGATACGCGTTGAAAAATTGTTTTGAACTTCTTCAGTCCAAGCTCTTCGACGTAAAGAACACAGGGAACCTAACTGAAAAAACACTCAAAATACTGGTGTTAAACGATAAAGTAATTAAAAAACTTTGTAAAAAACACACATAAGAAGTAAAAGGAAAAAGGATACGTGTATCCTTTTTCCTTTTACTTCTTATGTGTGTTTTTTACAAAGTTTTTTAATTACTTTATCGTTTAACACCAGTATTTTGAGTGTTTTTTCAGATATTGTCATACTTCCCTACCAATTTATTTAGTTCTGCTCTTTCTTCATTGGTTAGATGTTTTCCCTCACTTTCTCGCAACCGCAACGTGTTAACTTCCGGAGCATTTTCTACACACTCGGGTGATTTAAAAGTGTCATCGGAGCTAAAGCTAAATTTTTGTTCTGGTTTGTCGTGATAAAACCAACTATGATTTATAAGGTCTAAAACAATTCCAGCGCTACACAAGAAATCTGTTCCTAAAAGCGTTCTGTTATCTTTTGAAGCAGGTAAGGCAAATAAAGTTATGAGTAACCTACGTCCTTCAATTTCGACTCTTGCCTTACAAACGCCTGTTTCCTGCGGGATTCCGTCAACGAGGATTACTTTCATAGTAGTGACCTCAAATTCTGTTCCTCGTTCTCTCAAAAGGCAATATAATGTTTCCCCAGCTATAGTGTGACTGGCTCCCGTGTCAGCACACACAATTCCGTTTATTCCATTAATCCTAACACTCAAAAGAGTTGATTGAGGTTCATCGATAGACAGTGTCTGAAGACGAATAACTCTGAATTCGGCTGATCTTTTTTAGGAGGGGGAGAGCAGTTGGGGCAGTTGGCCTTGAAGAATCCTGGCTTCCCACAGCCATAACAACTAACTATTGGCCGATCTTCATTTCTTACTCTATTCCTCAATGCTGCATTTTTAGGACTGTTTTTATTATGCTTATAATTATCTCGTTGATGAAATCCGTTAGGCTCCCAACTCGCATGTTTAATTTTAAACTGTCTAGCTTCCTCATATACCGTAATTTCCTGCCTATAATCCGCATTGGCGCATAATCCGCAACCGGTTTTATTAGCTCAGAAAAAAAAATTACATCGTATAATCCGCAGCGCCGTATTATCCGCGGATATTCTGAAGCAGACTATCAATATTTTTCAAAATTACATCGGTATTGTTAACGCACGTCGATTTCGGCATACAACACATTTTGTTCTAAATTGATGAGAAATAAACTATAAAAATTGAAATTGGTACTGAAAAAAAATAAATACAAAGAAAATTTACTGTACACTTAAAAAAAAAATTAGTGTAAACAAAGGTATAATTTTGTAGCTGTTCCTCTGCTTTGAATCATCGCAGCGCATATTCCTTTCCCATGCTATTCTGCCCGTCATCTAATGACGTAACAGGAGAGAGGAGAGTGAAAGGTATTTTTACAGGGTTCCCGCTAGAGCGCGAGAATCTCGCATATTTTTTTTTAAGTCGTGCAAAAAAATATTACTATGCGAGGTATTCTCACGCGGCAAAATATTTACCACCAGCGCGAAATTCTCGCTCGTTGTTTGAAAGTTTAAAAACGTCAGTTTACAAATACGAAAATTTGTTTTCATTCTACTACTGTGAAAATCCAGCCGGAGACAAAACAAAACAAAACTCGGATAATGAGCTGCCGAGGCCGCTCGCAAAGAAGCGTCCCCTCACCCCCTTCCTCTCTTGAGTTTCTGTTCAGAGATAACACGGTTGAATCATTGGAATGCAGAAGGGGAATATTAATTAATGCTATCCACACAGAGCTGACGTGTTTATTTTTCTCCTGCAGCTGTAAAATGTTTTGTTTTTGTATGTATGTCCGTTGTATGAGTTTTGAGAGCATTTCTTCTGCTTGTTTTTTTATATATCACCACAATTCATGGAATTATTGATATCCTCTGGCAGTTTGAAATTTGTAACCCCCCTTCCGTTCTTAGTTACGGTACACAGTAAGAGTTAATCAATCTTTTAAGAAGATCCCCCCCCCCCAAAAAAAAAAATAAATAAATAAGAGGGAAGCTGAAATTTTCCGGTTAAATACCAGATAATCTAGCTTTTACTGTAGTAAGAATTTGAACTTAACTATATCTGTTTTAACTTTGTCACACATATTTGTATCTTACCAACTTTGTAGTATAATATAATTTAACATTTATATAAATATTAAGTTATATTATATAATTTTATTATACTAGATAAAATATTATAGTTAATAATTCTGTTGCTTATTTAAACTGGATGTGATTCTTTGAATATTCATTAACAATTCAAGTGCAAATTTCAGTAAACATTCAGTGCCAATTTAAGCAATCTTATTAGAATAGCTGATGGAAATATCAATTTAGAAAGTTTTCCGCATGATCAAGCTGCTAAAATTTTTAATGATGCCCGGTGACGAATGGGAACAGTTGTAGCCCCGTGGTACAACTTTTGACCAATAAAAAGCTACATTGAGATATCTCAAGTTGAGAACCATGTGTAGGAAAAAATAATCTAGTCTCTAGTGTACGCACGTACTTGTGTTGCAGTTGGTTACCAGCGCCATCTAGTAGCAAAAAGAGTCCCAATTCTTATTTTCTGATAGAAAAACTAAAGTTACAAGGGCCAAAATTTTCCCCAAGGGAAAAAAAAAAATGTCACAGATAATACGCGGCGGCGGATAATCCGCATCGTAATTTTTTAACGTTTTTTAACAGATAATCTGCGGATTATCGGCAGGAAATTACGGTAAATCTAATTTGTCAACAAGTTCCAAGGGATTGTTCCATTCACTCCAGTGATCCAAAAAATGTTCTTTATACTCTGGAGGGACTTTCTTTTTAATTTGATCCGACAGAATTAAGTCTTTTAGCTCATCGAAAGTAGAAACTTTCAGCTCTTTAAGCCAACCATTGAAATAATTTTGTAAATCGAATCCAGGTGCTTTCTGGATCTTTACGGTTTGTTGCAAACATTTGCCGAAATTTCTCAGCACTTAATTTAAAACGCCTCAATCGAATTTCTTTAACTTTCTCATAATTTTGGGCATCGTCAGCCGATTCTTTCGCAATTAGTTTGGCAATATCAGTTGGCAAAAGACCAACAAGGTAGACTACCCACTTTAAAGAGGTCACTTTTAAAAAAGTCAACTGTTTCTCAAGTAAGTCTAAAAATAAACTCATGTTGGATGTTTTAGGGTCAAAATTAGGGAGTAATTTGCTTAATTCTAACCTAGGCATGTCTACGTCTATGGAAGATAACACAGCTGCCGAATCTATACTATTGGAAGTAGTACTAGTACTACATTGTATTTTGAGTTTCTCCAATTCAAACAATCGCTCATTTTCCTTCTCTCTCGCAGCACGTTGCTCTATCTCTTTCCTATCATTTATTATGCGGTTCAGACACTCTTTTGCAAATTCCTCGTCATACGTTGGGCTTTTAACTATCGCATCCTTTATTTCGAGTATTTTAAAATTTTCCCTGTAGTGACATCTAATGCCTCCGCTAGTTCAATTAAGTCCTGTTTCTTCCCTTTTGCTAGGAATGCCATATTAAAATGAGAACGTGACAGTTTTTTCCACAAAAATTTACCCGTAAAACTTATATGGTTAAATTAAAATGGGTTCAAACATATGTTATTTAATTTGCAGAGATCACCATTTTATATACTTTAAACCATTCAAAAAGCACTTAATTTAAATACACTTTAAACATAAATATTCAGGTGCAACTCAAACTAGTAAAACAAAATTCAAAATAAGAACACTTTTCACTTTCGTTTCTGATGCTTGTAATCAAATGTACGGCATAAATTCTTTAATATTATTATCAAAATAAAATTCACTGTTCTTAAAATTGGTACAGAATTCTTCCAACGATTAAGCTTTGTATAGCATATAGACCAATGCAATTCTTTCAAACCGAAACTTAACACACTTCAGAAAGTGGTTAATAGAACACTAATAGATATTAATTCAAAATACTCTCAATCAACTTATTTATATTCAAAATTGTTCTTCATGTAGCGGGGAGCTACAAAACATTCAAATGTGGAATGTTAACCATCATCATATTAATTAACTCAAAATGTAAAGTACTATAACAGCAATTTGATAATCGATAATCAAAATTTTAAATTCAAGCATTAACTATTTAATATTTCTGTAGTACTCTGACTACTAACACTATATACAAATGGATAAGTATACCATAACAAAACAATTATCTTCAGGTACTAAAGGAACTGGTATGCAAAAGTGAGAACAATTCTTATGTGATCGGGGTGATCAACTTCTTAGAATCAAAATTTCAGAAAATCTTAATGCGATCTGGATGATCGAGATATTTGTGAAATTCGAAATAAGTTTGGTCAGGGCGACCGAAATATTTTTTTCCTTTAGTTCCTGTTTTAAACAGTTTCAAATTACATATGAAAATACTTATTACTTCCTTGTACGTAGTATAAGGAAGTAATGTGATCCCGAAAAATTTTGGGGGCCAAATTTCGACAAAAAAACTGATTTTGACTACCTCTAAATTTTAAGAATTTTTTCGATGCATATCATCGTAGGCTAGCATGCACGATCATATTAACGCGTCTGCAACTCATTTTGACCAGCGGCGATTCTATTGTGGTCAGTTTTTCCATGCCGTCTGTACGTACATATGTATGTAACTCGCATATCTCAAAAACTATTGGTCGTAGAATGTTGAGATTTGATATTTAGGATTGTTCTATGATCTAGTTGTGCACCTCCCCTTTTGGTCGCAATCGAATGTATAGTTTATGTACAGGACCGCCCAAAAGATTCGAAATACATTACGCTCTATGGGCCGAAATTCATTGAACTCGCCTAACTCAAAAACTATTAGGCGTAGAATGTCGAAACTTCATATTTTGGTTAGTTGTAACATCTAGTTGTGCACCTCCCCTTTTTGTTCCATTCGACTGGATAGTTTATCTACAGGACTGCCCAAAACATTTGAAATACATTACGCTCAAGGGCCAAAATTCATTAAACTCGCATATCTCAAAAACTATTAGGCATGAAATGTTGAAACTTTATATTTAGGATTGTTGTAACATCTAGTTGTGCACCTCCCCTTTCGGTTCCATTCGACTAGATAGTTTATCTACAGAACCGCCTAAAAGATTCGAAATACGTTACGCTCTATGGGCCAAAATTCATCAAAGCGTTTTTTAGAGGTATTGGGCTATTTCAAACGACTCAGAAGTGATATATGCTGTAAAGAGTTAGAAAATGAATTTCTCCATTAAAAAAGTGTCTTTATCATTTACAGTTCTGCTACAGGTACACTCAACAGATTTCCAATACATTACGGTCAATGGCAATTTTAGGGGCATTTATCCATTTCAAGCACAATACCATCCTACCACATAAGTTAGGTAATGGTCCGACCACGGTCACGTGCCTCCCTCAAGAAATATGCCAAAAGTCGCCAAGCTTGGCGACTTTTGGTGTACGTGTGTGCATATTCAACTCTCAAATCTCAAAAACTATTATGAAATTTCATATATAAGATTGTTGTAACATCTAGTTGTGCATCTCGATTTTTGGTTCCAATCTACTGGAGAGTTTATTTACAGGACCACCGAAAAGAATTTCAGTACTTCTATGGACATCTGTCTATGGACATTTTCAATATAATACGATTGTAGACAGTCATTGTTTGGTACATGCCCAAAGTATCGCCATTTGTCATCGTTCTTGGCGAGTTTTGGTGAAATGTCACCAAATTTGGCAATAATCTGTCATTCTTGATCCATGCTTAAAATCTCGCCAAATGTCGTCGACATTGACGAGTTTTGCCGAAATATCGCCAAATTTGGCGCCAAAAATTATTTCGTATTCTGTATAACTCTAAAATTTTAACCCGTAGAATTTTGAACTTTTGTATTTAGAGCTATATTATAATATCTAACTGTTTTCAATATCTTTTTTGTCAGCAATCGACTGGTCAATGACTACTTTGGCTATCCCCAAAATCTCGCAAACTATCTCAAGTTTGTCGGCTTTGGTGAAATATCGCCAAATAAAGTGTCAGAAGGAAATCTTTCAAATTGAACTCAGCTTGGCGATATCAAAATATTTGGCTAGAAATCGCTAAACCTTACTATTATTGATATTTTATCTCTTTCAAACAAATAAGTTTAGAGGAAGTGCGTAGAAAACATTTTTGATTTAATAGACGTGCAAGGAAGTCATGTGTTGGACACATCAGATTTTCTTGTAATTGTGTTTCCATAAGAACCGTCTTTCGGATGAATGACGCCACTTCTATTTTTGTTCTCGCCGTACGTTGGGCAGCCACTTTATAACAAC
>JAWZYV010010693.1:390000-410000 GCA_038373885.1 Cheiracanthium punctorium
AGAAAAAAAACAAAACAGAAATCAACAACACAAAAAAACAAAACATACCAAAACACTAAAACAACAAACAAACAAACAAAATAAAAACACAACAACACCCACAAACCCAAACATAAAACAAAACAAACAATCAACACACAAACAAACAAAAACAATTACCACAACATCAAACAAGCAAACAAACACCGAAAACTAAACATAAAACACAAAGCCACAACGAAACAACAACCCACAAACATCCCACAAAAACACTCAAAAAGAACGACAAGACCACACAAAAAAATACAACCACAATCCAACAAAACAAACAACAAACACAACACAAAACATAACAACAATCAACAAACACGAAAACACAACAATACCACAAACTTTTAAAAAACAACACGAAAACATCACACCAACAAATCAAAGCAAACACACCAACACAAAATACACAAACAAACAAAAAAAAAAAAAACAAATAAAACAACAAAAAAAAACCGACACAAAAAATCAAATCACAACAAACAAAACACCACAAACAATAACAACAAAACATAAAAACAATAAACAAAACAATTGAACACACAATTCAAACACAACGAACAAACACACACACAACACACAAAAACAAATAAACAAAACACAATCAGAAAACAATACAAAACACGAACATCAAAAAACATACAAAACATAACAAACAAACAACCAACAAACAACAACAATAAACAAAACAAGCAACCCCGTCACAAAACCACAAACACAAAACAAAACAAAAGAACAATACAAAAACAACAATCAACAACAAAAACAAACAACAATAAACAACACAAAACACAACACAACACCAAACATTCGAAAGCGACATAACACAAAAACAAATAACCACAAACACAATCAAAAACAAAACACACACACAACACCAACAAATACACTACTAAACACACCAACAAAAAAAACAATAAAGTAACCCAAACACAGCAACAAAAAACAACTCCCCATCACACAAACAAAACAAATCACCACAACAAAAACACAAAACTCACAACATCACACATATCACAACACCAAATTACAGAAAAAACGAATTAACAAACAACACAAAATAAACACACAAAAACAACTACAAAACAACAAACACACACAAACTAACAGAACAAATCAACCAAAAACAAAACAAAAAAAAAACAAAAAAAACAAAACAAACACAAAAATACAACAAAAAACAAAAAAAAACACAACACCAACAACAAACAAAAACAACACACAACAAACCAAATCAAATAAAACAAACAAATCACCAACACCAAAACACACAACACAACCATCAAAAACAACAAAAAAAACCACAACAAAATCATACAAACACTAAAAACGAACAAACTAACACAAAAACAAAAAAACACCAACAACTCAACTAAACACAACACACAAACAAGACAAAAACAAACCAACAAACACCAACACACACAAAAACCCAAAAAACACAACAAACAAAACTCCACACAAAAACAAAAACAAAACAACAACACAACACACATAAACCAATCACCACAAACCAAACACACACCAAAAACAAAAACACAACAACAAAAACAACACACAACACAACAACACACAATCACACAAACTAACACTCACACACAGAAACAACAATACAACGCCAACAAAACAAACAACAAATACAAAAACTAACAACACACACTTCCAAAAAAACACAACACATCACAAAACAACAACACAAAAACCACAACAAAATCACACAATCACACAGCACAAACCCCAAAGACACACAAAAATAAACACACAGACACCACAACAACTAAAAACATCATAAAAGAACAAAACAAACAAAAACAAAACAAAACACAAAACGAAAAAAACAACAACAAAACACA
This sequence comes from Cheiracanthium punctorium, assembly GCA_038373885.1. Lineage (NCBI taxonomy): Eukaryota > Metazoa > Arthropoda > Arachnida > Araneae > Cheiracanthiidae > Cheiracanthium > Cheiracanthium punctorium. The sequence continues at coordinate 391,881 of JAWZYV010010693.1, forward strand.
CTAATAAAACACACAACAAACACAACAACAATCACACATAAAACAATCACAGCAAAAGCAAAACAACCACCTACAACGCAAACTCAATCGTCAACACATCATATACACAACAACCACAACATAAACATCAACACAAACACACACTCACAAAAACAAACACAGCAAACAAACAACACAAAACCATTACACAACAAACAATCCCACAATAATAACTCAAATCCCAAACAAAAACACAAACAACTCAAAACAAAAACACACAACAAACCAAAACACAACAACACAAAAAAAAAACCAAAATCACAAACAACACTAACCAATAACAACACCAACACAACAAAAAAACAAAACACAAAAATCAACACACAAGAAACAAAACAACACAAAACAACAAAAACACACAATCAACCAACAAAACAACAAACAAACACAAAACCAATACCACCCAACAAACAAGCAAAACAACAGCAAACAACCAAACACACAACAAAACAAACATCACAGAATAAACACAAGACATAAAAAACAACAATACAAACACAACCAAACCAACTAACAAACAACACATAAACAATACAACAATAAAAGCAAAAACAAAAAACATTAAAACAAAAAATCAACAACAAACAAAAACACAATACAAAACAAAAAAAATTAAACAAAACAAAACGAAACAACACAAAAAACAACAAAACAACAACATACAAACAAAAAATCAAACACACAAAACAACTAAATACACAACAAACTCAAACAAAAAAACACAGACAAAACAAACAACAAAAAACTACACAAAAAACCAGCAAAAAATAAGCAAACAACCACAAACACCAGCAACAAAACAATACAACAAAAACACTTAACAACCACACTTAAAAAAAACAACACAAAACAACAAACACGAATCCAAACATACAACAACAAAACAAAAGACCAGCAACACAACATCCAACAACGAAAAGAACCACAGCATACAAAACAAAACAAAACACACGAAACACACAATACAAACAAAAACAGACACAACAACCACACATACAAACACACACACAACCACCCCAAACCAACAAACACACAACATCGTACACAAACACAACTCAACAACAACAACAACACAACAACAAATTACAACAAACCCCAAACAAACATCCAACACACAACACAACCAACAAAAACACAACACACAAAAAACAAACATCATCAAAACACAAAAACACAAAACCCACACAACAAACAACACACACAACACACACACAACACTAAACATCACAACAACCACACAAAAAAACAAACAAACAAAACACACACCACAATAACAAGCAAAACACAACAATCAAAACAACACACAAAAAAAAGACCAACAACACCACAAAATACAAACACACACAAAACACAAACCAACATCACAACAATTCACCTCAAAAAACACACAAGAAATCACATCTACACCTAACAACAAAGAACAGACACAAACAGCACAACACAAACAAAAACAACAACACAAATAAACACAATAAACATAACACCACACAATAACACGAATAAACACACACACACAACAAAAAACGAAACACAACCAACAACAAAAATACCTACCCAAGCACACAACACAGACAAACACCAAACTCACAAGCAACAACACACAAAAACAACCACCACATCAAACACAAACAACAACAACTCTTCCACAGAAACAACAACTACAACAATCAACACACACCAAACTAACATAACCTCCACAACACACACCCATCACAAAATCCAAAACACAACACACAAAACACAAACAAACGAAAACAACACCAAAAACAAAACACCACAACAAACACCAAACAACAAACACCAATACAACAACAAACAACAACCAACACAAACAAACACAACAAAACAAACCGAAATAACTAAACACAAAACCAACAGCAAACCCACACAACACAACCAACGCACCCAACCAAAAACTAGCAGAACACAACAACACCACCACAACCCAAACACAAACAACAACACAAACACATCACAGACCAATACGCAGACAAAAAAACAACCCAAACACTACAACAACCATAACATCAAAAAAACAACACACCAACCAACATACACCAACCACATCAAACAAGTCACACCAGACAAGACAAAAAACATCACAAGAACAACAACAGCCAACACACAACAACAAAACACACCAATACACAACCCAAAACCAAAAACACACCCAAAACTTCAATACCAATCACACAACATACAACACACAACAACACCAAAACACAAAAAAAAAACACAAACATCAACACACAACACACAACAAACACACACACACCAACACACAAAACAAACAAAATCAACACACAAACAACCACACAAACACAATCAAAACCCACACCAAACCAAAAACACAAAACACAAAATAACAAACCAAACACAAACCAACAACATCAATACAAACACAACACAACAAACACATCCCCACAACCACACCCCAAACAAACTCATAAACACCCAACAAAACAACACCAACTCACAAGACAACCAACAAAACACCACATCAACCACATCAAACAACATACCCAATCACAACAAAACATACAACACACAAAAACCACAAAATAAACAACCACCAAAAACACCACAATTCACAACACACAAACACCAAACAACATAAAACACAAAATCATGCCAACACCAAACAAAACAAACAACTAAAAACAATACACAACAACAACACACACCAACCGATCAAAAAAACAAAACAACACAAAACACAACAACCAACCAAACAAAACACAAAACAACAAAAATAAACACACAAAAAAGACAAACAGCTCACAAAAAACTCACAACCCACAACAAACAGACAACAAACAGACCAAAAAATAAAAAACAAACACACAAACAACATCAAAAAAAAAATAGACCACCAAAACAATAACAAAACACAGCCACAAAACCATAAAAAACACAAAACAACACCACAAAAACAAAGCACAAAACAAACACAACAATCACAACAACAACAAACACACACTCCACAAACATCAAACACAACCAAAAATCCACAATCCACCAAACACACACAATACCAAACCAACCCAAACACTCACAAACACAAAAAAAAAACAAACACAAACAAAAAACACAAAAACAAAAAAACACACAACACAAACAACACATCAAAAACAAAACAAACACAACAAAACAAAAAAACAAAACAAAAACAAAAACAAACAAAACACAACAAAAAACAAACAAAACACAACACAAAAAAAACAAAAAACAAAAACAATAAACCCAAAAACACAAAACAACATACAAACAAAAAAAAACAAAAACAAAACAAAACCAAAAAACAAAAAAAAAACAAATAAAAAACAAAAACACAACAAATAAAACAAAACAACAAAAACAACAAAAAAATAACAAAAACAACAAACAAACAACCAAAAAAAAAATAAACAACAAAAAAACACAAACAAAAAATCAAAAAACAAACAAAAAAAACAAAAAAAACCAACAAAAAAATAACAAAAAACACATAAAAAAACCACAAGACATCAAAACAAAAACATAAACAAAAAACAAACAAACAAACAAAAAAAAACAACAAACAAACACAAAACAAACAAAACAACACAAAAAAAAAAAAAACAACAACAAAAAACAAAAAAAACAAAAAACAACAAAAAAAAAAACAAAACAAAAACAAAAAAAAAAAACAAAAAAACAAAAAAAAAATACAAAAAAAAACAAAAACAACAACAAAACAAACCACAACAAAAATAAAATAACAAACAAACACAAAAAACAAACATAAACAAACACAAAAATACACAACTAAAACAAAAAAAAACAAAAAAACAAAAAAAACAAAAAAAACAAAACACAAAACAAAAAAACAAAAAACATCAAAAACAACAACCAAACATAAAATAACAAAACAAACAACAAAAAACAAATAAAAAAACAAAACACAACACAAAACAAAAAAAAAACCAAAAAAAAACAAAACCAAATAAAAAAACAACACAAAAAAATAACAAAAAACAAAAAAACACACAAAAAAAAACAAAAAAAACAAACACAAAACCAACAACCACAAACAACAACAAAAAAAAACACCAAAACAAAAAAACAACAAAAACAACAAAAAACAAAAACACAAAAAAACAAAAACAACAAAACAAAAAAACAAAAACAAACAAAACAAAAACAAAAAAATAAACAAAACAAAAAAAACAAACAAACAAAAATAAAACAAAAAACAACACAAAATCAAACAAACAACATCAAACACAACAAAAAACAAAAAAAACATCAACAAACAAAAAACAAACAAGAAACAACAAGAAAACCAAAAAACAACAAAAAACACAAAATAAAAACATACAAAAAACAAACACAACAAAAAACCACAACAAAAACAACACAAACCAAAATCAACAAAAAAACAAAAACAACAAACAACAAAAAAACAAAACAACAACAAAACACAACAAAACACAAAAAAAAACCAACAAAAAAACAAAAAAACAACAAAACAACACACAAAAAACAAACAACAACACACAAACAAAACAAAAAAAAAAACCAAACACAAACAATCACAAAAACAAACACAAAAACAAACAACACAACAAAACAAAAAACAACAAACACAAAAACACAACAAAAAACAAAAAGACAAAAAACAACAACAAACACAAACAACAAAAAACACACAAAACAAAAAACAAAACAAAACACCCATACAAAAAACAAACACAATAAAACCAAAATCACACACAACAAACAAACAAAAAACAAAAAAAAACAAAAAACACACAAAAAAACAACAAACACAAAAAACACAAACACATAAACACCAAAAAACAACAAAAAACATACAAAAAACAAACAAACAAAACAACAAACACACAAAAAACAACAACAACCAAACAAAAACAAACAAACAAACAACAAACAAAAAATCAAAACAAAACAAAAAAACAAACACACAAAAATAACACAAAAAAAAACAAACAAAAAAAAACCACCACAACAAAAATAAACAAAAAACAAAAACAACAAAAACCAACAAAAAACAAACACAACAACAAAAAAACAAAAAAAACAACAAAACAAACAAAACACACACAAAAAAAAAAACAAAACAACACAAAACAAAAAAAACAAAAACACAAAAACACAAACAAACAAACAAAAAACCAACAAAAAATCAACACTAAAACCAAAACAAAACACAAAACAAAACAAAAAACAACAACAAAAAAAATACAAAAACACAAAACACACAAACACAAAACAAAAAACAAAATCACCAACAAAAACACAACACAAAAAAACAACAAACAAAAACAAATACAAAAACAAAACACAAAATCAAAAAACAAAACAACATACACAACAAAGAAACCAAAAAAAAAACACAATCAAACACAAACAAAAAAAAAAAAACACACAAATCACAAACAAAAAGCAAATCAAAAAAAACAAAAACACATCAAAATCAAAACAACACAAACACAAAAACAAAACAACAAAAAACAAAAAACACACAACAAAACAAAACAAACACAAAAAAACACAAACAAACAACAACAACAACAAAATACAACAAAAAAACCAAAACCACAACATCAAACAAAAACAACACAAATCACAACAACAACACAAAAAAACACAAAAACAACAAAAAACACACAAACAAAAACATCAGACAAAAAACAACACAAAAACAACAAAAACAGACAACAAAATAATAACCAAAACAAAAAAACACAACACACAACAAATCAAACAAAATCAAAACACACAACAAAAAAAGAAGCAACAAAAAAAACAAAAAAAAACAAAAAACAACAAGCAAAACAAAATCAAAAATCAATATCAAAAAACAACAAAAAACAAAAACAAAAATTCACACAAAAAACAAAAAAACAAAAACCAAAACAAACATATCAACAAACATCTACACACACAACACAACAAAACAAAAACAACACAACACACACCATACAAACCAAAAAAAAAACAACAACAAACACAACACACAAAAAACAAAAACAAACAACAAACAAACAACAATCACAACAAAACACAACAAAAACACAACAACAAATAAAACAACAACAAACACTATACAAAACACAAACAAAAACAACACAAAAATAACATAACAAACAAACAACAAAAAAACACAACACAAACAAAACCACACCAACACAAAAACAACTAAAAAAACCACAAACAAAACAACAACAACAAACACAAACACCAAACACAACATAATCACACAAATAACACAAACAACAAACAACACAAACAACAAACAAACAAAAACACAAAACAAAACAACAAAACATCAAAAACAACATAACACCAAAAAAAACAACACAAACAACAAAAAACAAAGACAACAAACACAACAAAAACAAAAATCAATACAAAACAAAAAAAAAAAAACCACAAACAAATACAAACAAAAACAACAACACACAAAACCAAACCAAACCAACAAAACACAAAAATCAACTCAAAAGAAAACACAATAACAAAAAAAACACACCAAACATACAAACAAAAACAAACAACAAAACACAGACATCAAAACAAAAACAAACAACACCAAACACACAAAAAAAACACAAAACCACAACAACAAATAAAACAACAAAAATATCAAATCAACACAAAACAAAAAATCACCACACCAACACAAAAACACAAACAAACACAACAAAAACAAACAGCAACAATAACAAACAAACCACAACATAACACAACAACAACACACACAACCAACAAACATAATCAAAAAAACAAACACAAAAACACAGAACAAAAAACAGAAAAACAACAAAAAAAAACACAAAAACAAACACAAAATCAAAACACAAAAAACAACAAAAACACCACAAAAAAACAAACAAACAACCAAAACAAAACAAACACAAAAACAAACACAACACAAAAAAACAAAATACACACAAAACAAAAAAACACAAAAACACACAAAACAACAAACCACAAAACAAAAACAAAACAAACAAAAACAACAAAAAAAAACAACAAACAACAAATCAAAAACAAAAAAAAACAAAAACACACAAAAAACACAAAAAAAACCAAAAACAAAACAACAAAACAACCAAAAACATAAAGCACAAACAACAACACAAACAGACAAAAACAATACACAAAATCAAAACACACAAACAACCAAAACACACAAACAAGACACAAAAACAAAAAACACAAAACACAACACACAAAACAATACAAACACAAATAAATAACCAACAAAAACACAAAACAATCAAACACAACAAAATAACAAACCATAAACAAAAACAACACAAAATAAACAACAACGCAACAAAACACATAAACAAAATCACATAAATAACACAACTAAAACCAAACACAAAACAACGACACAGCAACAAAACAAACAAATCAAATAACACATCAAAATCAACAAACACAAAAAAACACAACAAAAAAACAACAACACAAACAACCACTAAACAAACAAACAAAACACATCAACAACAAAAAAACACACAAACAAAAATAGAACACAACAAAAACACAAACAAACCACACAAAAACAAACAATACAAACAAACACAAAAAACAACAACAAACAAAACACACACAAAAAAAAATAACATCAAAAACAAAAAAACAAAAAAACAAACAACAACAACAAAACAAACACACAACAAAACAACACAACCAAAACCAAACCAACAAAAACAAAAAAACACAACAAAAAACAAAACACACAAACACAAAACAAACAAAAACAACAAACATAACACTAAAACAACAACACACAAAAACAAAACACAACACAAACAAAAAACAACACACAACAACAAACAACACAACACAAACACATCAAACAACAGAAATACAAACAAAACACACAAAAAAACAATCACAACAAACAAAAAAACAAAACACAAACAACAGAATACAAACCAACACAAAAAACAACTCAACACAAAACAATACAAACAAAATACACAAACCAAAACAAACAAACAACGAACGCTCGAAAAACAAACACACAACAACCACAAAAACAAAAACATCAACACACAAAAAAACAACACAACCACACAAACCACAACAAAACAAACAAACAAAAACAAACAACAACCACAATAAAAACAAAAACACAATCAATCACACAAACAACACAAACAAACTCAACAAACACACAAACAACAAAAACAAAAAACTCAAAAACAACAACACAACAAAAAATCACAAACAATCAAACACAAATCAATCAGACACAACACAAAAAACAGCACAACACAAAACAAAACATACAACACAACAGCAACACACAACAATCACAAAAACACAACCAATAAAGAAACACAATATTAACACATCACACAAAGACATACAAAATCAACAGCAACACAAACCAAAACAATCACCGCAACAAACACAACAAAAAACACAACACATAAAACAAAGAAACACAAAATCAAAACACTAAAAAAAAATCAAAAACAAACAACAACAACACTCACACACAACAAATCAACATCAACACAAACACACACAACAAAAACAACAAACACAACAAAATCAAGCACAATCACAGACAAAACTACACATCACAAACATAACAAAACACAAACACAAACAAACACAATAACAACAATACAAAATACACAAAAACACAAAATCAACACCAACACACAAAAAAAAACAATCACAATACAAAAAAAATACACATAAACACAATCACCAACAAAACACCAACAAAAAACAATCAGACAACATAATGCAAACACAAACAAAACACACATAAAACAAAACATCCCACAAAACACAAAGCACACACACAATGCCCAATACAAACAGTTCCACCAGAAAAAAAAAACATCACCTAACAATCATGCAAGCAATACAAACCAAAAAATAAACAAAAAAAAACACATAAAACGCAAAAAACCCAATCAACAATATAGCATCAACAAAAGAAGAACAAACACAATCACACACACATAAACAAAACACAACATCACATACATCAAGTAACACAAAAAATAACACCACAACACACAAAACAAAGAAAAAGCACAACATAAAACAGCACCACCATCACAACAACAAAAAAACCCAAAACACAAAGAAACAACATCAACAACATCAAAATAGACAGACACACATAAGCAAACAACAACACAACCACAACAAACAACAACATCACAATCAACAACCGATTCACAAGCAAAATACAAACAGGCAACAACACACACCAACAACACACAATTCAAATTCACACAAACCAAACCAAAAACGCAAAACAACAGCAAAAAACAAATCACAACCACAAACAACAACAAAAAACAATAACAACACAAAACACATCAACATTCAAATCATCGAATATACACAACACTAAACAAAAAACAAACCACACAACAACCACACACATACAGCAACAACACAAAAAACAACACCACTCACAGACCCAACACACAAACAAAAACAACACAACAAAAACAAATAAAACATAAACATCAACACAATTCAATCATAACCATAACACACAAATCATACACACAACAACACACAACACAAAAATATCACACAGTCACAAAACAAAACAAACAGAACATACACCACAACATCAAAATAAACAACAAAAAACACACAAACACAAATCCTCAGAAATCCAAACACCAATACACAAACAGCACAAACACATACACAACACAACAACATCAAAAGCAACACACACCAACAACAATCACAACATCAACACAACAACACAAGAAAACACAACAACAACAGTCCAAAACACCTGTACACACACAATTAAAACACACAGCACAAAAGGCAGACACATCAAAAAACATCAACACAACATCACAACAAAATTACAACAACAAAACAACAGACAATAATCACAAATCACACAAACAAAAAAAAATAGCACACAATCCAAAACACAAAATAACTAAAAATCACAATCACAGCAAACAAAATCAGCAAAAACAAACACACACATACCACAACACAGCAACAGATCAAAAAAAACACACATCACATCAACAAAACAACACAAACAAACACCACAAACACAAAGAACAAACACAAACCACAACAACAACAATAATCAACAACAAACACACTCAGACCAACAAACACAACAAAAACAAAAATTCAAATCACAACAACACAACAACACACAAACAGCACACAAAACAACCAAAATCAACAAACATAACATCAATCACACGACATCTCAAAAATCACAAACAAACACAAAACACCAACACACAAACACAACAATAATCCAAACAAAGCAAACACATAAAAAAACACACACAAAACAAACACAAACATAAAGAACAAAGAACAAAACACAACAAACAAAACATCACAGAACACAAAACACAAAAAACAACATAACAAAAATCAACAAACACACACAACAACAAAACAAAAACAATCACAAACCACACACCAACAAAAACAGACAAATGTCAAAACACACGAAACAACACAAGTCACACAAATAACAAAAATCACAGATCAAACACACAAACAACACAACAAAATCACAAAAACAACAACACAAACATCACCAAAAACAAACAACAGCAACAAACAAACACAAAAAACAACAACAAAACAACAATCCAAAACAAAAAACAAAATCAAACAAACAACAAATCACAAACAACAAACACAAAACACACCACAAAAAGACAACTAAACACAACATCAAAAAATAACAAAAAAACAACAATCACAAAAAACAAAAATAACACAAACAACAACAACACAAAAAAAAAACAAAATCAAATCAAACAAAACAAAAACTCAATCACACACAACAAACAACAAACAAACAACAAAAAACACATCAAAAAAACAACACAACAACAAACAATTCAAAAAAACAAACACAATCAAAAACAAACACAAAACAATTCAAAAAAAAAAAACAAACAATAACAACAAACAAAAAAACACAAAAACACAATCAACAAAAAAAAACAAACATCAAAACATACAAAAACAAATTCATCAAAACAAAACATCACAAAACAAACAAAAAAAAACATCAAAAAACATTAACACAAATCACACAACAAAATCATAACAACACACAACAAAAAACAAAAACCAAACAAAACAACAACAACACAAAAACAAACACAAACAAACAACAAAAAACAACAGACAAACAAAAAAACAAACAAACAAATACAAAACAAAAAACAAAAAAAAACACACAACAAAAAACAATACAAAATACAAAAACAACACAAATCAAACAACACATCACAAAAACAAACAATCAAAAACAACAAACACAACAACAAACAAAACACCCAACAACAAATCATCAACAACAACACAAAACAACAAAAAACAACAAATCAAAACAGGAATCAAAACAAACACAATACACAAAACACCACAAACAACAAAAACACAACAAAACATCAAACAACAAAACACAAAACACACAACAAAATCACACAACACAACACAAAAAACAACAAATCACAACAACACAAAACAAACACAACTAAAAAAACAACACAAAAACATCACAAACAAAAACACCAGAAAAACATCAACAACACAAACAAAATCAAATCACACATACAAAAAAAAACAACAAACAAAAAAACAAATCAAACAACACAACATCAAAACAACAACAACAAAAACACAAACACAAAACAATCAAAAAACAACACACAAAAACACAAACAAACATCACAAACAACAATACACAACACAACAAACAAAAACAAAACAAAAAACATAACAAAACACACAACAATAACAAACAATCACAAAAAATCAACACACCACAAACAAAAACAACAACACAACAACAAAAACAAAACTACAAAGCACAAACAAACACAAACAACACAACAATAAACAAAAACAACAAAAAACACAACAAGACAACAAACAACAACAAAAAACAAAACAACACACACACAAAACACAAAAAAACACAACAAAAAACAAATCAAAACAAATCACAACACACAACACAACAAACAAACAACACAACACAACCAATCAAAACAACAAACAAAACACACAAACAACAAAATCAAATCACAACACAAACAACAACAAAGCACACAAACAACAATCAAAAAAACAAAACAAAACAACACACAAAAACAAACATAAACAATATAATCAACAACACAATCACAAAACACACAACAAACAACAACAATAAACAAACACAAACACAACAAAACAACACAAAAACACAATAACAAACAAAAAACAAAACAAACAACAAAAACAAACAATCACACACAAAAACATAAAAACAAACAAACACAAATACAACACACAACACAAACAACAAAAAACACAACACAAAAAAAACAAAAAAACAACACAAAATCAAAACAAAATCACAAAACAATCAAAACAAAACACACAAACAACAAAAACAACATCACAAACACAACACACAACAACAAAACAAACATTAACAAATCACACAAATAACAAACAAAAAAATACACAACAAAAATCAATACACCACAACATCAAAATCAAAACACAACACAAAACAAAACAACAACACAACAAAACAATCAACAAAACCATCAACAACACATCAAAAAACTCAACAAAAACAACAAACACACAAACAATAAACATCAAAAAAAAAACAACAACAACACAACACATCACAAACCAAAAAACATACAACAAAAAAAAAACACCACAATACAACAACAAACATCAACAAACAAAAACAAAACACAAAAAACAAACAACACAAATCAAAAAACAACAACAAAATCAACACACAATCAAACAAAACACACAAAAAAAACAATTCAACAAAAAAAACAAATCAAAAAAATCAACAAATCACACAAAAGACAACACACACAAACACACCACAACAAACAAATACAACATACAAACAAAACACACAAACAAAAATCAACACAAAAACACACATCAAAGCACATCAAAATACAACAAACAATCAAAAAAAACAAACACAAAAAAATCAAAACAAACACATACACAACAAAAAAACACAAGCCAATCAACAACAAATAACATCATAACACAACAAAAAACAAACAAATCAAACATCACACAACCAACACAAAACACAAAATCAACAACAAACAAAAAAGAACAAAATCAAAAACAAACACAAAACAACAAACAATCAAACACACAAAAACAACACAACACAATCAACAAAAACAAACACATCAAAAACAAACACCACACAAACACAACAAAACACAAAATAAAACAAACACACAACACACAACAAAAAAACAAAACACAACAAAACAAAACAGAAAACATCACATTAAACACAACACAAAACAAAAAACAACAAAAAACACAACCAAATCAACACAAATCAAACACAAAAACACAAACAAATCACACAAGAACAAACAACAACAAAATCACATCACAAAACAAACCACAAACAAACAAAAACACAAAAACAAACAAACAACAACAAACACAAAAAAAGCACAAACAACACACAAAACAACAAACAAACAACACAACATCAACAATAAAAACAACAACAAATCAAAAACAAAAACACAAAACAACAACAAAATCAAAAAAAGCATAAACACAACAAAACAAACACAAAATCAACAAAAAATCACAAAACACAAAAAACAACAAACAAAAACAAAACACAAAACAACAAACACACAACAACAACAAAAAACATCAAACATCACAAAAAACAACACAACAACAAAAATAAATACAAACAACACAAAACAAAACAACAAGAAAACAATAACAAAAAAAACATACACAAAACAAACAAAACACACACAAAAACACAATCAAACAACAAACAACAAACAACATCAAACACCAAACAAAACAAACACAACAAACAAACAAAACAAACACACAAACATAAAACACAAAAAAATACATCAAAACAAAAACACAATCAACAAAAACAAAAACAAAACAACAAACACAAAAAAAACAAAAACACAAACAATCAAACAAAACACAAAACAACACAACAAACACAAAAACAAAACAAAAAACAACACAACAACAAACAAAACACAAAAAACAACAACAAAACAAAAACAAATCAAACAAAAAAACAACAAAAAACAAAACACAACACATCAACAAAAACAAATCACAAAAACAACACAAAACAAAAAAACAACAACAACAAACACAAAAAAACAACAACAACAAAACAAACCAAAAACAACATACAACAAACAACACAAAACAAAAAAAAACAAACAACAACAAAAAACAACAAAAACACAACAACAACACAAAACACAAAACACAACAAACAAGACACAAAAACAATCAAAAAAACAAAAAACACAAACAACAATCAAAAAACCAAAACAACAAAACAAAAACACAACAACAAAAACAAAACAACAAAAAACACAAAAACAAACAACAAAAATCAAAAACAAACAAAACACAAAAAAAAACATAACAAAACAACAAACAACAAAAAAAACAAACACAAACACAAAACAAAAACAAAACAAATCACACAAAAAACACCACAAAACAAAAAACAAACAACAAACAAAAATCAAAACAAACAACACAACACAAAAACAAACAAAAAAAACACAAAAAACAAACAACACAAACAAACAAAAACAAAAAAACACAAAAAAAAATCAACAAACAACAAAACAAAAAAACAACACACAAAAAAAAACAAAACAACAAAACACAAAAAAAAACAAAACAAAAAACAAAAAACAAAACAACAAAAAACAAAAAAAACAAAACAAAACAACAAACAAAAAAACAAACAAAAACACCACAAAACAACAAAACAACAAACAAAAAAACAAAACAACAAAACAAACAAAACAACAAAACAAAACAAAACAAAAAACACAAAAACAAACACACAAAAAAACAACAAAAAACAAACACAAAACAACAAACAAACAAAACAACAACAAAACAAAAAAACAAACAAAAACACAAAAACAAACAAAAACAACACAACAAACAAAAAAAAAACAAAAAAAAAACAAACAACAAATCAAAACACAAACAAAACACAAAAAAACAAAAAAAAAACAACAAACAAACAAAAAAACAAACAAAACACAAAAACAAAAACAAAACAACAACACAAAAACAAAAACAACAACACAAAAAACAACAAATCAAAAACAACAAAAACAAAACAAAAACAAAAAACACAACAACAAACAAAAACAAAACAAACAAAAAAACACAAAAACACAAACAAAACAAACAAAACAAAAAAAACAAAAAACACAACAAACAACAAAACAAAAACAAAAAACAAAAAACAAAACAAAACAACAAAACAAACAAACAAACAAAACACAAAACAAAACAAAAAAAACAAACAACAAAACAAACCAAAAAACAACAAAAACAACAATCAAAACAAAACACAAAAAACAAAAAAAACAAACAACAAAAACAACACAACAAACAACAACACAAACAAAAAACAAAACAATCAAAAACAAACAAACACAAAAAAACAATCAAAACAAAAAAAAACAAAAACAAACAACAACACAACAAAAAAAAAACAAACACAAAAAAACAAACAAAAAAACAATACACAAAAACACAAAAAACAACACAAAAACAAAAATCAAAAACAAACAAAATCACACAAAAAACAAAACAAACAAACACACAACAACACAAACAAAACAACAAAACAACAACAACAAAAAAACAAAAAACAAACAAAACAAAAAACAATCACAAAAACAAAAAACACAAACAAAACACAAACAAAAACAAACAAAACAAAAAAAACACAAACAACAACAACAAAAACAAACAAACAAAAAACAAAAACAAACAACAAAAAACATCAACAAAAAAACAAACAAACAAACACAAAAAACAACAACACAAAACACAACAAAACAAAAATCAAAAACAAAACAAAAAAAACAACAAAAAAACAAAACAACAAAACAAACAAAAACAAACAAAAAAACAAACACAAAAAACACAACAAACAAAACAAAAACAACACAACAAAACAAAACAAAACAAACAAAAAACACAAAAACACAAACAAAAAAAAACAACAAACAACATCAAAAACACAAAAACAACAAAACAAAAAACAAACAAAAAACACAAAAAAACAAAAACAACACAAAAAACACAAAAAAAAACAAACACAACAAACACAAAACAAACAACAACAACAAAATCACAAAAAACAAACAAACAAAACAAACAAAAACAACAAACAAACAAAAAACAAAAAAACAAACACAAAAAACAAAACAAAAACAAAAAAAACACAAACAAAAACAAACAAAACAAACAACAAACAAAAAACACAAACAAACAACAACAAACAAAAAACAAAAACAACAAACAAAAAAAACAAACAAAACACACAAAACAAACAAAAAAAACAAAAACAACAAAAACAAACCAAAAAACACAAACAAAACAAACAAACAAAAACAAACACCAACAAACAAAAAAACAAACAAAACAACAAAAACAAAAACACAAACAAAAAACAACAAAAAACAAAAAACAAAACAACAACAAAACACAAAAACACACAAACAAACAAACAACAAACAAAAACACACAACAAACAAAAAAAACAAAAAACAAACAACAAAACAACACAAAAAAACAAAACAAAACAAAAAACACAACAAAACAAACAACACAAACAAAAACAAACAAACACAACAAACAAAAAACAACAACAAACAACAACACACAAACAAAACAAAACAAAACAAACAAAAACAAACAAAAAACAAAACAAAACAAAAAACAACAAACAAAAAAAACAACAAAAACAACAAACAAAACACAAACAAAAAACAAAAACAACACAACAAAACAAACAAAAACAAAACACAAAAAAAACAACAAAAACAAAAAAAAAACAACAAAAAACACAAACACAAAAAACAAAACAACAAACAAACACAAAACAACAAAAAAAACAAAACACAAAAAAAACAAAAAAACAAAACAAAAACAAACAAAAACAAACAAAAAACACACAAAACAAAAACAAACAACACAAAACAAAAAACAACAAACAAAAAACAAACAAAAAACAACAAAAACAAACACAAAACAACAAAAACACAAAAAAAAACAAACAACACAAAAACAAACAAAAAAACAAACACAAAAAAAAAAACACAAAACAAAAAACAAAACAAACAAAAAAAACAAACAAACAACAAACCAAACAAAAACAAAAACAAAAACAAAACAAAACAAAAACAACAAAAAAAAAACAAAACAAACACAAAAACAAAAAAAACACAACAAACAACAACAAACAAAAAAAAAAACAACAAAAACAAAACAAACAAAAACAAAAACAACAAAAACAAACAAAACAAAAAAAAACAAAACAAACAACAAAAAAAAAACACAAAACAAAAAACAACACAAAAAAACAAACAAACAACAAAAAACAAAAAAACAAACAAAAACAAAACAAAAAAAAACAAAAAACAAAAAAACAAAAAAAACAAACAAAACAAAAAACACAAAAAAAACAAAACAACAAAAACAAAAACAACAAAAACAACAAAAACAAAAAACAAACAACAAAAAACACACAAAAAAAAAACAAAACAAAAAAAACAAAAAACAAAAAAACAAACACAAAACAAAAAAAAACACCAAACAAAAAAACAAAAAAAACAAACAACAAACAACACAAAACAAAAACAAACAAAAACACAAAAAAAACAAAACAAAACAAACAACAAAACAAACAAAAAACAAAAACAAAACAAAAAAACAAACAAAAAACAAAAAAAACAAACAAAACAAACAAAAAAACAACAAACAAAACAAAAACAAAACAAAAAACAACAAAAAAACAAAAAAAACAAAAAAACAACACAAAAACAAACACAAACAAAAAAAACACAAACAACAAAAAAAACAACAAACAAACAAAAAAAACAAACAACAAAAACAACAAAAAACAAAAACAAAACAAAACAAAACAACAAAACAAAAACAAAACAAAACAAACAACACAAAACAAAAAACAACAACAAAAACAAAAAAAACAAA
>JAWZYV010010694.1:0-36433 GCA_038373885.1 Cheiracanthium punctorium
ATTTCTGTTCTCATCCATTCGAAAGTGCAGTTGTGTGTTCTCATGTTCATAGTGATTTGACACACACAAAAAAAAAAAAAAAAAAAAAAAAAAAAAAAAAAAAAAAAACGTGGTGAAATGGCTGACTTTCGTAAGAAACATGTTTTGAGTTCAGACTCAAAGGTGAAAGTAATTGATGCCAAGGGAAAAAAGCATTTAAGCGTAACGCAAATAACAAAGAAATTTAATATAGGAAAGACTCAAGTCTACTACATAATGAAAAGAAAACATGAAATTAAAGAAGCCTGGCTTAAAGGAAATGGAGAAATGAAATAAAAAATACGCAAGACTGGAAATGAAGAAGTCAATGAAATGGTTTGGAAATGGTTCGTTGATGACAGGTCCCGAAATTTACCCATATCTGGACCTACATACTGGTACAAGCCAAGCTAAACAAATTTCGGAAAGACTTGGGAAAGAAGATTTTCATGCTTCAAATGGATGGCTGGAAAGTTCTAGGAAAAGGCATGCGATAAAATTCAAAGAAATATGTGTTGAGGCTGCTGATGTTGATCCAGAAACTGTGAATGACTGGGAAAAAAATTGCTAAAATTAATCGAAGAATACGATTTGAAAGATATTGCAAATGGTGATGAAAGAAATCTAAGGAACGCTCGCTGAAGAAATCTTGAAAAGAGTAAACATCAATGGTTTGGACATGAATAATTGTAAAGGTCGGTCATATGACAATGGAGCTAGCATGGCTGGTTATTATAAAAGGGTTCTAGCTAGAATACTTCAAGAACATAAAATTGCCATTTTTGTACCATGTGCGGCCCATTCTCTAAATTTAGTTGGGGTACATGCTGCTGGAGTATCACCTTAAGCTCACACATTTTTTGGAACAGTGAATTGTTTATACGTGTTTTTTTTCCAGCCTCTACGTCAAGGTGGGAAATTAAAAAAAAAAAAAAAAACACGTTCCACTTTCTGTTAAAGCTAAGAGTAGATGGTCAGCAAGAATGCAAGCTGTGGAATTGATTTATAAGTATTTTGATAGCATTAACCAAGTCCTGGAAGAATTAATAAACAATCCTCTCTCTACATCTGAAACAAAGACTGAGGCTAACTCTTTGAAAAAATGTATCAACAAATTTGAATTTATCGTTTTCACATGTTTTTGGTTTAACATTAAAAAAAAAATTGACCGCGTGAAACAATATCTCCAAAGAGAGGATATAACTGTAGATGAAGCAGTCAGGTATATTCGAGGTCTTCTGAATCTTCTGGAATCAACGAGAGACAAAGCTACACTGAAGAGCCAAAGAAACTGGTACAGGCATGCTTATGCAAAAAATCTGGAGTGACTCCACTCGACTTTCCGAACACTTACGATTAAGATCATTACCAAGCATTTAAATAAATTTTAATCTATGAATAATTCAAATATATATAGCAAACTGAAGCTCAATCGAATGCGCCGTTTCAACGCTAGCGCACTTTCAATAATTTCTCCCCATATGCCATAATGTAAAAGTAATCTTTGTCGTAGCCCTGTAGAAAAACTACAAGTCCTGTACACATCAAAATCAATACCGGTCTTACGATAGTTGTTTATAACATGTATACCCAATTTGAGCTCAATCGAATGTACCGTTTAAACGCTAGCGCACCTTCAAGAATCTCCCCCCATAGGCCATAATGTAAAAGAAATCTTTATCGTAGCCCTGTAGAAAAACTATAAGTCCTATACACATCAAAATCAATACCGGTCTTACGATGGTGGTTTATAATATGTATACCCAATTTGAGCTCAATCGAATGTACAGTTTAAACGCTAGCGCACTTTCAAGAATTTCCTGCCATAGGCCATAATGTAAAAGAAATCTTTGCCGTACCCCTGTAGAAAAACTATAAGTCTTGTATACACCAAAATCAATACCGGTCGTGCGACGGTGGTTTATAACATATATACCAAATTTGAGCTCAATCGAATGTCGCGTTTAGGAGCTGTCGTGTTCACTCACACACACACACACACACACACACACACACACACACACATACATCTCGTGAAAATAGCATAAATGAATTCAGAAGACCTGAAAACGTGTAAATACACCAAAATCTCGGATTCGAATTTTTTCATGATTACAATACTTTCCTTACATGGTACATGTTCGGAAAATAATAAAGAGATGTGGAACTAATCGAGTACGGTGCTGCTGTCGGCAACGCCTATATAAGACAACGAGTGTCTGGCACAGTTGTTAGATCGGTTACTGCTGCTACAATGGCAGGTTATCAAGATTTAAGCGAGTTTGAACGTGGTGTTATTGT
The DNA here is from genome assembly GCA_038373885.1 of Cheiracanthium punctorium. NCBI lineage: Eukaryota > Metazoa > Arthropoda > Arachnida > Araneae > Cheiracanthiidae > Cheiracanthium > Cheiracanthium punctorium. Next base: position 2,320 of record JAWZYV010010694.1, read on the forward strand.
CGGTGCACGAGAGATGGGACATAGCATCTCCGAGGTAACGATGAATTTTGGATTTTGAGTTACGACCATTTCACGAGTGTACCGTGAATATCGGGAATCCGGTAAAACATCAAATCTACGACATCGCTGCGGCCGGAAAAAGATCATACAAGAACGGGACCAATGATGACGGACGAGAAACATTAAGCGTGACAGACGTGCAACCCTTCCGAAAATTGCTGCAGATTTTAATGCTGGGCCATCAGCAAGTGTCACCGTGCGAACCATTCAACGAAAAATTATCGATATGAGCTTTCGGAGTCGAAGGCCCACTCGTGGACCCTTGTTGACTGCACGACACAAAGCTTTACGCCTCGCCTGGGCCCTTCAACACCGACATTGGACTGTTGATGACTGGAAACATGTTGCCTAGTCTGATGAGTCTCGGTTCCAATTGAATCGAGTTGATGGACGTGTACGGGTATGGAGACACCCTCATGAATCCATGGACCCTACATGCTAACAGGGGACTATTCAAGCTGGTGGAGGCTCTGTGATGGCGTGAGGCGTGTGCAGTTGGCGTGATATGGGACCCCTGATACGTCTAGATACGACTCTGTCAGGTAACAGGTACGTAAGCATCCTGTCTGACCACCTGCACCCATTCATGTCCATTGTGCATTCCGAAGGTCTTGGGGAATTTCAGTAGGATAATGCGACACCCCACTCGTCCAGAATTGCTACAGAGTGGCTCCAGGAGTACTCTTCTGAATTTAGACACATCCGCTGGCCATCAACATCCCCAGACATGAACATTATTGAACATATCTGGGATGCCTTGCAACGTGCTGTTCAGAAGAGATCTCCACCCCCTCTTACTCCTACTGATTTATGGACAGCCCTGCAGGATTCAATACCTCCTGCAGGTCAATTACCTCAGCACTACTTCAGACATTAATCGAATCCATTCCACGCCGTGTTGCGGTTCTTCTGCGTGTTCGTGGGGGCCCTACACGATATTAGGCAGGTGTACCAGTTTTTTGGCTCTGCAGTGTATATTCGATGCAATTGCAGAAGCAAAAGTAACGGCTAAAAATAATAATTTACCTCCTAAGAAAAACGGAAAAGGAAAAAGAAATTGATGTTTGACGAATCTTGTGAAGATGAAATTTCGAAATTATCAGAGGAAGATCGGTTCAGAATTTCTTTATTGGAAACTATCGACAAAATAATGAGTGAGCTAAAAACACGTTTCCAGTCTCTGGAAGTACTTAATGACAAGTTTGGGTTTCTGAATGGGATTAAAATCCACCAGATGGATAAAGAAGATTTAAAATCGGAAGCTCAAAAGTTAGCATTTGCATATAAGCAGGACATATGCACTGAAGGGCAACCTGAAAGAATCAAGTTCTTGTAAATACACCAGTGAAAATCACAATCCAAAATAAGATGATTGAAAAAAAAGAAGAAAGATCTAAAGATATGAAGCAGGAGAGAAAAAGAATTGCGAGCAATTACAAGAATAGCTCAACTGAAGAAGAGGAAGAATGAAAAAAAAAAATCTTCCAGTGAATCTGACTTTGAGTACTTGGAATTTGAAGATGGAGGAGATTTTAATGTTGACTTTGGAGATTTCGTATTATTTAAGGTCTACGGAGAGGGAAAATGCAGTTTGAAACACTATGCTACTGAAGTTTCAGGCGAAAATGAATTTGAAGTTCACTACATGAAAAGAATTCAGCGAGGTTATGCATTTATCTTTGATGAGGCAGACATTTATACATCAGAATGTAAAAATATTGTGGGAAAGTTGCCGAAACCATATGTTTTGCAAGGAACTGAGAGAACAGTGACAAAGTTGACTTTAGCTGTAGATTTTCAGTTATAGTAAAATAGTGGTTATTGTAAAATAGCAGTTTTTGATTTAATGTTTTAAAAATAACTATAAAACTAAAATTTTGCAAACTTAATAGTACTCAAAGTGAGAGAAAGAAAAGAAGAGAAGAGAGAAAGAAAATTTTTTATTGTGTTTCTAGTTAGCTAACCCACTGTACCCCATTTGTTGATCCAGTGTACCCCTTTATGGGGTACAGTGAGTCAATAAAAAGTTCTTAAGAAAAACGTTTTTTTTTATTGTACAAAAACTTTTCTTAGTATTGAACTAAAATTAATTAGGATAGCCAATGGATCAGAAAACATAATACATTAGTTTGATATTCTGTTTTAAGAATATTTTTAGAATTATATTTAAAGATCTAAAAATTGACGCACCTGTACCCCTGTCTCCCCAATTCGTTCTAAACCGACTCAAAAAAGTATTCGAGTAATAGCTAAAATATACCTTTTCTTTTCTTTTTTTTCTTTTGTCAATAAATAACTAATTATAGTCATTTGAAAAATGCAGTTTTAGAAACATGAGGTGACTTCAAGACATGCCTTTCCGTTTTTTTTTTTTTTTTTTTTTTTTTAACCAGACTAACGTGGAAACACGCGAATGGCCACAAAAAATTCGATAAAAATTCAGGGATGTCGTTCCGTCAACTTAAAGTAATTATCAATATACAGGGACACACAAGATATTCCCGATCTTTACAGCAAATTGGCGGTCGGTAGCGGATCTAGGGGAGGGACTAGGGGGCTTTAGGCCCCCCAAAAGAGATTGCTAAAGGGAGAACAATCCGCTTTATTATAAATAGTTAAAATGATCCTATTTTATAGCTTAGCCCCTCTCAAAAGCATGCACATTGGTTTAGACAAAAATTTTGATATATATTACATTATGTTCGGGTAAAATAAGCTTTTTCAAAAGTTTAGCCCCTCCCCAAAATATTTCTGGATCCACCACTGTTGGTGGTAGTATTAGGACCAAACAAATTATCATAGAAACGCAGGTTGATCGCACTTACTATGTCTTTTGAACTTGCCTGTGCTTCTGAGGAAACTATATACCGTTTATTTTATTTACCTAATTTCACACACACATACAACGCAAGCTATCCTGCTAATCGACAATACTGAAATATCGTTACTTGTAAGTTAATTAGATAATAGTAATTTTATTTATAACAGGGACCCGAGGCTTCTGCCTCTGTTTTACTTTGTGCTGTTTTGCTCAAATTTTAAAACTTTATAAAGAAGTTGAATGAGGGAAATACAACAGCCAGACTTTTTGTAGCAACGGAGAATGATGAAAATTTTCTCCTTTACAGAATCTACCAGAATCTATTTTAAAAGCTTTTCAATGCACATTCGTATGACACTAATTCTCATTTCAGGTAAATTGCAACTTTAAACAGGTGTAAGCTTCCTCATTCTATTGTTCTCCTTTATAGCATCATCCTTTTGTAAGAGGTTTTTATCTGATCTTGGAGTACAGGTAAGTGAATCACACTTCATTGTACGGAGGAAAAAGAAAAACTTACAGAAACGCAGTTTTGCTTAAAACAATTCGCTTTTCAAAATGTGCCATTAATATTTGCAATTTATTTTAATTATCTGTTCTTAACTATACATGTATTTCATATTGTCTGTTCAGAAGGCTTTAAAAATGAAATATTAACCCTTTGAGGCGCAACCCTTTCCCAATGCTGAAAAAAAGGCAGCTGTTGCCATCGCTCGACTTAACTACCAGCAAGAGGGCGGACTATCGAAACGTGCATCGCGTGACACAGATCGAGAGACCCTTTTTTGACGCAGCTGGCTGTGCGCAAGCACAGACAGCTGTCGTCATAAAAGGGTCTCTAGATCTGTGGCACGCGATGAACGTTTCGATCGTCTGCCCTCTTGCTGGTAGCTAAGTCGAGCGATGGCAACGGCTGCCCTTTTTTCAGCATTGGGCAATCTATCCACCTGTTCTCGCATTCTTCTATTTTTCAGCAGATGTCAGTGTTGTTAAAAATAATCGTGACAATTTTTTTTACGGGAAATGATGTGCTAAAAAGTAAAGGATTCTCGAGGAGCTATGTCACCCGCAACTATTTTTATAGAAATCAAATCTGTTCTTCGTGACTGGCAACAGTCAAAACGTCAGAGTTTGGTGTTCCCAGAGTGGGATCACTGCGCTTTAAAGGGTTAATAAAACTGACAATGTATCATTAATTAATAACCTGTGGCACATAGTGAAAATTATTACAGTTTTTACAAAATGTAGAAGAAACGGATCTCATTCCGTGTATATTATGGTAAGGCAAACCTACACGAGCGCTATCTTCTTTGGGGGGGGGGATAAATCAAGTCTGCTCTACTCATGACGTCACAATTCTAGAAAACATCTCTGCGTACCACCACGAACATTACTATCGAAAATAATATGGTCTTTTTTTTACGACAGGTTAGAAGGCAAAACTTGCATTCCGATAACGGAGTGTAAAAGATGGGTAGGTTTTTTTTATGCGTGTATTATGGAGTGTTAAGCACTTCCACAAAAGTCCCTTTTTCCTTAGCAAGCCTGAGTTTCCCTCCCAGACAAAAAGACCACCCCTTCCTTGATCGATGTCCTCCTACCCTCACGAAAATTCTGAACACAGTGACTTCGTTTAAGAAAAAAAGGGAGAAAGCCGTGTGTTTTGATTAGTTGATCGATTGCAGTGCCGACATTGACCCAATAGGCACAAAAATTCCTACTTTCCTTTTATACGACATTCATCGTGCCAGCACCACCCTAGTAGCACAGTTAGTCCAATAGACGTTTAAAACACGTTTTTTAACGTCAAAAAACGTGTTTCGAACGTTTTTTGAACGTTTTTTGAACTACTTGTGCTACTAGGGCAAATGGGGAGTAGCGGATATTTATTCAAAGACTTTGACTATCCGTGAGTGAGAGCTATCACCCACTGACACTCTAGAGAGGTTTTCACCCTCCCAAGCCCTGGCCTAGCCGGGGCTGCTTCACTTTCCGTGCTCTTATGGGAACGGAGCTTAGCGACTCAGGCTACTGCGGAACTTGACGTTAAAAGTGAGTTGTCGCTGTGAAAAAAGTTCACTATAGCAGAGTTCAACGGAATTTCGCCCTCTCGAAACTAAAATCCAGGCTGCGCCGCTAATTTCAGTACTTTGGTTGCCAAAAAAAATGTATAGTTGTATTGATATTAGAAAATGGAAATCAGAGAATGGAATTCTACGTCTCATCCACTCACACAATTAAATCATTCCCTGAAAATACAATGCAAACTTCTTTATCGAAAGTGAAAATAAATGAGCATTTTCAAGGACTGTGAACTTTGGATTCGTTTCTTCGGGTTTTTTCTCGAGTGTGTGGAATCGCAGAGTTAATAGAACAGCAGCTGGGAAAACCCGTTCTCAAAACAATGGGCTTTGAGAAAAGATCAACAAACGTTCCAGAGAATAATGCTGCTCTGTTACGCGACAGTTAGAAATTGCAAAATTACCTATTCATTAAACTGCCGTTACATACGAAAGCAAATGCCACGGAAACCGAGGGTAATCTGCAAAATCGCCGAAACAGTACCAAAATTAACAACAACAAAATCTGGAGTGACTCCATTCGACATTCCGAATACTTAAGATTAAGATCATGACCAAGCATTTAAATAAATTTTAATCGATGAATCATTCAAACATATATACCAAATTGTAGCTCAATCGAATGCGCCGTTTAAACGCTACCGCACTTTCAAGAATTTCTCCCCATAGGCCATAATGTAAAAGAAATCTTTGTCCTAACCCTGTAGAAAAACTATAAGTCCTATACACACCAAAATCAATACCGGTCTTGCGACGGTGGTTTATAACCTATATACCCAATTTGATCTCAGTCGAATGCCCCGTTTAGGAGCTATCGTGTTCACTCACATACACACACACATACATACATCTCGTAAAAACAGCATAAATAAATTCAGAAGACTTCAAAACGTGTGAATACACCAAAATCTCGAAGTCGAATTTTTTCATGATTGCAATACTTTCCTTACATGGTACATGTTCGGAAATTAAAAATTGAATTTCATTTACAGAAGGGCATTTGTGTACCACTTTTCGAAGGACACACTTTTAAGCATTTTTATATTTCACTTTAAAAGGATCATAATAACTACCTAGTTTAAATGCTAATTTTAATTATTAGAATTAAAGAGCAGACTCAAAATTTTGCTTGAACTGTTAAATAATAGATCTTTAAATTTTAACTTCACTCTGACGCTCCTGCAAAATAATCAAAATAGTATCAAAATGACTTATTTCACACAAAATTTGTTTATAACTTAAAATGATCTATTTAATACTTGAGGGATTTTTAAGTAATACTCATTTATTTTTATTTTCCTCTTTAAAAAAAAAAAAGAGGAGATAGCGGTGGATTTAGAAAAAAAATTCAGGAGGGGGCCCAAAACTGTTTTGTATCTTTTCTTCTTATAAATTCATTTGAATGCACAAAATAAATCAACCTTCTGTAGTGTAAACTTAGTTAGTCTAGGGGGTGGAGAGGGGACACGTGCCCCTTTGCCCTCTCACTCTGGAATTGCCGATTGGGGGAGTGGCTACATATCCAAATTGGGACAGTATGACGAATGATCGTAATTCACGACAGTGAAGATACTTACAATTAAAAACTATAACGTAGAAATGTGACAGTGTTATTGGAATTTGGACAATCAATAATTACGGCTATGAAATAACAAAGAAAGGCAATTTTCCCGTTTTATGTATAAGCCAGAGAAATCAGAACGAAACAGTATAAGACAATATCATCTGCTATTACAAACGCGTTGTTTTAACCCTTTCAGGCGCAACCCTTTCCAATGCTGAAAAAAGGGCAGCCGTTGCCATCGCTCGACTTCGCTACCAGCAAGATGGCGGACGATCGAAACGTTCATCGCGTGCCACAGATCTAGAGACCCTTTTTTGACGACAGCTGGCTGTGCCGGCACAGCCAGCTGCGTCGAAAAAGGATCTCTAGATCTCTGGCACGCGATGAACGTTTCGATCGTCCGCCATCTTGCTGGTCGTTAAGCCGAGTGATGGCAACGGCTGCCCTTTTTTCAGCATTGGGCAATCTATCCAGCTGTTCTCGCATTCTTCCATTTTTCAGCAGATGTCACTGCTGTTAAAAATAACCGTGACCATTTTTTTACGGGAAATGACGGGCTAAAAAGTAAAGGATTCTCGTGGAGCTCTGTCACCCGCAACTATTTTTATAGAAATCAAATCTATTCTTGTAACTGGCAACAGTCAAAAGTCACTGTTTGGTGTTCCCAGAGCCGGAACACTGCGCGTTAAAGGGTTAAGGCGTTAAAAATGTAAAAGATTGTGGAAGGAATCAAGATGATTCAGAATGACGTAGGGGGCCCCTCAGAATGGCCGAGTGGATACGACACTCAAAAGGGTAGAGGACTGAAGTGGTGAGGGTGCAGCGTTCTGGCCTGGCCTATTGCGCAACTGCCGATCTGGAGTTTTGGTCGATTTTCTCCAGATGTAACCTGAATACGCGTTAGAACCCCTTAAAAAGTCCTCCAACCAAGGCAACCCCTATCCTAGGCACAGAGTCCTTGTGTAGCTTTGCCATAACACCAGGGCCCGATTATGACCAACAGGGCATTGATGATTCTGGGAGCCCCTATCTATGAATTTTGTTTTATTTTTCATAAAATTTTGATATGAAAAAGGATATTTCAGAACAACATTTGAAATTGGGGGGGGGGGGCTTTCAAGCCAGGAACCTGGGCAAAGTCCCGATTGCCCAGGTACAAGTCTCTGCGTAACACAACACAACGACAACAGAATCGAGTAAAAATGTGGGGTCGGAAATGTTGTTTTCATGTACCTGTTAATGATCACTTTGGAAGGCGTGTTAACCCTTTGAGGCGCAACCTTTTCCCAATGCTGAAAAAAGGGCAGCCGTTGCCATCGCTCGACTTCGCGACCAGCAAGATGGCGGACGATCGAAACGTTCATCGCGTGCCACAGATCTAGGGATACATATACAGGATGAATTTGAACTCTTGGAGAAAACTTTAAGAGGTGATAGGGCACATAATAAGGAATCAAAATCACATAGCAATGTGTTGTCGGCAACATCGTCTTCATGTAGCTGTTAATAATCACTTTGGAAAAAGTGCTGAAACAACAGTGCACTATTCCGACCATTGTTCGTCAGAAACTAATGCACTTTTCTCCGAAAACAGAAGACTAATATTCATAGTTTAAAAATTCTATTTTATTTCATGGATGACATTTTTGGAGACGAGCCTGTTGTTTATAAAACCTGGTTAAGAAATTAGACGAACATTTCAATTCCTTTCACAAAGTAATTATTATTACCGGGTAAGCGAAAACTGCGTTTTTGACCCCACATTGCTATGTGATTTTGATTCCTTATTATGTGCCCTATCACCCCTTAAAGTTTTGCCCAAGAGTTTAGATTCACCCTGTATATCTTTTTAAACATAACAGCACCAATCGTATACAAAATTTCCTAAAAATTAACGTAAAAAAAATCTATTCATAGCACCCCGAGCTATACTCGGGATGAGCAAGGATGGTACATTTCGCCTGCCCGAGTTCAGCTCGAGAAAAACGGAGAAGGAGTTAATTCCCTCACACACACACGCTCCGGAAATTTTTTCTTGAGTACAGCCTTGTGTTTACTATATTGAAATAATAAAACTAATAACTGAATAAAAATAATAATAGTAATAATAATAATAATGAATTAATAAAAACAATAATTGAAATAATCAAACTATATTGAAATATTTAGAAAACAATAATAATTTTATTCAAACAATTATGTGATCTTCCTTATTGAAAACGAAAGTAAATCGATTTTTGGACTATGAATTTTCCTTGAACATCATTACTCTGGGTCTTCCCCGGAAACAGCAGACAATCGCAGACAAAATTAACCGTAAACTTAGCTGCCTGCGGAAAACCCTCTCCCAGACAATGGAAAGTGTAACAAAGAAAAGGCTAACTTCATCCGAAATTTTGCTCTGATGGTGAAATAACGCGAGGAAGCGAAGATTATTTCCTGTGCAAGTTTTAGCATAAATAGACTCACCTGTTGAACTCCGATATCAAAAAGGTGAAAGGGATTGACAGAGATCGCCAGATAACATTTTCTGTAGCTATTTTCTTCGCTCCAGCTATCCTCATGATGAAGTGTTATTCTCTAATTGTTGCAGCGGCTCTGTGCTTGGCTTTAGGTGAGTTTTGTTTATTTTTCGCGAGCATCTGCTTTGTTATAGTCGCTAAGCTCCGCTCCTCTAAAAACACGGAAAGTGGAGTTGCACCGGCTTGGCTAGTGCTTGGGAGGGTTGAGCTCCTTCCCTCGGCTGGACTGCTGTGATACCGTGTACGCCAGAGGGAGACGGTGCATGTAAAATTTGTCCGCGGCTTCAATTCCCTCCATGTTCAAACGATACCTCTGGGAATGCCGATTTCAGGTGCTAGGTCTCTTATCTGAAATGGGTTCAAAAGTAGGAGGCATAGGGGGTAACGTTGGTTTGCCTAATAGGCTCCCCCATAATGAAATGACCAACATCTGCGGCCCACGTTGTGGTCAAGCCTCCAGTAGGCCGCTGGCCTGGTCATTAGAAAGAAAAAAAAATGTTGCCGTTTCGCATTATGTAAATTTATTTGTATAGTTTAAAAATTTGGATTACTTTATTCTCTTAACCCATTTGTGCCCAAATATTTTTGCGACTTTCTTCGATTTTTGCTAATGCCCGCAATTATAGATAAATTTCTGATGTCAACTTCTTGAACAAGGGATGATTTCTTTTACAATCATTATGCATAAAAATTGAAATGGCAACATCCTACTGGGTCATGTTGCAATATTTTGCTGAGTTGAGGTTCAATACTCGTGAATAAAGGATAGGAGATATAAATAACGTTTGCGACTGATAGCGAAAATGCCGTCCCGAAAAAGGGGCACTAGGCATAAAGGGGTTAAACTTTTGGTACAAAATGATTCGATAGCGGTTTGCTTGAAGATTCAAATCAAAGCTTAACCCATTTATGCCTAGTGTCCCTTTTTTGGGACGGCATTTTCGCTATTAGTCGAAAACGTTATTTATTTTTCCTAGCCTTTATTCATGAGTATTGACCCTCAACTCTACAAAATATTTTAACATGACCCAGTAGAATGTTGATATTTCGATTTTTATGCATAATGATTTTAAAAGATATCATCCCTTGTTGAAGAAGTTGACATCAGAAATATATCTGTTATTTCTATTATCAGTAAAAATCGAAGAAAGTCGCAAAAATATCCAGGCACAAATGGGTTAAAATAAGTTACACTGACTGCTTAGTTTATCATTATTATTATTGGTCGACTCAAGTGTAGATCAAACTGCTTCCCTTTAAAAAAATAATGCAACTTCTATCAAAATTTGTATTGAAATTAACGCTGTGAAATATTTATAAGAAAGGTGTGCCGGATCATTAGAAATTAATAACTGCAGATTTGCATATGAAACGGATCACTCATCTCTTAGAACCACAAATAGGGATTCAGATACAAATCTTGACGTTCTAACATCCGAGGATACGGGTATGGGTTTCAGTTACTTCATAATATCAAAGTATGTGTTGTCTCGAACTTATTTTGTAAAAATTAGGTTCTTTTTTTTATAAGGCATTATTATTCAGCCACAGTGAACATTTTCTAGTCAAGTACTACTATGCGAAGCTTGGCTAAAAGAAAAATGTAAAAAAGAAAAAGTATTTTGACATCGAAAATTAAATAAAATTTCGATTTATTCCTGCATTTTTTTTTTCTAATTTCAATCATTGAATTGTAGAAATAAAGCAATCAAATGGTAGCGGTAAATTAATGTTTTGAAAAATTTTTGATAAAATTGATTAACGCTTATGTATTATTTGGGATAGACAGTAAGATGTTAAAATTAGGGGGTTTCAAAGTGCATTAAAACTTTTGAAACTATTACACATGTAGAGGATAACAACGGTATTCACGTATTCACCGAACGTCACGACTGAGCGAGTCAGGTAACCCGAATGAACGGTTTGACTTTCAGAGAAATTGGATTAGACAGATTTCATGGTAACACTTCTATTTGGCATGATGAATACCACTTTTCCGTAGTAACTCGATATTCTGATTCAACTCACAGGTTTAATGTTAGAGAATACAGCCATACCGTGAGAGCAACAATTGAGGAAAAGACATTCTGCTATGTCTACGATATGCTGGATTCTTTTACAAATTGTTCGAAAGTTGTGTTATTTTTTAGAAAGAAAAGTCTTGAATTCTCCGTCTGTCATACATAACTTCTAACAATGTGTTTTATTTTAACTGCCATTACACTTTTACATTCTTTTTTTCTTTTACAGTAAATGCTGACGAGCAGCCTAAAAAAGTCGGAGAGGTAAGTAATAATTGGATTTAAACATTTTTTGAATTGAATAGAAAAAGTTCCGTTAAACCATTGAATCACTAAAAGGTTTTAAAATTGTCAGCTGTAATAATATACACAATTAATTACAGTTTAAAAATAATTAAAAGAATTGCCTATTCTAATATTTGGAAAGTATTTATGTAAATTATAGTTCATAAATAAAACTATACAAGTATTTTTTCTCTGAATGTTAACAGGTCACTGATAATTAAAGATTAATTAAAGTACCACAATAAACAAAAATTTATTACCTTGACCAATGCAATGTGTAAAATTTGGTAACTGCATTAACCAAATTTTTATTATTTTGATTTTTTAGCATGTTTTAAAAGGAAGCGCAGGGTCTGACTATAACATTTTTGTTGCACCCAAGGCACTTTTAAAATTTCATGGTTCTACATATAGCTAGCTGGCTTACTGTGGAAATGGGTGTATTAGTCTAATTTATTATTAGTCCTCAATTAATTGTTAGACCCCAAACTTTTTGCCCTATATCTGCATGCAGTGCCCAGGTCACAGAGCCCAAGTTCCCGTGTGGTAATCAGAGAACCGAACATTAATTAAGATAATGCTTTTGTTTGTTCACAGATTATAAAATACAATTTACTACGCATCAGATCTCTGACTTATCTCAAGCACATTACAGAATGTGTGCAATCACACAGTTAATGTTTAATTGGATTTAACAAAATTTTTTCACTGAAGAAAAATTTGATTGTTTCAACTAAAATGTCAAAAGGATCAACAAAATATTTTTGAATTAAGGAAAATTTTGTTGGATACATGAAAAATTTGTCAAAGAGCTATATAATATTTTCTTTCTCATCGAGGTTTGACGAGCTAATGTAACTCTTATTAGCTTACATTAAATAGGTATTTATTACTTTCCGAACATGTACCATGTAAGGAAAGTATTGTAATCATGAAAAAATTCGACTTCGAGATTTTGGTGTTTTTACACGTTTTGAGGGCTTCTGAATCCATTTATGCTATTTTTACGAGATGTATGTATGTATGTGTGTGCGTGTGTGTGTATGTGTGTTTGTGTGTATGTGAGTGAACACGATAGCTCCTGAACGGAGCATTCGATTGAGCTCAAATTGGATATATATGTCATAAACCACCGTCGCAAGACCGGTATTGATTTTGGTGTGTATAGGACTTATAGTTTTTCTACAGGGCTACGACAAAGATTTCTTTTACATAATGGCCTATGGGGGGAATTTCTTGAAAGTGCGCTAGCGTTTAAACGGTAGATTCGATTGAGCTCAAATTGGGTATATATGTTATAAACCACCTTCGCAAGACCGTTATTGATTTTGGTGTGCATAGGACTTATAGTTTTTCTACAGGGCTACGACAAAGATTTCTTCTACATTATGGCCTATCGGGGGAAATTCTTGAAAGTGCGCTGGCGTTTAAACGATACATTCGATTGAGCTCAAATTGGGTATACATGTTATAAACCACCATCCTAAGACCGTTATTGATTTTGGTGTGTATAGGACTTATAGTTCTCCTACAGGGCTACGACAAAACTTTCTTTTATATTATGGCATAATGGCATATGGGGAGAAATTCTTGAAAGTGCGCAAGCGTTTAAACGATGCATTCGATTGAGTTTCAATTGGGTATATATGTTTGAATTATTCATCGATTAAAATTTATTTAAATGCTTGGTAATGATCTTAATCGTAAGTGTTCGGAAAGTCGAGTGGAGTCGCTCCAGATTTTTTTGTGATTAACTGGAGGCATAACATTCCGTATATGAAACTACTTTTCCCTACAGTACATTTTATACTTTTGCTAATTAAAATACTCAGATGTCATAAGCTTTTTCTTAAACTCCAAACTTTGAAATTAGCTTAAAATTTTTCTTGGTTCTATTCAAATTTATTACTTAAATACTGTTAAAACTGCCTATATTCAGTCTGTAGAATCAATTTTTCCAGAAGAAAAATATTTTTTAATCCATTTTTAATCTTGAAATTATCTGTTCACTCCAAGCCTACATTTGAAAAGTCAAAAATAAATAAATAAATAAATCCCTTCTGTGTCTACACTTTTCGAAGAAACAAAATTTCCCTCGAGGTGTATGCACGCAAATCAAAATTAACTAATTGGGGCAAGAAGTCAAAAAAAATTCAGGATGATTCTTTCTAAGCTGTACTACCCACCGTAATAAACGAAACAACGGTGCCTTTTACTGTCCGGGAAAAACTTTTCAACAGAATTGCAGAGCAAAAAAAATCGACTTTTAAGAATTTTTTTCTGAAAGTTTCGCAATTGATAGAGATTTATTGTTTATTACAGCGTATAGGACAGCTTGTAAAGACACATTCTGAAAATTCTGAAGTGCGTGACATGACTAGTTCATTTGTATATATGTACCAAAATCACACGATTATTTTTGGAAAAACAGCGTTCATTCTTTTCCCCGCATTGGTTCTATGAAATACCAATCTAGGATCCAGTTCGGATCCCTCTAGGGTCCAGTTTTATATTGTAAAACTTACTGCAGAATGAAAGCAACTTTCTACTTCTACCTTTCTACAGGAAAGGTAAGGGTGCTAGAGATGAGACGGGCTCAGCTCGAGCCCGGGCCCTAGCTTTGTAATTCACGATTGTTTTCACGGGGCTCGTGAGAAATTTCTCCTTTATAGAACATACTCCTTGTAAACAGATTTTATAAAGTGAATCATTAGAGAATTCAAGTCATTATTATTGTTTCATAAACTTGACTATAAAGAATTAGAAAGTGCATTAAGAGTTTGCTATTATATTTGTGAGTAATTTGCACAAACGACGAAATTTGTGATATTCTATCAATGAAACAATTGATTTTTATTTATTTATCTACTAGCTGAAATTTCGGGCTCGTGCTCCGACTCATATCGCTAGGGCTTTAACTCTTTGAGGCGCAACCCTTTCCCAATGCTGAAAAAAGGGCAGCCGTTGCCATCGCTCGACTTAACAACAATCAAGAGGGCGGACGATCGAAACGTTCATCGCGTGCCACAGATCGAGAGACCCTTTTTTGACGACAGCTGGCTGTGCCGGCACAGATGAACGTTTCGATCGTCCGCCATCTTGCTGGTAGTTAAGTGGAGCGATGGCAACGGCTGCCCTTTTTTCAGCATTGGGAAAGGGTTGCGCCTCAAAGAGTTAAAGCCCTAGCGATATGAGTCGGAGCACGAGCCCGAAATTTCAGCTAGTAGATAAATAAATAAAAATCAATTGTTTCATTGATAGAATATCACAAATTTCGTCGTTTGTGCAAATTACTCACAAATATAATAGCAAACTCTTAATGCACTTTCTAATTCTTTATAGTCAAGTTTATGAAACAATAATAATGACTTGAATTCTCTAATGATTCACTTTATAAAATCTGTTTACAAGGAGTATGTTCTATAAAGGAGAAATTTCTCACGAGCCCCGTGAAAACAATCGTGAATTACAAAGCTAGGGCCCGGGCTCGAGCTGAGCCCGTCTCATCTCTAGCACCCTTACCTTTCCTGTAGAAAGGTAGAAGTAGAAAGTTGCTTTCATTCTGCAGTAAGTTTTACAATATAAAACTGGACCCTAGAGGGATCCGAACTGGATCCTAGATTGGTATTTCATAGAACCAATGCGGGGAAAAGAATGAACGCTGTTTTTCCAAAAATAATCGTGTGATTTTGGTACATATATACAAATGAACTAGTCATGTCACGCACTTCAGAATTTTCAGAATGTGTCTTTACAAGCTGTCCTATACGCTGTAATAAACAATAAATCTCTATCAATTGCGAAACTTTCAGAAAAAAATTCTTAAAAGTCGATTTTTTTTGCTCTGCAATTCTGTTGAAAAGTTTTTCCCGGACAGTAAAAGGCACCGTTGTTTCGTTTATTACGGTGGGTAGTACAGCTTAGAAAGAATCATCCTGAATTTTTTTTGACTTCTTGCCCCAATTAGTTAATTTTGATTTGCGTGCATACACCTCGAGGGAAATTTTGTTTCTTCGAAAAGTGTAGACACAGAAGGGATTTATTTATTTATTTATTTTTGACTTTTCAAATGTAGGCTTGGAGTGAACAGATAATTTCAAGATTAAAAATGGATTAAAAAATATTTTTCTTCTGGAAAAATTGATTCTACAGACTGAATATAGGCAGTTTTAACAGTATTTAAGTAATAAATTTGAATAGAACCAAGAAAAATTTTAAGCTAATTTCAAAGTTTGGAGTTTAAGAAAAAGCTTATGACATCTGAGTATTTTAATTAGCAAAAGTATAAAATGTACTGTAGGGAAAAGTAGTTTCATATACGGAATGTTATGCCTCCAGTTAATCACAAAAAAATCTGGAGCGACTCCACTCGACTTTCCGAACACTTACGATTAAGATCATTACCAAGCATTTAAATAAATTTTAATCGATGAATAATTCAAACATATATACCCAATTGAAACTCAATCGAATGCATCGTTTAAACGCTTGCGCACTTTCAAGAATTTCTCCCCATATGCCATTATGCCATAATATAAAAGAAAGTTTTGTCGTAGCCCTGTAGGAGAACTATAAGTCCTATACACACCAAAATCAATAACGGTCTTAGGATGGTGGTTTATAACATGTATACCCAATTTGAGCTCAATCGAATGTATCGTTTAAACGCCAGCGCACTTTCAAGAATTTCCCCCGATAGGCCATAATGTAGAAGAAATCTTTGTCGTAGCCCTGTAGAAAAACTATAAGTCCTATGCACACCAAAATCAATAACGGTCTTGCGAAGGTGGTTTATAACATATATACCCAATTTGAGCTCAATCGAATCTACCGTTTAAACGCTAGCGCACTTTCAAGAAATTCCCCCCATAGGCCATTATGTAAAAGAAATCTTTGTCGTAGCCCTGTAGAAAAACTATAAGTCCTATACACACCAAAATCAATACCGGTCTTGCGACGGTGGTTTATGACATATATATCCAATTTGAGCTCAATCGAATGCTCCGTTCAGGAGCTATCGTGTTCACTCACATACACACAAACACACATACACACACACGCACACACATACATACATACATCTCGTAAAAATAGCATAAATGGATTCAGAAGCCCTCAAAACGTGTAAAAACACCAAAATCTCGAAGTCGAATTTTTTCATGATTACAATACTTTCCTTACATGGTACATGTTCGGAAAGTAATAAATACCTATTTAATGTAAGCTAATAAGAGTTACATTAGCTCGTCAAACCTCGATGAGAAAGAAAATATTATATAGCTCTTTGACAAATTTTTCATGTATCCAACAAAATTTTCCTTAATTCAAAAATATTTTGTTGATCCTTTTGACATTTTAGTTGAAACAATCAAATTTTTCTTCAGTGAAAAAATTTTGTTAAATCCAATTAAACATTAACTGTGTGATTGCACACATTCTGTAATGTGCTTGAGATAAGTCAGAGATCTGATGCGTAGTAAATTGTATTTTATAATCTGTGAACAAACAAAAGCATTATCTTAATTAATGTTCGGTTCTCTGATTACCACACGGGAACTTGGGCTCTGTGACCTGGGCACTGCATGCAGATATAGGGCAAAAAGTTTGGGGTCTAACAATTAATTGAGGACTAATAATAAATTAGACTAATACACCCATTTCCACAGTAAGCCAGCTAGCTATATGTAGAACCATGAAATTTTAAAAGTGCCTTGGGTGCAACAAAAATGTTATAGTCAGACCCTGCGCTTCCTTTTAAAACATGCTAAAAAATCAAAATAATAAAAATTTGGTTAATGCAGTTACCAAATTTTACACATTGCATTGGTCAAGGTAATAAATTTTTGTTTATTGTGGTACTTTAATTAATCTTTAATTATCAGTGACCTGTTAACATTCAGAGAAAAAATACTTGTATAGTTTTATTTATGAACTATAATTTACATAAATACTTTCCAAATATTAGAATAGGCAATTCTTTTAATTATTTTTAAACTGTAATTAATTGTGTATATTATTACAGCTGACAATTTTAAAACCTTTTAGTGATTCAATGGTTTAACGGAACTTTTTCTATTCAATTCAAAAAATGTTTAAATCCAATTATTACTTACCTCTCCGACTTTTTTAGGCTGCTCGTCAGCATTTACTGTAAAAGAAAAAAAGAATGTAAAAGTGTAATGGCAGTTAAAATAAAACACATTGTTAGAAGTTATGTATGACAGACGGAGAATTCAAGACTTTTCTTTCTAAAAAATAACACAACTTTCGAACAATTTGTAAAAGAATCCAGCATATCGTAGACATAGCAGAATGTCTTTTCCTCAATTGTTGCTCTCACGGTATGGCTGTATTCTCTAACATTAAACCTGTGAGTTGAATCAGAATATCGAGTTACTACGGAAAAGTGGTATTCATCATGCCAAATAGAAGTGTTACCATGAAATCTGTCTAATCCAATTTCTCTGAAAGTCAAACCGTTCATTCGGGTTACCTGACTCGCTCAGTCGTGACGTTCGGTGAATACGTGAATACCGTTGTTATCCTCTACATGTGTAATAGTTTCAAAAGTTTTAATGCACTTTGAAACCCCCTAATTTTAACATCTTACTGTCTATCCCAAATAATACATAAGCGTTAATCAATTTTATCAAAAATTTTTCAAAACATTAATTTACCGCTACCATTTGATTGCTTTATTTCTACAATTCAATGATTGAAATTAGAAAAAAAAAATGCAGGAATAAATCGAAATTTTATTTAATTTTCGATGTCAAAATACTTTTTCTTTTTTACATTTTTCTTTTAGCCAAGCTTCGCATAGTAGTACTTGACTAGAAAATGTTCACTGTGGCTGAATAATAATGCCTTATAAAAAAAAGAACCTAATTTTTACAAAATAAGTTCGAGACAACACATACTTTGATATTATGAAGTAACTGAAACCCATACCCGTATCCTCGGATGTTAGAACGTCAAGATTTGTATCTGAATCCCTATTTGTGGTTCTAAGAGATGAGTGATCCGTTTCATATGCAAATCTGCAGTTATTAATTTCTAATGATCCGGCACACCTTTCTTATAAATATTTCACAGCGTTAATTTCAATACAAATTTTGATAGAAGTTGCATTATTTTTTTAAAGGGAAGCAGTTTGATCTACACTTGAGTCGACCAATAATAATAATGATAAACTAAGCAGTCAGTGTAACTTATTTTAACCCATTTGTGCCTGGATATTTTTGCGACTTTCTTCGATTTTTACTGATAATAGAAATAACAGATATATTTCTGATGTCAACTTCTTCAACAAGGGATGATATCTTTTAAAATCATTATGCATAAAAATCGAAATATCAACATTCTACTGGGTCATGTTAAAATATTTTGTAGAGTTGAGGGTCAATACTCATGAATAAAGGCTAGGAAAAATAAATAACGTTTTCGACTAATAGCGAAAATGCCGTCCCAAAAAAGGGACACTAGGCATAAATGGGTTAAGCTTTGATTTGAATCTTCAAGCAAACCGCTATCGAATCATTTTGTACCAAAAGTTTAACCCCTTTATGCCTAGTGCCCCTTTTTCGGGACGGCATTTTCGCTATCAGTCGCAAACGTTATTTATATCTCCTATCCTTTATTCACGAGTATTGAACCTCAACTCAGCAAAATATTGCAACATGACCCAGTAGGATGTTGCCATTTCAATTTTTATGCATAATGATTGTAAAAGAAATCATCCCTTGTTCAAGAAGTTGACATCAGAAATTTATCTATAATTGCGGGCATTAGCAAAAATCGAAGAAAGTCGCAAAAATATTTGGGCACAAATGGGTTAAGAGAATAAAGTAATCCAAATTTTTAAACTATACAAATAAATTTACATAATGCGAAACGGCAACATTTTTTTTTCTTTCTAATGACCAGGCCAGCGGCCTACTGGAGGCTTGACCACAACGTGGGCCGCAGATGTTGGTCATTTCATTATGGGGGAGCCTATTAGGCAAACCAACGTTACCCCCTATGCCTCCTACTTTTGAACCCATTTCAGATAAGAGACCTAGCACCTGAAATCGGCATTCCCAGAGGTATCGTTTGAACATGGAGGGAATTGAAGCCGCGGACAAATTTTACATGCACCGTCTCCCTCTGGCGTACACGGTATCACAGCAGTCCAGCCGAGGGAAGGAGCTCAACCCTCCCAAGCACTAGCCAAGCCGGTGCAACTCCACTTTCCGTGTTTTTAGAGGAGCGGAGCTTAGCGACTATAACAAAGCAGATGCTCGCGAAAAATAAACAAAACTCACCTAAAGCCAAGCACAGAGCCGCTGCAACAATTAGAGAATAACACTTCATCATGAGGATAGCTGGAGCGAAGAAAATAGCTACAGAAAATGTTATCTGGCGATCTCTGTCAATCCCTTTCACCTTTTTGATATCGGAGTTCAACAGGTGAGTCTATTTATGCTAAAACTTGCACAGGAAATAATCTTCGCTTCCTCGCGTTATTTCACCATCAGAGCAAAATTTCGGATGAAGTTAGCCTTTTCTTTGTTACACTTTCCATTGTCTGGGAGAGGGTTTTCCGCAGGCAGCTAAGTTTACGGTTAATTTTGTCTGCGATTGTCTGCTGTTTCCGGGGAAGACCCAGAGTAATGATGTTCAAGGAAAATTCATAGTCCAAAAATCGATTTACTTTCGTTTTCAATAAGGAAGATCACATAATTGTTTGAATAAAATTATTATTGTTTTCTAAATATTTCAATATAGTTTGATTATTTCAATTATTGTTTTTATTAATTCATTATTATTATTATTACTATTATTATTTTTATTCAGTTATTAGTTTTATTATTTCAATATAGTAAACACAAGGCTGTACTCAAGAAAAAATTTCCGGAGCGTGTGTGTGTGAGGGAATTAACTCCTTCTCCGTTTTTCTCGAGCTGAACTCGGGCAGGCGAAATGTACCATCCTTGCTCATCCCGAGTATAGCTCGGGGTGCTATGAATAGATTTTTTTTACGTTAATTTTTAGGAAATTTTGTATACGATTGGTGCTGTTATGTTTAAAAAGATATACAGGGTGAATCTAAACTCTTGGGCAAAACTTTAAGGGGTGATAGGGCACATAATAAGGAATCAAAATCACATAGCAATGTGGGGTCAAAAACGCAGTTTTCGCTTACCCGGTAATAATAATTACTTTGTGAAAGGAATTGAAATGTTCGTCTAATTTCTTAACCAGGTTTTATAAACAACAGGCTCGTCTCCAAAAATGTCATCCATGAAATAAAATAGAATTTTTAAACTATGAATATTAGTCTTCTGTTTTCGGAGAAAAGTGCATTAGTTTCTGACGAACAATGGTCGGAATAGTGCACTGTTGTTTCAGCACTTTTTCCAAAGTGATTATTAACAGCTACATGAAGACGATGTTGCCGACAACACATTGCTATGTGATTTTGATTCCTTATTATGTGCCCTATCACCTCTTAAAGTTTTCTCCAAGAGTTCAAATTCATCCTGTATATGTATCCCTAGATCTGTGGCACGCGATGAACGTTTCGATCGTCCGCCATCTTGCTGGTCGCGAAGTCGAGCGATGGCAACGGCTGCCCTTTTTTCAGCATTGGGAAAAGGTTGCGCCTCAAAGGGTTAACACGCCTTCCAAAGTGATCATTAACAGGTACATGAAAACAACATTTCCGACCCCACATTTTTACTCGATTCTGTTGTCGTTGTGTTGTGTTACGCAGAGACTTGTACCTGGGCAATCGGGACTTTGCCCAGGTTCCTGGCTTGAAAGCCCCCCCCCCCCAATTTCAAATGTTGTTCTGAAATATCCTTTTTCATATCAAAATTTTATGAAAAATAAAACAAAATTCATAGATAGGGGCTCCCAGAATCATCAATGCCCTGTTGGTCATAATCGGGCCCTGGTGTTATGGCAAAGCTACACAAGGACTCTGTGCCTAGGATAGGGGTTGCCTTGGTTGGAGGACTTTTTAAGGGGTTCTAACGCGTATTCAGGTTACATCTGGAGAAAATCGACCAAAACTCCAGATCGGCAGTTGCGCAATAGGCCAGGCCAGAACGCTGCACCCTCACCACTTCAGTCCTCTACCCTTTTGAGTGTCGTATCCACTCGGCCATTCTGAGGGGCCCCCTACGTCATTCTGAATCATCTTGATTCCTTCCACAATCTTTTACATTTTTAACGCCTTAACCCTTTAACGCGCAGTGTTCCGGCTCTGGGAACACCAAACAGTGACTTTTGACTGTTGCCAGTTACAAGAATAGATTTGATTTCTATAAAAATAGTTGCGGGTGACAGAGCTCCACGAGAATCCTTTACTTTTTAGCCCGTCATTTCCCGTAAAAAAATGGTCACGGTTATTTTTAACAGCAGTGACATCTGCTGAAAAATGGAAGAATGCGAGAACAGCTGGATAGATTGCCCAATGCTGAAAAAAGGGCAGCCGTTGCCATCACTCGGCTTAACGACCAGCAAGATGGCGGACGATCGAAACGTTCATCGCGTGCCAGAGATCTAGAGATCCTTTTTCGACGCAGCTGGCTGTGCCGGCACAGCCAGCTGTCGTCAAAAAAGGGTCTCTAGATCTGTGGCACGCGATGAACGTTTCGATCGTCCGCCATCTTGCTGGTAGCGAAGTCGAGCGATGGCAACGGCTGCCCTTTTTTCAGCATTGGGAAAGGGTTGCGCCTGAAAGGGTTAAAACAACGCGTTTGTAATAGCAGATGATATTGTCTTATACTGTTTCGTTCTGATTTCTCTGGCTTATACATAAAACGGGAAAATTGCCTTTCTTTGTTATTTCATAGCCGTAATTATTGATTGTCCAAATTCCAATAACACTGTCACATTTCTACGTTATAGTTTTTAATTGTAAGTATCTTCACTGTCGTGAATTACGATCATTCGTCATACTGTCCCAATTTGGATATGTAGCCACTCCCCCAATCGGCAATTCCAGAGTGAGAGGGCAAAGGGGCACGTGTCCCCTCTCCACCCCCTAGACTAACTAAGTTTACACTACAGAAGGTTGATTTATTTTGTGCATTCAAATGAATTTATAAGAAGAAAAGATACAAAACAGTTTTGGGCCCCCTCCTGAATTTTTTTTCTAAATCCACCGCTATCTCCTCTTTTTTTTTTTTAAAGAGGAAAATAAAAATAAATGAGTATTACTTAAAAATCCCTCAAGTATTAAATAGATCATTTTAAGTTATAAACAAATTTTGTGTGAAATAAGTCATTTTGATACTATTTTGATTATTTTGCAGGAGCGTCAGAGTGAAGTTAAAATTTAAAGATCTATTATTTAACAGTTCAAGCAAAATTTTGAGTCTGCTCTTTAATTCTAATAATTAAAATTAGCATTTAAACTAGGTAGTTATTATGATCCTTTTAAAGTGAAATATAAAAATGCTTAAAAGTGTGTCCTTCGAAAAGTGGTACACAAATGCCCTTCTGTAAATGAAATTCAATTTTTAATTTCCGAACATGTACCATGTAAGGAAAGTATTGCAATCATGAAAAAATTCGACTTCGAGATTTTGGTGTATTCACACGTTTTGAAGTCTTCTGAATTTATTTATGCTGTTTTTACGAGATGTATGTATGTGTGTGTGTATGTGAGTGAACACGATAGCTCCTAAACGGGGCATTCGACTGAGATCAAATTGGGTATATAGGTTATAAACCACCGTCGCAAGACCGGTATTGATTTTGGTGTGTATAGGACTTATAGTTTTTCTACAGGGTTAGGACAAAGATTTCTTTTACATTATGGCCTATGGGGAGAAATTCTTGAAAGTGCGGTAGCGTTTAAACGGCGCATTCGATTGAGCTACAATTTGGTATATATGTTTGAATGATTCATCGATTAAAATTTATTTAAATGCTTGGTCATGATCTTAATCTTAAGTATTCGGAATGTCGAATGGAGTCACTCCAGATTTTGTTGTTGTTAATTTTGGTACTGTTTCGGCGATTTTGCAGATTACCCTCGGTTTCCGTGGCATTTGCTTTCGTATGTAACGGCAGTTTAATGAATAGGTAATTTTGCAATTTCTAACTGTCGCGTAACAGAGCAGCATTATTCTCTGGAACGTTTGTTGATCTTTTCTCAAAGCCCATTGTTTTGAGAACGGGTTTTCCCAGCTGCTGTTCTATTAACTCTGCGATTCCACACACTCGAGAAAAAACCCGAAGAAACGAATCCAAAGTTCACAGTCCTTGAAAATGCTCATTTATTTTCACTTTCGATAAAGAAGTTTGCATTGTATTTTCAGGGAATGATTTAATTGTGTGAGTGGATGAGACGTAGAATTCCATTCTCTGATTTCCATTTTCTAATATCAATACAACTATACATTTTTTTTGGCAACCAAAGTACTGAAATTAGCGGCGCAGCCTGGATTTTAGTTTCGAGAGGGCGAAATTCCGTTGAACTCTGCTATAGTGAACTTTTTTCACAGCGACAACTCACTTTTAACGTCAAGTTCCGCAGTAGCCTGAGTCGCTAAGCTCCGTTCCCATAAGAGCACGGAAAGTGAAGCAGCCCCGGCTAGGCCAGGGCTTGGGAGGGTGAAAACCTCTCTAGAGTGTCAGTGGGTGATAGCTCTCACTCACGGATAGTCAAAGTCTTTGAATAAATATCCGCTACTCCCCATTTGCCCTAGTAGCACAAGTAGTTCAAAAAACGTTCAAAAAACGTTCGAAACACGTTTTTTGACGTTAAAAAAACGTGTTTTAAACGTCTATTGGACTAACTGTGCTACTAGGGTGGTGCTGGCACGATGAATGTCGTATAAAAGGAAAGTAGGAATTTTTGTGCCTATTGGGTCAATGTCGGCACTGCAATCGATCAACTAATCAAAACACACGGCTTTCTCCCTTTTTTTCTTAAACGAAGTCACTGTGTTCAGAATTTTCGTGAGGGTAGGAGGACATCGATCAAGGAAGGGGTGGTCTTTTTGTCTGGGAGGGAAACTCAGGCTTGCTAAGGAAAAAGGGACTTTTGTGGAAGTGCTTAACACTCCATAATACACGCATAAAAAAAACCTACCCATCTTTTACACTCCGTTATCGGAATGCAAGTTTTGCCTTCTAACCTGTCGTAAAAAAAAGACCATATTATTTTCGATAGTAATGTTCGTGGTGGTACGCAGAGATGTTTTCTAGAATTGTGACGTCATGAGTAGAGCAGACTTGATTTATCCCCCCCCCCCCAAAGAAGATAGCGCTCGTGTAGGTTTGCCTTACCATAATATACACGGAATGAGATCCGTTTCTTCTACATTTTGTAAAAACTGTAATAATTTTCACTATGTGCCACAGGTTATTAATTAATGATACATTGTCAGTTTTATTAACCCTTTAAAGCGCAGTGATCCCACTCTGGGAACACCAAACTCTGACGTTTTGACTGTTGCCAGTCACGAAGAACAGATTTGATTTCTATAAAAATAGTTGCGGGTGACATAGCTCCTCGAGAATCCTTTACTTTTTAGCACATCATTTCCCGTAAAAAAAATTGTCACGATTATTTTTAACAACACTGACATCTGCTGAAAAATAGAAGAATGCGAGAACAGGTGGATAGATTGCCCAATGCTGAAAAAAGGGCAGCCGTTGCCATCGCTCGACTTAGCTACCAGCAAGAGGGCAGACGATCGAAACGTTCATCGCGTGCCACAGATCTAGAGACCCTTTTATGACGACAGCTGTCTGTGCTTGCGCACAGCCAGCTGCGTCAAAAAAGGGTCTCTCGATCTGTGTCACGCGATGCACGTTTCGATAGTCCGCCCTCTTGCTGGTAGTTAAGTCGAGCGATGGCAACAGCTGCCTTTTTTTCAGCATTGGGAAAGGGTTGCGCCTCAAAGGGTTAATATTTCATTTTTAAAGCCTTCTGAACAGACAATATGAAATACATGTATAGTTAAGAACAGATAATTAAAATAAATTGCAAATATTAATGGCACATTTTGAAAAGCGAATTGTTTTAAGCAAAACTGCGTTTCTGTAAGTTTTTCTTTTTCCTCCGTACAATGAAGTGTGATTCACTTACCTGTACTCCAAGATCAGATAAAAACCTCTTACAAAAGGATGATGCTATAAAGGAGAACAATAGAATGAGGAAGCTTACACCTGTTTAAAGTTGCAATTTACCTGAAATGAGAATTAGTGTCATACGAATGTGCATTGAAAAGCTTTTAAAATAGATTCTGGTAGATTCTGTAAAGGAGAAAATTTTCATCATTCTCCGTTGCTACAAAAAGTCTGGCTGTTGTATTTCCCTCATTCAACTTCTTTATAAAGTTTTAAAATTTGAGCAAAACAGCACAAAGTAAAACAGAGGCAGAAGCCTCGGGTCCCTGTTATAAATAAAATTACTATTATCTAATTAACTTACAAGTAACGATATTTCAGTATTGTCGATTAGCAGGATAGCTTGCGTTGTATGTGTGTGTGAAATTAGGTAAATAAAATAAACGGTATATAGTTTCCTCAGAAGCACAGGCAAGTTCAAAAGACATAGTAAGTGCGATCAACCTGCGTTTCTATGATAATTTGTTTGGTCCTAATACTACCACCAACAGTGGTGGATCCAGAAATATTTTGGGGAGGGGCTAAACTTTTGAAAAAGCTTATTTTACCCGAACATAATGTAATATATATCAAAATTTTTGTCTAAACCAATGTGCATGCTTTTGAGAGGGGCTAAGCTATAAAATAGGATCATTTTAACTATTTATAATAAAGCGGATTGTTCTCCCTTTAGCAATCTCTTTTGGGGGGCCTAAAGCCCCCTAGTCCCTCCCCTAGATCCGCTACCGACCGCCAATTTGCTGTAAAGATCGGGAATATCTTGTGTGTCCCTGTATATTGATAATTACTTTAAGTTGACGGAACGACATCCCTGAATTTTTATCGAATTTTTTGTGGCCATTCGCGTGTTTCCACGTTAGTCTGGTTAAAAAAAAAAAAAAAAAAAAAAAAACGGAAAGGCATGTCTTGAAGTCACCTCATGTTTCTAAAACTGCATTTTTCAAATGACTATAATTAGTTATTTATTGACAAAAGAAAAAAAAGAAAAGAAAAGGTATATTTTAGCTATTACTCGAATACTTTTTTGAGTCGGTTTAGAACGAATTGGGGAGACAGGGGTACAGGTGCGTCAATTTTTAGATCTTTAAATATAATTCTAAAAATATTCTTAAAACAGAATATCAAACTAATGTATTATGTTTTCTGATCCATTGGCTATCCTAATTAATTTTAGTTCAATACTAAGAAAAGTTTTTGTACAATAAAAAAAACGTTTTTCTTAAGAACTTTTTATTGACTCACTGTACCCCATAAAGGGGTACACTGGATCAACAAATGGGGTACAGTGGGTTAGCTAACTAGAAACACAATAAAAAATTTTCTTTCTCTCTTCTCTTCTTTTCTTTCTCTCACTTTGAGTACTATTAAGTTTGCAAAATTTTAGTTTTATAGTTATTTTTAAAACATTAAATCAAAAACTGCTATTTTACAATAACCACTATTTTACTATAACTGAAAATCTACAGCTAAAGTCAACTTTGTCACTGTTCTCTCAGTTCCTTGCAAAACATATGGTTTCGGCAACTTTCCCACAATATTTTTACATTCTGATGTATAAATGTCTGCCTCATCAAAGATAAATGCATAACCTCGCTGAATTCTTTTCATGTAGTGAACTTCAAATTCATTTTCGCCTGAAACTTCAGTAGCATAGTGTTTCAAACTGCATTTTCCCTCTCCGTAGACCTTAAATAATACGAAATCTCCAAAGTCAACATTAAAATCTCCTCCATCTTCAAATTCCAAGTACTCAAAGTCAGATTCACTGGAAGATTTTTTTTTTTCATTCTTCCTCTTCTTCAGTTGAGCTATTCTTGTAATTGCTCGCAATTCTTTTTCTCTCCTGCTTCATATCTTTAGATCTTTCTTCTTTTTTTTCAATCATCTTATTTTGGATTGTGATTTTCACTGGTGTATTTACAAGAACTTGATTCTTTCAGGT
The DNA here is from genome assembly GCA_038373885.1 of Cheiracanthium punctorium. Taxonomy (NCBI): domain Eukaryota; kingdom Metazoa; phylum Arthropoda; class Arachnida; order Araneae; family Cheiracanthiidae; genus Cheiracanthium; species Cheiracanthium punctorium. The sequence goes on from JAWZYV010010694.1 coordinate 29,752, forward strand.
TGCCCTTCAGTGCATATGTCCTGCTTATATGCAAATGCTAACTTTTGAGCTTCCGATTTTAAATCTTCTTTATCCATCTGGTGGATTTTAATCCCATTCAGAAACCCAAACTTGTCATTAAGTACTTCCAGAGACTGGAAACGTGTTTTTAGCTCACTCATTATTTTGTCGATAGTTTCCAATAAAGAAATTCTGAACCGATCTTCCTCTGATAATTTCGAAATTTCATCTTCACAAGATTCGTCAAACATCAATTTCTTTTTCCTTTTCCGTTTTTCTTAGGAGGTAAATTATTATTTTTAGCCGTTACTTTTGCTTCTGCAATTGCATCGAATATACACTGCAGAGCCAAAAAACTGGTACACCTGCCTAATATCGTGTAGGGCCCCCACGAACACGCAGAAGAACCGCAACACGGCGTGGAATGGATTCGATTAATGTCTGAAGTAGTGCTGAGGTAATTGACCTGCAGGAGGTATTGAATCCTGCAGGGCTGTCCATAAATCAGTAGGAGTAAGAGGGGGTGGAGATCTCTTCTGAACAGCACGTTGCAAGGCATCCCAGATATGTTCAATAATGTTCATGTCTGGGGATGTTGATGGCCAGCGGATGTGTCTAAATTCAGAAGAGTACTCCTGGAGCCACTCTGTAGCAATTCTGGACGAGTGGGGTGTCGCATTATCCTACTGAAATTCCCCAAGACCTTCGGAATGCACAATGGACATGAATGGGTGCAGGTGGTCAGACAGGATGCTTACGTACCTGTTACCTGACAGAGTCGTATCTAGACGTATCAGGGGTCCCATATCACGCCAACTGCACACGCCTCACGCCATCACAGAGCCTCCACCAGCTTGAATAGTCCCCTGTTAGCATGTAGGGTCCATGGATTCATGAGGGTGTCTCCATACCCGTACACGTCCATCAACTCGATTCAATTGGAACCGAGACTCATCAGACTAGGCAACATGTTTCCAGTCATCAACAGTCCAATGTCGGTGTTGAAGGGCCCAGGCGAGGCGTAAAGCTTTGTGTCGTGCAGTCAACAAGGGTCCACGAGTGGGCCTTCGACTCCGAAAGCTCATATCGATAATTTTTCGTTGAATGGTTCGCACGGTGACACTTGCTGATGGCCCAGCATTAAAATCTGCAGCAATTTTCGGAAGGGTTGCACGTCTGTCACGCTTAATGTTTCTCGTCCGTCATCATTGGTCCCGTTCTTGTATGATCTTTTTCCGGCCGCAGCGATGTCGTAGATTTGATGTTTTACCGGATTCCCGATATTCACGGTACACTCGTGAAATGGTCGTAACTCAAAATCCAAAATTCATCGTTACCTCGGAGATGCTATGTCCCATCTCTCGTGCACCGACAATAACACCACGTTCAAACTCGCTTAAATCTTGATAACCTGCCATTGTAGCAGCAGTAACCGATCTAACAACTGTGCCAGACACTCGTTGTCTTATATAGGCGTTGCCGACAGCAGCACCGTACTCGATTAGTTCCACATCTCTTTATTATTTTCCGAACATGTACCATGTAAGGAAAGTATTGTAATCATGAAAAAATTCGAATCCGAGATTTTGGTGTATTTACACGTTTTCAGGTCTTCTGAATTCATTTATGCTATTTTCACGAGATGTATGTGTGTGTGTGTGTGTGTGTGTGTGTGTGTGTGTGTGTGAGTGAACACGACAGCTCCTAAACGCGACATTCGATTGAGCTCAAATTTGGTATATATGTTATAAACCACCGTCGCACGACCGGTATTGATTTTGGTGTATACAAGACTTATAGTTTTTCTACAGGGGTACGGCAAAGATTTCTTTTACATTATGGCCTATGGCAGGAAATTCTTGAAAGTGCGCTAGCGTTTAAACTGTACATTCGATTGAGCTCAAATTGGGTATACATATTATAAACCACCATCGTAAGACCGGTATTGATTTTGATGTGTATAGGACTTATAGTTTTTCTACAGGGCTACGATAAAGATTTCTTTTACATTATGGCCTATGGGGGGAGATTCTTGAAGGTGCGCTAGCGTTTAAACGGTACATTCGATTGAGCTCAAATTGGGTATACATGTTATAAACAACTATCGTAAGACCGGTATTGATTTTGATGTGTACAGGACTTGTAGTTTTTCTACAGGGCTACGACAAAGATTACTTTTACATTATGGCATATGGGGAGAAATTATTGAAAGTGCGCTAGCGTTGAAACGGCGCATTCGATTGAGCTTCAGTTTGCTATATATATTTGAATTATTCATAGATTAAAATTTATTTAAATGCTTGGTAATGATCTTAATCGTAAGTGTTCGGAAAGTCGAGTGGAGTCACTCCAGATTTTTTGCATAAGCATGCCTGTACCAGTTTCTTTGGCTCTTCAGTGTAGCTTTGTCTCTCGTTGATTCCAGAAGATTCAGAAGACCTCGAATATACCTGACTGCTTCATCTACAGTTATATCCTCTCTTTGGAGATATTGTTTCACGCGGTCAATTTTTTTTTTAATGTTAAACCAAAAACATGTGAAAACGATAAATTCAAATTTGTTGATACATTTTTTCAAAGAGTTAGCCTCAGTCTTTGTTTCAGATGTAGAGAGAGGATTGTTTATTAATTCTTCCAGGACTTGGTTAATGCTATCAAAATACTTATAAATCAATTCCACAGCTTGCATTCTTGCTGACCATCTACTCTTAGCTTTAACAGAAAGTGGAACGTGTTTTTTTTTTTTTTTTAATTTCCCACCTTGACGTAGAGGCTGGAAAAAAAACACGTATAAACAATTCACTGTTCCAAAAAATGTGTGAGCTTAAGGTGATACTCCAGCAGCATGTACCCCAACTAAATTTAGAGAATGGGCCGCACATGGTACAAAAATGGCAATTTTATGTTCTTGAAGTATTCTAGCTAGAACCCTTTTATAATAACCAGCCATGCTAGCTCCATTGTCATATGACCGACCTTTACAATTATTCATGTCCAAACCATTGATGTTTACTCTTTTCAAGATTTCTTCAGCGAGCGTTCCTTAGATTTCTTTCATCACCATTTGCAATATCTTTCAAATCGTATTCTTCGATTAATTTTAGCAATTTTTTTCCCAGTCATTCACAGTTTCTGGATCAACATCAGCAGCCTCAACACATATTTCTTTGAATTTTATCGCATGCCTTTTCCTAGAACTTTCCAGCCATCCATTTGAAGCATGAAAATCTTCTTTCCCAAGTCTTTCCGAAATTTGTTTAGCTTGGGCTTGTACCAGTATGTAGGTCCAGATATGGGTAAATTTCGGGACCTGTCATCAACGAACCATTTCCAAACCATTTCATTGACTTCTTCATTTCCAGTCTTGCGTATTTTTTATTTCATTTCTCCATTTCCTTTAAGCCAGGCTTCTTTAATTTCATGTTTTCTTTTCATTATGTAGTAGACTTGAGTCTTTCCTATATTAAATTTCTTTGTTATTTGCGTTACGCTTAAATGCTTTTTTCCCTTGGCATCAATTACTTTCACCTTTGAGTCTGAACTCAAAACATGTTTCTTACGAAAGTCAGCCATTTCACCACGTTTTTTTTTTTTTTTTTTTTTTTTTTTTTTTTTTTTTTTTTGTGTGTGTCAAATCACTATGAACATGAGAATACACAACTGCACTTTCGAATGGATGAGAACAGAAATGCTCTAAAAAACCCATACTGTACTCCTCCTCCCTATCATGGGCGCCCATAAGGAGGGGCAAGGTAGGGCACTTGCCCCCCTAGAGTTTTAGGTTAATGTCTCACGATATATAAAAATGGCAAAAACAGAACCACATTTGTTAAAAGTTTGAAATTTGCCCTCCTCTAGAAAATTTTTTTGGAGTTTGCTCCCCCCCCCACCCCTTAGAAAAATTCCTATGGGCTCCCGTGCTCCCTATTGGGCGATTCATCTTGGATTCTTCTTTGTTGGCAACTTGCTAATTTTCTTCGCTAAAGATAGAACGTTCCGTCTTGACAGGTTTTTTTGTCCTAAAAATAGATGAATATGGAGTTCGTTTCCGCGTTAAGCAGTTTCCGTTTCATACAGGTTAACATACATTGAAAAACATTAATCGCCGCTGGGACTAAATTTTTTTTCCAACTAAGACAGGTTTCCGTCTCATGCAGGGTCCGTTTTAGACAGGTTTTACTGTATTACGTTCCAACCGCATAAGGCTGGAAAACCGCTTAGAAGTTCCGCTAAGGTTATTGTCATGAATGTTTTCTGCAAGTTACGTAAGGAGCATCCCGAAAAATCTGAAAACGATATCATAGATATTGTTTCCTCTTACACTGGTGTTTCTCCTTCCAGTGTATACAGGATGAAAGCTGAGTTGAAAGAGAAAGGGAAATTTTCAACTCCAGGAAAAAAACGCCCACGAAGAGTTGGCATGCATACCAGAGTTAAAAATTACGACGAATTTACATTATCTGCCATACGGAGAAAACTGCACGAATTTTTTTTTTTTAGGAATGAAATTCCTACCATACAAAAAGTTTTTGCTGCAGTTAATGAAGATAATGATTTGCCAGATGTCAGCTTGAGCACAATAAGACGCATAATGATGGATTTGGGTTTCGTTTATGCGAAACGAAAACGGGAGTCTGTGCTCATAGAACGCGATGACATTCAGTGTTGGCGTCATCGCTATTTGCGAGAAATCAAACGTTTTCGCACAGAAAATCGATCCATCGTATACACCGACGAAACTTGGGTGAATTTTGGCCATACAAAAACAAATGTGTGGGTCGATTCCACTGTTAAGTCAGCGAAGCAGGCGTTTTTGACCGGGCTCTCTCCGGGTTTAAAAGCTCCATCCGGAAAAGGGTCCCGAAATATCCTTGTTCATGCTGGAAATGAAGATGGTTTTATAGCTGGTGGTGATGTTTTCTTAGCTTCCAAAAAGAAAGGCGATTACCACGGTGAGATGAATGGAGAGTATTATGAAGACTGGTTCATCAACAAATGACTCCCCAACATTAAGCCGAATAGCGTGATTGTGATGGATAACGCTTCATACCACAGCGTGTTGGTTGAAAGTATTCCATCAACATCTACACGGAAAGCCGACATTCAAGCTTGGTTGACAAAACATTTCGTGGAGTTGCGATATGTTGAAGGCAGAACTTCTGCAATTAGTAAATGATGTCCGTAAGAATTACAGAACATATCGCATAGACAAAGTAGCAGCTGACCAAGGCCACACTGTCCTTCGCTTACCTCCTTATCACTGTGAACTCAATCCTATTGAGTTGATTTGAAGTCACATAAAAGGTTATGTTGCTGCTGAAAACCGAACATTTAAAAGGGACGAAGCGACAAAATTGATACTTGAAGGTATCAATAGAGTCAGCAACGATGCTTGGAGGAATAGCGTCAATCATGTAAAAAAAATAGAAACCCAAATGTGGGAACTGGATGCCCTTACGGAAAATAATGTCGAACTTGTAGTTTTTACAGTTGGCGGCACCGACACTTCCGATTCTTCAGACGATAACCTTAGCGGTGTAGAGTGTTTTTAATTCTTTTTTTTCTTTTCTTTTCTTTTTTGTTTTTAAATAAAAAAGGCCCTTTTGAGGGCCATACAATAAAAATATCAGAAACAACAATAAACTCTTACCCCCATCCTCCACACCATATACGCACGCCTAGGGTTGCTCCTGAGGAGAATGGAGGAAGCCCAGTGTTGTAACGGCTTTCGCACTGCGGATCCGTGCCACATGCCTGGGATTCAAATCCCGAGCTGGGCCAGGCTGACTCAGCCTTTCATCCCTTGAGTGGGTCGATAAAATGAGAACCAAGCTTGCTTGGGAGTTAAACACTGCGGGCTTCGCCTCAGGGCAGGGCCCGATTATCACCAACAGGGGCCCCGGGCATTAATGAATTTGGGGGCCCCCATCCATGAAATTTGTTTTCTTTTTCATAAAATTTTGACATAAAAAAGAATATTTCATAACAACATTTGAAATTTGGGTCCCTTTCAAACCGGGGGCCCTGAGCAAAGTCTCGATTGGCCCTTGCTATAATAAGGCTCTGCATTCGGGCCCTATCCCTTCCTTTTAATTATTAAAATTTTGATGCCTTACATTATATTACATAAACATATGAATCAGGACTAAAACACATTCATTGTTGTTTTACTATGTTTATAAGACAAAAAACTAAACTGAATTTTCATGAAATAATATTTTATGAAATATTTGTAAATTTTTTAATTAAAATATTTAAAAAAAAACTGCCCTGGGCCTTGGCCCGTGCGTTAATCAGGCCCTTTTCTTTACATCTCCCCACCCATCCTTCGTAGTCATTTTACAGAAGATAATTCTTCTTTTAAAATAGTCATCGTTCCGTGACTCCCTCCCCCGTTGCCGGCAGTGACATCTACTCGGGGTTAGTTTTAACTTCGAGGGTAACTTTAAACTCGGGGCGTTGAAAAATGTAAGAGCCCTATGACCATCTTTGAAAGGAACAAAAAAGTTCAAGCAGTGTAGGGGTCGGTGCAGACGAAAACTGGATCCGTTTTGCGGCCCTTTCACAACACAATCAATTGAAAACGGCCCTTCATTCGCATTCTACTCTGTATTTTAATCTGTTTTATCAATTATTTTAATAAAAAAACTGACTTGTTAAAAATTGGCATGAAAATTCAGAA